>CM053273.1:49627632-50099895 GCA_028583415.1 Protea cynaroides | reverse complement strand
TCAAAATGGGCTTTGATAGCCACTATGCCCTCAATGCACACCTTTCTCACTAATCAAGTAGTTGGGATGAGTTAAGAGCTCATTTCAACAATTTATAGGAGCTCAAATAGGTTTGCAAGGCCACAGATTCCAAGTGTCCCGAGTACACTGGAAGAAGTGGATGCAGAAGCTCATCTTCTGGTTTGGCTTATTTAAAGTGATTTGCTCAGCAAAGTAAATCCCAACTAATTGTGTGCACCCCAGGGCTCATGGTGGTTTCTCCCACACAACCACCGTTACCTTATTCATATCTTATAAGGTTTTGGGTTAGGGGGGGAGGGGGCAAGCACCCTCGCCTAAATATCGTAAGCCATGTTTAGTCCTAGTTCTTCCGACTTTGGGGTCCATATGGTGGAAAGACCAGCAATAATATGGCTTACTAAGTGCGAGGCTTATGTCACACCCCAATTCTGAACCAACCAGAATGGTGTGATGAATTTTCTATGATCCAATGGTTTAACCAGGATCTCGAATAGGTTGTGTCCTTTTGCTTAAACCATACACATCCACAACCATAATCAGAATAAATACACAATAACGGAAGTCTTTAATATTTAATGAACTAAGAATCTAATAGTGATAACATAAATAAATTATCCAATTATCTTCAAATGACTAAGACATAAAATAAAATAAATTAATTAATTAAATAATCTGAATAATCCAACTAATAAATCTAATCGAAGACGCATGAGTTGCACTCACACGATGAATCATGCGACTCCATCATAGCTTCTGCATCCATCGCCGCAACAAGTCTGTAGATCGGAGCATTCATATAGTCTTTTACAGTAGTACTTGCATCATCAACTAAACATATTCGACGTCGAAAGGGTGAGCACACATCATGGCTCAGTGAGCAAACAAAACAATGCAACAAACATATGCATGCATTTAATTTATATCTTTGGTCTGGTTCATAAGTTTGTAATGTGCAATAGAAATGATAGGTGGTCGTCGCACCTCTATACACGAGTGTGTGAAGCCGTCTAATGGATCAAACACCATTGCCGTCCCACATGCACCCATCATGGAATAGAAATAGAGCTAAAGTGCCCGGATCAAACACTGCATGACACTTTCCCTGATGCCCTACCCATACCAATACGTAAGCCCCTATTAGCGAGGGCTTGCAAACTAGGCTTGCAACTAATCAATCTTAATGTCAAACATTGTATCCAAGGCCTCACCCCAGCATCCCTCAATACGTCCATAGAGATAGAGCTAAGGCCCCCTGGCAGAGTCAGAGACTACACGGTCCGAGACCACCTCCCCTGATGCCCTACGACGTAATAGTTCTGCTAAGGTAATGGCGATAGGACGATGTCAGTGGACAAGACTTGAGTAGAGATAGAGCTAGAGTCTGGTGACCAGGATGAACCACAATGTCACGTCCTCCCCCTAATGCTCCACTGACATCAAGCACACTAACCACACACTAACATTCACATGCCTATTCCTAGTATCATCATCATCATCATGTTATAAATATACAGAATTAAATATGCATGAGCAGTAATAAGAAATATTGGATGACATGTGAAATGCACATTACAAGCATACAAGCATAGAATCGTTCATGGCATTGGACTCAATAAGTAAAACTGTTTATTATTAACCAATTAATTTAGGTCATGTTCCCTCACCTTTGATTGATACTAGATCCTCGTTCAAGCTTTATGAATCATTTTTAAATCACTTGAAAACCTAACAAGTTGATAAATTTTTAATTAGAATTAATTCTCATGTGTTTAGACTAACAGAAACTGAGGGGTCACAAGTGTGGCAACACTTGGGGTCTCAGTTTCTGTGACCACAGGGCGTGGGGTCGCAGGGTAGGGTCGGACATACTCCAACCACACATGCGACCACACCCTCCCTAGAAACTCCCCGAGGGCATGTGGTCGAACATGTGTGTCTTGTGGGGTCGGACATCATGCGACCTCACATGCGACCACACGTGTTATGGTCGACACTTCACTCTTAATTTCATTCCTTCATGTTTGAATCCTTTGACTTATCATCATGGTCATTCCTATGATTGTTCTATGGCTCAAAACTACTATTTTATACACCATTCATTGTCCACATAATTTCCTCCATGGATTCTCTTGGAATTTGTCTATGGATGGATGATTTGGGTTTCTCCTAATCCTATCTTCTTCATGAACTATCCTAGGCTTTCAATTTAGCATGGGAAATAGATTCATACCTTATGCTTGCTGAAGATTCAAAGTTTTCTCTGAATTTTCCTCCTCCTTAGTCTTCTTCTTCAATTTTCCTTTTCTTCCTTCTCTTCTCTTTCTCTCACTTTCAATTAGAGTTCTAAAAGGGTGAAAGAGGCTAATGGATGTCCTATTTATAGAGGAAAACCCTCCATAATATGCCCTAATGAGTTTAGGGAAGAACCCCCTTTGGATTAGGAAGGTTTCCTAAATTCGGTTTCTGACTGGGTTCCGTGGGGTCGGAGGTGGGGTCGCAGAATCCGTTGACCCTACCTTATGAAATCTCCGACTACACGACCAAAATTCATGTGGTTGGACTCTTTTGAGGTGGGGTCGGTCACACCTGTTTAGGCATGCGACCACACCATCATAATTGACTGTTTTTGGGTTAATTTCATACCTGGTCTTGTGGTTTCTTCACGCACTTGGTCCACTTGGTTGGACCACGATAGGTAGACCTGGTACAAAGTGGTAAGACCGATTAGTTCGATATGGGTCTTACTGCTTACACCTTAACAGTCACACCCCAATTCTGATCCAACTAGAATGGTGTGAGTGAACTGTCATTGAACCAACGGTTCACACCAGGATCTCGAATAGGCCGTGTCCACTCGTACAAACCATCACACATAACCACAATCAGAATATAATAGTACAGTGGAAGTCTTTAAAATAGAATGAACTGAGTATCTATTGATAATTAAATAAGTATCTAATTATTCAAATCCAAACATAAAATAAATATCTTTTACATCCCTTTAATATCAAACGAAAATAACTGAAACGAATAAACAAAAATCCGATCACAGGTACACGCAGAAAGGGCACTCGCATGAATTGGGGTGATTAACATCAACTTACTTAACAAAACAATCACATGCTTAACAATCAGATCCTATCAATGCATGAACAATAATAATAACTGAAAGTAAAGGATGGCATGTGAATATGCACAAACATCACATCATAGATATTCAGGTGATTAACATCGACTTACTGTCCATTAATTATTAGGTTTAGGTCAGATTCCCTTACCTGACGCTCGTTCGATAAGTTGCTCCATGTCGCAAGATCCAAACGATATGTCACAAAGTCCTACAATATTATTAGGGTCTCATTAGAATATATTGTTTAGGGTTTCATGTTGGTCGGAAACCAACTAAAGTCCCAAAACCAGCCTTTCCGACCTGACCGGTCTCACCATACCGGTCGCAATACTGTGAATAGACTGTCAACCAGTATGGTCGACCGGTATGTCTCCGGAAGACCATACACTTGGTTTTTCGACAATCGATGATTATTCTCCATGGATTTTTTTCAGGGTTTCTCCTATCCATTTTAAGTCTAAACTTGGAATTAGATTTATCCCCAACTCATTCGAGTCTCATTTCGATGAATATCATCTCGAAACACAAATCTAGGGTTTAACGGCAACTTAGGGTTTATTGGCCAATTTAGGGTTTTAGATCAATACCTACTTGCACGGTATTGATCCACCCATACAACTATCATAGGATAAGAAGAATAGTTAAAACACTTACCGTTGACTGGCGTAGCGTGAGCTTCGTCGAACGGTAATGGCGGCACCTTCTTCTTCTTCCTAGCTCCTTCTCCTTTCCAACCTCCTTCTTTTCTCTAGGGTTTGCGAGAGACAATGGAAAGGATTTGAGGAGGCTTAAGGGTGTATTTATAGGCTAGAATTAGGGTTTAGTAACCCTATTAGGATTAGGAAAGTCATAGATTTGAAATCAGGTAAGTGGGACCCTCAGAAGTAAATTTCTGGATTTCCACACTTAGCTGCGCAGACCATACCGGTCGACCGGTACCATCGACCGGTCAACCTGAAATCAGGTTTAATTGGTCGTCTTTGGTCCGATTTCATACCTGTTTGTCATCTTCTCGTCCCGTCTGGCCCGGTGATGATCGAAAGACCTGTCACGACATAAAACCAAGGTTTAGACTGGGTTTACGGAGTGCGGGTCTTACAACTCCCCCACCCTTAAAAGAAATTTCATCCCGAAATTTGCATGTAGGTTACACAACTTCCCCACCCTTAAAAGAAATTTCGGCCTCAAAATTTGAACATACCTTGATCGTTGAAAAGGTTAGGGTACTCCTTCCTCATTGCGCTCTCCTCTTCCCAAGTAATTTCCTCCACACTTTGGCTTCTCCAATGCACCTTCACATAATAGATATCCTTGGTTCGAAGTTGCTGAACTTTTCGACTCGAGAGCATCACAGGCACCACTTCGAATGTTAAGTCTTCAGTCAAGCCTGGGGGATCAGCGGTCAAAATGTGCGATGGATCTCTGACATATTTCTTCAGTAATGATACATGGAACACATTATGAACACTAGACATAGATGGTGGTAGAGCGAATTGATATGCTACATTACCACGTCGGGTCAATATCTCATACAGTCCCACATACCTGGGGCAAATCTTTCCCTTCTTACCAAACCGTTTCAGGCCTCGCACCGGTGATACCTTCAAGAATACTTTGTCACCCACTGCAAACTCTAGATCTCGACGTCGATTATCCGCATAGTGCTTCTGTCGAACTTGAGTTGTCTTTACTCTCTCCTTGATCTAATCAATTACTCGGCAAGTTTCTTCAACAAACTCCGGTCCTACAATTCTTCTTTCTCCCACCTCGTTCCATAACAGGGGTGTACGACACTTCTTCCCATAGAGTGCTTCACATGGGGCCATCTGAATTGTAGCCTGATAGCTGTTGTTGTAAGTAAACTCGATAAGTGATAGCTTCTCATCCCAAGCTCCCTTGAAATCTAATGCACAAGCTCGGAGCATATCTTCTAAAATTTGAATAGTTCGTTCTGATTTCCCGTCTGTCTGAGGGTGAAAAGCTGTACTGAACTTCAACTTTGTTCCCATAGCTTTCTGTAATCCTTCCCAGAACTTTGATGTAAAACGGGGATCTCTGTCAGATACTATACTCTCTGGAACACCATGAAGTCTGACTATGTTATCCACATATAACTTGGTCAGTTTCTCCATGGTATACTGAGCTCTAACCGCAATAAATCGAGCCGTCTTGGTGAGTCGATCTACTATAACCCAAACTGCATCCACTGACCTTGGTGTCAAAGGTAGGCCAGTGACGAAATCCATAGTAATACAATCCCACTTCCACGTAGGTTCCGGTAATGGCTGTAGTAAACCTGTGGGTCTCTGCCTTTCTGCTTTAACTTGTTGACAATTCAGACACTGGAACACAAAACGAGCTATATCTGCTATCATACCCCTCCACCAATATAGTCTTATTAGATCATGGTACATTTTGGTACTTCCTGGATGTATCGAATATGGGGTGTAATGAGCTTTAGTCATAACTCGGTCTCTGATATCACAGTCTTCGCTCTCAGGTATACATAACCGTCCACGATACCTGAGTACCTTGTCTAAATCCAAGGTAAAGTCAGGATTGCTTGCACCCTTCTCTAAGTCTTCTTGCACTGTCTTGAGATGAGGATCCTGTAGGATTGCTACCTTGACTTCATCAACTAGATCCGGCGAGATCTTCAAAGCTGCGAACATCATAGTGAACTTATGAATTAAGCCTTGCTCCACTGGATCTTCTGCAGTCTCTATAATAAACTCTTCATCACCTTCGATTGAACTTGAAGCTGCGGCACATAATGCAGCATTTGTAGTTGGTCCAGCCTCAGGTTTCGATGCCCACTTTCTGCTTAAGGCGTCAGCCACCACATTTGCTTTACCCGGATGGTACTAGATGTCGCAATCATAATCTTTCAACAATTCCAGCCATCTCCTCTGTCTCATATTCAGAACCTTCTGAGTGAAAAGGTAAGTTAAGCTCTTGTGATCTGACTTAATCTGAAACTTCTCACCGTACAGGTAGTGTCTCCAAGTCTTGATTGCATGTATAACCGCTGCTAACTCCAAATCATGCGTAGGATAGTTCTTCTCATGCTCCTTTAACTGTCTTGATGCGTAAGCAATCACCTGTTCTCCTTGCATCAATACACACCCGATACCCAACCCCGAAGCATCCGTAAGTAAAGTAAATGGTACGCTTGGTTCTGGGATGGTCAAGATAGGTGCAGAGACTAGTCTTGACTTCAAAGTCTGAAAACACTTCTCGCACTAATCTGTCCATACGAATTTCTCTCCATTCTTTGTCAATCTGGTGAGTGGAACAGCGATCCTGGAGTAATCTTCCACGAATCTTCTATAATAACCAGCCAACCCAAGGAAACTACGAATTTCCGTAACAGATTTTGGTGCTTCCCATCCTACTATAGCAGCTATCTTGCTTGGATCAACCTTAATACCATCTTCAGATACAACATGGCCCAAGAAAGCCACTTCCTTCAGCCAAAACTCACACTTCTTGAACTTAGCATAAAGCTTCTCTTGTCTCAGCCGTTGTAAGGCTGCCCTCAAGTGCGATGTATGAGTCTCCATGTCCTTAGAGTAGATCAATATGTCATCAATGAATACGATGACCGAAGTGTCCAACATATCATGAAACACTCGGTTCATCAGTTCCATAAACGACGCTGGAGCATTGGTCAACCCGAAAGACATAACTAGAAACTCATAATGCCCATACCTCGTCCTGAAAGCAGTCTTCGGAATATCTCTGGCCTTGATCTTCAATTGGTGATACCCTAATCGGAGATCGATCTTCTTTATACCCTACATCTGATCGAACAAATCATTAATCCTAGGCAAAGGATATCGATTCTTGATCGTCAACTTGTTCAGTTCACGGTAGTCAATACACAGCCTTACACTTCCATCCTTCTTCTTGACGAATAATACCGGTGCTCCCCAAGGTGATATACTAGGTCGTATGAAGCCCTCATCCAATAATTCTTGTAACTGGGTCTTCAACTCCTTTAACTCGGTTGGGGCCATTCTGTATGGTGCTTTAGACACCGGCGCCGAACCTGGCATAAGGTCTATTACAAATTCTGTAGCCCTGTCTGGTGGTAAACCTGGGAGATCTTCTGGAAATACATCTGAAAACTCTCGTACCACCTCTAGATCTTCCATCTTTGGCACCTCGGCAGTGATGTCGACTACAAATACTAGATACCCCACTCCCCCTTTCTCTAAGCATCGCTTGGCTTTTAGGGCGGAGAGAATCAGCTTCCGCTTCCTAGATAGCTTGATCCCCGCGAAGCTATACTCCCTTCCCTCTTTGTCAGTAAGCACAAGCTTCCTTTCACCACATAAAAGGATGGCTGAATGACGGCCTAGCCAATCCATTCCCAGGATGACATCAAAGTCTGCCATCTCGAGTATTACTAGGCTTGCTTCTAAGTCTCGACCCTCAATACATACAGTACATGGTCCATAATATTCGATCAAAGCCACTTCAACTCCTAGTGGAGAGCGAACTATCAAGCTTGGGTTTAGGTGCTTGATTGGTAACTCCATTCGCCTCCCAAAAGAAATCGAAACAAAGGAGTGTGTGGCCCCAAAGTCAAATAGTACTCTGGCAGGTATACCAACTACATTTACAATTCCTGGAAATTTTTATTATTATCCCTTAGTTCTATATGCGCGTACACACAATGAAAATAGTAAGCCAAATAGTAAGGGATAGAGTCATACCAGTGACCACATCCGGTGATGCGGCTGCCTCTTCAATGGTGACCGCATAAACTTTTCCTTGCTGGGGAGGTTGCTTCTTAGGTAGAGTGCAGGTCCTTGCAATATGACCCACTTGCTGGCAGTTGAAACACTTTATATTCGGGTTGTTTCCGGCATTCTGTGGCACAGGTGGTGCCACATTGTTCCTTGCAGGTACTATAGCAGCCTGAGCCCTGTATGGGCGGAAGGGTCTATTGTTACCGCCACCCGAACTCTCACTAGCAGGCCTCTTCACTCCCCTGTTCTGAGCAAAGAAGCTGTCCCTCTGACTGGACTCTATCACCCTCGCAACCTATACAGCCTCATTGTAGATCTTCTTGTCCAAACCCAATATGTGCTCTCTGATGCTTCCACGTAGCCCCATAGTGAACCTACGTGTCTTGGTCTCCTCCTCTTGCATACTTGTTGGTGCGAAGAAGAATAGTTCTTCATACCTCTGCTGATAAGCATCCACGGTCGACTGAGATTGCTGTAGGTTGAGGAACTCCTTCTCCATTTGATCCCTGAAACTCTTCGGAAAATATTTATCGAAGAAGGCAGCTTTAAACACTTCCCAACCCACCAGTGTATACTTAGTCTCCAGATATGCCCGTGTAGAATTCCACCAAGCATTTGCATCTTCTTTCAGCATGTGAGTGGCAAATAAGACCTTTTCTTCCTCTGTACATGTCATTAGACGGAAATTCTTCTCCATCTCAGCAACCCACTGTGCTGGCCACAATGGTTTCCCTGTTCTACCAGTGAATGATGAAGGCTTCAACTTCAGGAATCTGTCCACCGCTCTGCTCAGATCATGTAGTCCCTGAGTGTTCATTCCGTACCATTGTGGTGGATACGGATAGGTTCCCGGGTACGCCGAAGGTGACGAAAACTGATGCGGTGGTGGTACATTCTGTGCTTGGCCCATCGGTCTTGGGCTACCCTGCATCGGTTGTGAAGACATTTTCTCTCCAGACTCAGGCGTATTGTCAGTGGGAATAGAACCCGATGGTCTGAGCATCTTCAGTACCTCGCTCAGGAACTCCTTCTGTTGAGCTTGCATCTGATAGACCAGGTTTGTAACAATGGTCTCTGAATCCCTGTGAGGCGGGTCAGGTAAATTTGTTGGTACTTCTGGAACCTGTTCCTCCTCCACTTCCGGACTTGTCTCTCTAACATGGTCTTGTTCAACCTGTTCTTCCTCTAGGCGCATCCTGGCCTGATGACGCTTCTGACCCCTACGACCGTTTCCGCCTGCCATCTCAGACTATTTTATTTGGATCTGAGAAGAAGACGTAACACGTGTCAATCCACAATAATAGTAGTGTAAATTTTGAATAATACAAGGGGAAATAGTCGAGAAGTAAAATTTCAATTTACACAAATTTTAAAATTTTTAGAAAATTTTTCTAACTTTTCTGGTGCATACCGGTCGCAACATACCGGTCGCACCTCTGTATACAGGGTTGCGACCGGTATAGTCGACCGGTCAGAATTAAAATTCTGACCGAGACATAGCGGTCGCACCTCTGGGAGATACCGGTCGACCAGTATAGGCAAAAACCGTCGACCGGTATGCCCAGATTGGCTTTAAAAATCGTGAAAAATGAGATTTTTCTCACTTTTCCAACTTCTTTCTTCTCCGATGGCGATTCTCCTCTGGGTTCTGAGTTGCTACAGTCCGACCGGTGCTATTTGAAGCCGATTCCTTCCATTCAAGACCTAGCACATCGTCTCCAGGTAGGTCTCTTCCCTCTCTCTCATGTTTTTAGATATTTTCCATATTGTCTATATGTAGAAATTTAGGTTTTTCTTTGTTCGAGATGTTTCAACCGTAGGAACTCTTTTCCTTCGGCTTGGAAAGGGTTTAGGGACCCCCAAGAGCAAAATCCCTCAACCACTTTGGGGTTCCACCGAATGGTTTTGATAAAAATCGAATTTTTCACCTTTTTGACCTAGGTTTTCCATTTTTTCGAAAATTTTTTATTTTTCTTAATTTCTTGAAATTTCATATTGTAATTGCTTGTGATTGATTTGTTGAAGAGTGTGGGGGTTACGTAAGTCCTCCTCCCCATGTTTCTGGGTGAGTTCGAGGATTTTTCCCAATTTATAGCCGTTATGCTGCCGATATTTCGACAATTTCTAATGTTTTATCTTGTTTTCTTTTGTTTTACAGATTGAAATGGCTCATCGACGTGCTCTCGGAAAACGCCCTCACGGCTCGAGCTCGTGTGCTCCCCAGCCACCAGTCCCCCATCTTAACGAGCATTGGTTTCGATCTGTTGAGGCACAAGCTCGATTCCCGTGGTTCGATAATAAGAGCATAGAATCCGGGCGTCGGGTTAACTTGGAGCAGTTAGACCGGTTCGACGTGCGAGCGGCGTTCGATAGGCTTGGTTGGTTGCCCGTCATTTCCAACACCGACACCACCCGGGGCCAGGGGGTGTATAAAAAAGGGAGAGCCCGTGAAAAATCGACCCAAAAACACTTAAAAAAAGGGAATACCCAGGTCCCGACCCTCCCAAATCAGAAACTCAAACCCTTTAAAATTGGGGGGGGGTGGGGTCGACGGGATCATCGACCCTCTCATCAACCCCCCCCTTACCGCCAAATGGAAAATTTCTTAATTTTCGATTGGGATTCTTTCCAAATCTCAATGGGACTATTATAGGACATTCCTACTCTATTTAAAGGACGTCCCTAAGCCACTTTCACTCCTTTCACAACCCTAATTGAATTGAGAGAGAGAGAAGAAGAAGGAAAAGAGGAAGAAAGGAGACAAGGAAGAAGACTTAGCAAAAATGAGAAGAATTTCCAGAGAAAAGTAATCTTCTCAGGTATGGATACTAATTCCATGAGTTTCTATAAACCTTAGGTTAGATATGATTGAGTGTAGGATTTCGGAGAAACCCAAACCATCCATTCATGGTGAGGTTTCATGGAAAACCCGAGGATAATGTATGGAAGCCATCTAGGAGGATGAATCATGGTTTCAGACCATGGAATGAGTGTTTAATGGAATGCGGAAGCAAGCCATAGGACCCCAAACATAAAGAATGATGTAAAAAGTAGAAATTGGACCAGAGTGCACCGAGGGTCGCACACAGGGTCGATAGACCCATCGACCCTAGGCACCCTGACCATCGACCCTCAGCATTTGGGAAGTTCAGACAGAGGGTAGGGTCGATAAACCCATCGACCCTATGTATCCTGAGCATCGAGCCTCTGATCGACCCTTAGTTAACAGTATGGTTTTTAAATTCGGAATTAATTCTAATTAAATTCTATCGACTTTGTTAGGTTTGCTAGCACTATAATAACACTATAGAGGTGATTTTAAAGTTTGGAAAAGTATCTTATAGCAAACTAAGGTGAGGAACCTTAACTCCAAACTAAATCGGTTAATAATAAACTGTTTTCTAATTCTTGAGTCCTATGCCATGTTTGATTCTATGCAAATATGTTTGTAATGTGCATACAGCATGCCATCCAATATTTCTATTACTTGTTCATGCATATTTATTTTATTGTTTATAACATGATGATGATGATGATGATAGGAATAGGCATGTGCTTGTATGTGTGTGGTTGATGTACTTGATGCGGCGAGTATCGGGGGAGGTGTGATGAGAACGTCAATAAAGCGTTAACCTTTGGCGGGTCTCAGCACTTTAGCTCTATCTCTAACTCAAGTCTTGTGCATTGGCATCGTCGTATCGCCATTACCTTAGCAGAACTATTGTGTCGTAGGGTATCAGGGGAGGTGGTCTCGGTCCTTGTAGTCTCTGACTCTACCGGGGGGCCTTAGCTCTATCTCTATGGACATTCTGAGGGATCTTTGGGGTGAGGCCTTGGATACACTTGTTTGGCATTAGGATTGGTTAGTAGCGAGCCCGGTTTGCAAGCCCTCGCTAACGGGGGCTTACGTGTTGGTATAGCATTATATAGCAATAAGCGTTAGCCTTTGTTGTATAATGTTATGGTAGGGTGGATGGGGACGACGATAAACGTTAACCTTCGGGGCGGGCTTCCACACCTGTGTATAGAGGCGGTGTCAATAAGCGTTAACCTTTGACCACCCAACCTTTCTATTGCGCATTGCAAACTATAAACCGGACCAAAGAGATAAATGAATGTGCATGCATATGTAATGTTGCATTGTTTTGGCTACTCAGCGAGCCGTGTTGTGTGCTCACCCCTCGGCGTCGAATATTTTTAGTTGATGATGCAGGTTACACGGTTGAAGACTACATGAATGCTTCTACGTACGGGACGGTAGCAGCCATGGACGCTGGAGCCGAAGATGATACACACGACTCCTCTTGCGAGTGCAACTCGTGTGTATTTGACTAGATATTTTTATAGGTTTCTTTATTGGATTTATAAGACATGTATTTGGTACTTAAATATTTATGTCTCGGTTAAACACAGAATAATTTGCTATTATTTATGGATATCATTTTAGTTCTCGGTTCATTTATTTATAAGACTTCCGCTATTGTGTATTTACTCCGATTATGATGGTGAGTGTATGAAGGTTCGGGTGCTAGCGGGGATAGCCTATTTGAGATCCTGGTTGAACCGTTGGTTATTTAGCGGTTCATCACACCATTCCGAGAAATGTGCGGAATTGGGGTGTGACAACTTGGTATCGAGCATCTCGGGCCTTGCCCGCTGAACTATCATACATTCACGGCAATAGTGAGCGAGATAGGATAAAATAAAAACAGTAATATTAACACATTATAAGCACAAGTGATGTTGAGACCAAATTTAAAAAGAGAATAATACATCTATTAAAAGGAGAAACAAGTTGACATACAATGAGAGCGAAACAAAGTGTAAATATATATCTAAAGCTAAGGAGGAGGTGGAGCCTCACGATCTCTGTCGTAGTCCTCGGCATAGACTCTAGTCAACCGGGGCTATCCGAGTGCGGGTCGTCTGTAGACTAGCCGTGAGATCGGCTACTCTCTGTCGGTCGTCGCATTTGGATCTCCATGAGCTCACCTATCCGGCGCGTCGGATGTGTCTTTGAGCAGCCAACAGCTCATCCACTCTCATGCGCCGAGCATCTAGCAACTCCTCCATCCTCGGGTCCGATCTGCGCCGAGTCTCTCGATCTCGCGCAACATCTCCATCATATCGGAAGACGGATGCGAAGGACCAGCCTCATGAGAAGGACCGGTCTCGGGTACGAGAATCCGCCGCATGCGAAGTACCAACTCCAGCCGCATGTGTAGGTGAAGGCGGGGGTATCGCGTCGGCGTCCATGTACATACGATCATCATCGTCGGCGGGATCCACGCGAGCTCTAGCGGCGGCAGCGGCAGCCTCGGCATCGGCCACCTCAACCCGAGTGTGAGGGCGCACCATCGCGTTCCTCTCATCATCGCTAACCCGGCGTCTCGAAGTCCCATCTTGCATATAGCCTCCCAATCTAGGCGGCGAGAAGGTCTTCTCCTGAGATCTTCTCATCTACCAGGTCAACCCCCGGACGAATCAACGGTGTGGTGATCATACGTCCATAGGGTAGATTACCCCTATGGCCGGACAATGTAGCACGACGATCATCGTCCGCATGATGATGTAAGGAAGGCAGACGGGCTGATGAGTGCATATCTTGTAGATCAAAAGCCGGGTCAGCCGAGACACCCTCTCATAATGCCCCCTCTGCGGGATCAGGTTATCTTTGAATGATCCTCTGAGAACACCCGTGGAGCCGGACGCAAGTAGCACGCCCTCATCCGCCGGCGATCGGGCTGTAATGCGACTATCAATCTCGGCCCGCAACCACGTCTCAATAAAGTCGTGCTCACCCGGTGCACAGTACACCATAGGACCATCATAAGGAATGCCCAACAGGTCGGCCAGCTGCCGATAATCAAAGGAAATCTGCACCCCCTTGACGTAGCTAGTGATGCGCAACTCCTGACCAAGCTCCACATCGTTGTGGTTTCCCACAATCCCGAAGGTTCTGATAGGCGGCGCACTAACTCTGGACGTGTGCACGCATCGTATGTGATGACGGGGAGCCACCCCATATCACCAAAAGCTCTCTCTACATTGAACAAGGCTAGCTCGGCCCGGGTTCACCATACGACCCCCTTCCACTTTCTTGCTGTATAGTAGGCATACGTGCCTCGGCTTCATTGGAGCGGAAGCGAAGCGGATCCACGAACCCCGGGTACTTTGGTGCGGACCATAGTATCTGCAGATAAGAAAGAAAAAGGAAAACAAGGAGTTAATAGGATAAAAATTTAAAAATTGGGCATTATAACGACGTAAGTTGGTCAAAAGCCTCACTTTTCACCCATACAAGTGGGCAGGAGGACCTACATAAGTTCCAACACATCATACAACAGTTAAACAGAAGGAAATTTTAACTGACAAGGTCCAATTTGAAGAAATTGCAAGAAATCGAAAAA
Organism: Protea cynaroides; assembly: GCA_028583415.1. Taxonomy (NCBI): domain Eukaryota; kingdom Viridiplantae; phylum Streptophyta; class Magnoliopsida; order Proteales; family Proteaceae; genus Protea; species Protea cynaroides. Next base: position 50,085,577 of record CM053273.1, on the reverse strand, counting down.
TTTCGACAAATTAGGGCAAAAAGAGAAAAATCTAAGTTTCTCGATAACCAACCGATGAAACTCAAAATTTTTTGAGGGCTTTCGTTCCTCAAGACACCAACAACAAAAGCCCCCAATAAAAATCGAATTTTTACGGTTGGAAAAAGTTTAATTTGAAAAATACAAGTTAAATGGGCAAAAACCTAGGAATGGAAACCTAAAAACAAGTAAAAATGGGAAAGCATACCTGTAGGGATGAAGTGGATGTCGAAACTCGGACTAAAATCGATCCACAACAGTGAAGTAGCACTGTAGCAACTCGGAGAGAAGGCGAGTCGAAGCGGGAGGGAAATAATAGAAAATGACCCAAAATCGGACTTTAAAAATCTGATTTTTGGTCGGAGGGTCGGACAACTCGACCGGAGCCATCGACCCTCTGATCGACCCTCTAATCGACCCTCAGCTCTCGGGAATCTGACAGAAAAACACAGGGTCGGACATTAAGGGTCTGACATACCATCGACCCTCACCATCGACCCTGTATAGAAAAGACAGTATTTTGTTTATAAAATGAGCTCGAATTGGAATTGATTATTGGTTAACGTGCCTACATGACATATACATGATTTCTCACCTATTTTGATGATTTTCAGGCACCACCAATCATCGAAAAGAAATATGTATGGACGTAGAGTTACCCGACGGACCCGAAATACGGTCCCACCACCACCACCGGTGGAGGAGACTAGTCAAGAGAATAACCATGCACGGGGTAATCGGACCGGCAAACCCTACAAATTTGCCACCTCCACCACCGGAGCTAGCAAGCGTGGTTATGAACCTAGCTCGGCGGCTACAGCAGATGCAACACGCACAAGCTCAAATGCAGGTTGCCATGGGGATTATGTATCAAGCCACTCAAGCTGCACCCATACACCTTGGGCAAGCCGGTGCGGCACCCGGTGGGTAACCACCCGGCTCCTCGGCACACCTCAACAACCGGCTGCACCAATTCCGGTGCAGGTCCCGGAAGCAGCACAAGGGATGTACAACTATCCACCCCCTATGTTTGGGGCATACCAAAATCAAGCTGGATCACTCCCGGCTAGTGGAGAGATTTTTGAAAATGAAACCAAGAGAATTCAGCGGCAAGCCGTCGATCCCGTTGTGGCCAGCACCTTTGGATAGACGAGATGGAAAGGAACTTCCTTATGATGACTATCACCGAGGAAGAGAAAGTACTATGCGCCACCTTCATGCTCAAAGGCGGCGCACACCATTGGTGGAAATCTACAAAGGCGTACTTATTGACCAAGCACGCCCCTGCGACATGGGCTATATATAAAGAAGCGTTCTTCGAGAAGTATTTCCCAAGAAGCTTGAGAGATTCAATGGAGAAAGAGTTCTTGAGTGCGTACCGGGGGCGGATGTCCGTAGGCTCGTATCAACGGCGCTATGAAGAGCTGTTTTTCTTCGCACCGGCTAGTATGCGGGAAGAAGATACCAAAACCCGTAGGTTTGTCGCGGGACTAAGAGGAAGCATAAGAGAAAATGTTCCGGGCTTAGAGAAGAAAATCTACAATGAAGCTGTCCAGATTGCTCGAGTGATCGAATCGAGCCGGAAGGAGAGTTATTTCTCCCGAGCGGAGGCATCAAGAGACCAGCCGGAAACTCCTACAGCGGGGGCAATAATGGGGCGTATAAACCTTTTCGTCCTCGGAATTTTGCTCCTGCACCAAAGTCTACTTCCGCGGCTCAACCACGGCCAAAGCCAAATTCGAAGCCCCGAAGTGCTATAAGCGCAACCAACCGGGGCATATGGCAAGAGAATGCCCAAAACCCAAGAAGCGATTACATCAAGGACGGGTATATCTTTGTTACATCGAGAGGATCTTTGCCGCATCGCCCGATGTGGTCACGGGTATGACCGAAACTTTTAAGGTTATAATTTCATTGATTGAGCATGTAGACTAAGTAAAAAGCGAATCACGGGTATCGTACCTATCAATGGCATACCCGCCAGAGTACTCTTTGATTCGGGAGCTACGCATTCATTTATATCCGTGTCGTTTGGAAAGAAGACCAATTTACCCATCAAAACATTAGACTACAAATTACTTGTACGGTCACCGATGGGATTAGAAGTGGAATTAGAGAAAGGTTATGGGCCATGTCTAGTTCTCATTGGCAAGAAAACCTTAGATGCAACTTTAATACAACTTGAGATGGCAAACTTTGACGTCATCTTGGGAATGGACTGGTTAGCTCGGCATTCAGCAAACCTATTATGCGCCGAGAAGAAGCTAACGTTCAAAGACAAAGAAGGAGCAGAATTCGGTTTCTCGGGAACCAAACTTCCCGGGAGGCGCAAGCTCATACTCTCGGCATTAAAGGCTAAGAAGTGCCTTGAAAAGGGAGCCGTCGGATATCTAGTATCGGTGGTCGACCTAACCATGAAGGAATTAAAAGTGGAATTACAAGAACTACTGGATAAGGGTTATGTTAGACCCAGTATATCTCCTTGGGGAGCACCGGTGTTGTTCGTAAAGAAGAAGGATGGTAGCGTTCGATTATGTATCGACTATCAAGAGTTGAATAAGCTGACAATCAAGAATCGATATCCGCTACCTCGGATCGATGACTTGTTCGATCGATTTACGGGGAGCAAAATTATTTTCAAAGATCGATCTTCGATCGGGCTATCATCAGCTGAAGATTAAAGAAGGTGACATTCGAAGACAGCTTTCGGGACAAGATACGGACATTATGAATTCTTAGTGATGTCATTCGGATTAACTAATGCACCGGCAGCGTTCATGGAACTTATGAACCTAGCTTTCCACGATATGTTGGACACGTCGGTGATAGTATTTATTGATGACATATTGGTATACTCCAAAGACAAGGAAACCCATGTCAAGAACCTAAACGCAGCCCTACGGCGTTTAAGGAAAGAGAAGTTATACGCCAAATTTTCAAAGTGTGAGTTTGGCTAAGTGAAGTCGCATTTCTAGGCCATGTAGTATCCATTGAAGGAATCAAAGTGGACCCCAGTAAGATCGAGGCTATCGTAAAGTGGGAAGCACCAAAGGCGTTTCAGAAATTAGAAGTTTTTCGGGTCTAGCTGGTTATTATCGGAGATTCGTAGAAGACTATTCTCGGATTGCCGTACCTCTCACCGGTTTGACCAAGAAAGGTGAAAAATTTGTATGGACGGATAAGTGTGAAAAGAGTTTTCAAACACGAAGACCAGATTGATATCCGCTCCGATTTTGACTATTCCGATCCCGGGGACGGACATTTACCTTATATACCGATGCGTCGGGATTGGGATTAGGATGTGTGCTTATGCAAGGAGAGCAAGTGATTGCCTATGCCTCGAGACAATTGATTGTACATGAGAAAAATTACCCCACTCACGATTTGGAGTTAGCGGCGGTAGTACATGCTTGTCAAGATATGGAGACATTACCTATACGGAGAGAAATTCCAAATTAAGTCGGACCATAAAAGTCTTACTTATTTATTTAATCCGAAGGAGTTGAATATGAGACAAAGAAGATGGCAGGAACTATTGAAAGACTATGATTGTGATATCCGGTATCATCCGGGAAAAGCAAGCGTAGTAAGCGGATGCATTGAGCGGAAAAGCAATGATAAAATCTCAAGGAGAAGTTAGCACGGCTGCGGCAATGTGCACTACCGGAATTGTATTCAATCACGGCAACGAGCGGTATGTGATAGACACAGCGGATGGATCAGCCAACCAAGGGTTTATTCATCGGTTTTCCGAATATGTTCGCGGCATTGAAGATTCTACCGGATATAGTGGATGAAGTGAAGACAGCTATCAAAGCGGATCCTTATCCGAGAACAGTACACGAAGATATTGAGAAAGGTAGGACTAACCCCGAGTTCACCTTGGATGACGAGAAGGTACTGAAATACAAAGGAAGAATATGTGTACCCGAAACAGAAAGTGTAGACATTAGACACCGACTCATGAAAGAAGCCCACACCACCATCTACTCGGTACATCCCGGAAGTACAAAGATGTATCATGACCTAAAGAAATTATCTTGGTGGAGGGAATGAAAGCAGATGTAGCTAAGTTCGTGTCTCAATGCCTAAATTGTCGGAAAGTAAAGGCTGAGCGACAAAGACCCGCGAGGACTATTGCGGCCGTTACGGAACCAGCATGGAAATGGGGCTGCATCACTATGGACTTCGTCACGGGACTACCATTGACTCCTCGAGTAGTAGCGCGCAGTTTGGGTGATTGTAGGCCGTCGACAAAGACAGCTCGTTTCATACCTATACGACCTCGGTATACCTTGGAAAGGTTAGCAAAGCTGTATGTGGATAACATTGTTCGCTTACACGGTGTGTACCAGAAAGCATTGTGTCGGATAGAGATCCACGATTTACTTCTAAATTTTGGGAAGGATTGCAAAAGGCTATGGGTACAACGTTGAAGTTCGATCTGCATTCCACCCCGCAGACGGATGGACGGTCGAGCGCACAATTCGGATTCTAGAAGATATGCTACGAGCATGTGTAATTGATTTCAAGGGATCATGGGATGAAAGGTTACCATTGATCGAGTTCGCTTATAACAATAGCTATCGGGCTACTATACGGATGTCACCTTATGAAGCCTGTATGGGAAGGAAGTGTCGAACTCCTTTGTTTTGAAATGAAGTTGGAGAACGTAGTATTGTTGGACCAGAATTTGTTGAAGAGACTTGTCGAGTGGTCGACATTATCAAGGAAAGAGTAAGAACAGCTCGGAACAGTCAGAAGCAATATGCGGATAATCGACGAAGAGATCTAGAGTTCGCCGTAGGTGATAAAGTATTTTTGAAGGTATCGCCTATGCGAGGATTGAAAATGTTCAGACAAAAAGGGAAACTAAGTCCAAGATATGTCGGGCCATATGAAATTCTGGCTAAGCGTGGAAAAGTAGCTTATCAATTAGCCCTACCACCATCTATGTCAAGTGTGCATGACGTATTTCACATATCCTTATTGAAGAAGTATGTCAAAGACCCAACACATGTTTTGACAGGTGGATTTGCGAATTGTTGATGATTTGACATTTGAAGTAACACCAAAGGAAATCACTAGTCGAAAGGTTCAACGTCTACGCAACGGAGATATCTACTATGTTAACGTCACATGGAAAAGTAGAGACATGGAAGAAGTTACATGGAAAGAAGAAAATGCTATGCGGAAGCAATACCCTCATTTATTTGATTCAAAAGGTACGTCCAATTTCGAGGACAAAATTTTTATAAGTTGGGGGGAGTTGTAAGACCCGTGTCAAACTAACCCGGTCTTACCACCTTGAACCAGGTCTACCCATCATGGTCGAGTTAAATGGACCAAGGGCGTGAAGGAGAGCGAGATCCCAGGTATCAAATCGACCCAAAAACACTTAAAATAGAGGAAGGGTCGCATACCCAGCTAAACGGGTTCGACCCTCCCAAATCGGAAACTCGGACCCTTAAAATTTGGGAGAGGGTCGGACGGTGTCGGACCACGGGGTCGACGGGATCATCGACCCCTCATCGACCCTCACTTACTTGCCGAAACTGTAATTAGGAAACTTCTTAATTTTCGATTGGGATTCTTTCCAAATCTCAATGGGACTATTATAGGACATTCCTACTCTATTTAAAGGACGTCCCTAAGCCACTTTCACTCCTTTCACAACCCTAATTGAATTGAGAGAGAAAGAGAATAAGGAAAAAGAAGAATAAAGGAGGCAAGGAAGAAGACTTAGCAAAAAAGGAGAAGAATTTCCGGAGAAAAGTAATCTTCTCAGGTATGGATACTAATTCCATGAGTTTCTACAGACCTTAGGTTAGATATGGTTGAGTGTAGGATTTCGGAGAAACCCAAACCATCCATTCATAGTGAGGTTTTCATGGAAAACCCGAGGATAATGTATGGAAGCCATCTAGGAGGATGAATCATGGTTTCAGACCATGGAATGAGTGTTTAATGGAATGTGGAAGCAAGCCATAGGACCCCAAACACGAAGAATGATGTAAAAAGTGGAAATTGGACCAGAGTGCACCGAGGGTCGCACACACGGGGTCGATAGACCCATCGACCCTAGGCACCACGACCATCGACCCTCGGCATTCGGGAAGTTCCGGACAGAGGGTAGGGTCGATAGACCCATCGACCCTATGTATCCTGAGCATCGACCCTCTGATCGACCCTCAGTTAACAACATGGTTTTTAAATTAAGAATTAATTCTAATTAAATTCTATCGACTTTGTTAGGTTGCTAGCATTATAATAACATTGTAGAGGTGATTTTAAAGCTTGGAAAAGTATCTTATAGCAAACTAAGGTGAGGAACCTTAACTCCAAACTAAATCGGTTAATAATAAACTGTTTTCTAATTCTTGAGTCCTATGCCATGTTTGATTCTATGCAAATATATTTGTAATGTGCATACAACATGCCATCCAATATTTCTATTACTTGTTCATGCATATTTACTTTATTGTTTATAACATAATGAGGATGATGATGATAGGAATAGGCATGTGCTTGTATGTGTGTGTTTGATGTATTTGATGCGAGCGAGTATCAGGGGAGGTGTGATGAGAACATCAATAAACGTTAACCTTTGGCGGGTCTCAACACTTTAGCTCTATCTCTAACTCAAGTCTTGTGCATTGACATCGTCGTATCGCCATTACCTTAGCAGAACTATTGTGTCGTAGGGTATCAAGGGAGGTGGTCTCGGTCCTTGTAGTCTCTGACTCTACCGGGGGGCCTTAGCTCTATCTCTATGGACATTCCGAGGGGATCTTTGGGGTGAGGCCTTGGATACCTTATTTGGCATTAGGATTGGTTAGTAGCGAGCCCGGTTTGCAAGCCCTCGCTAACAGGGGGCTTACGTGTTGGTATAGCATTATATAGCAATAAACGTTAACCTTTGTTGTATAATGTTATGGTAGGGTGGATGGGGGACGACGATAAACGTTAACCTTCGGGGCGGGCTTCCACACCTGTGTATAGAGGCGGTGTCAATAAACGTTAACCTTTGACCACCCAACCTTTCTACTGCGCATTGCAAACTATAAACCAGACCAAAGAGATAAATGAATGTGCATGCATATGTAATGTTGCATTGTTTTGGCTACTCACTGAGCCGTGTTGTGTGCTCACCCCTCGACGTCGAATATTTTTAGTTGATGATGCCGGTTACACGGTTGAAGACTATATGAATGCTTCTCGGAGTTGAAGATGATACACGACTCCTTCTTGCGAGTGCAACTCGTGTGTATTTGACTAGATATTTTTATAAGTTTTTCTTTATTGGATTTATATGACATGTATTTGGTACTTAAATATTTATGTCTCAGTTAAATACAGAATAATTTGCTATTATTTATGGATATCATTTTAGTTCTCAGTTCATTTATTTATAAGACTTCCGCTATTGTGTATTACTCTCGATTATGATGGTGAGTATATGAAGGTTCGGGTAATGCTGGGGATAGCCTATTTGAGATCCTGGTTGAACCGTTGGTTATTTAGCGGCCCACACAAACAAAAAAGGGGGAGGGGGGGGGGGGGTTTTTTTTTGGTTGGGGGGGGGGGGGGGGGGGGGGGGGGGGGGGGGGGGTTTTTTTTTTGGGGGGGGGGGGGGGGGGGGGGGGGCCCCCCCGGGGGGGGGGGGGGGGGGGGGGGGGGGGGGGGAGGGGGGGGGGGGGAAGGGGGGGGGGGGGGGGGGGGGGGGGGGGGGGGGGGGGGGGGGGGGGGGGGGGGGGGGGGGGGGGGGGCGCCGACCCCAACGAACACCCCCCCCCCCCCCCTTCTTTTTTTTTTTTTTTTTTTCCCCCCAAAAAAGGGGGAGGGGGGGGGGGGGGGGGGGGGGGGGGGGGGGGGGGGGGGGGGGGGGGGAGGGGGGGGTGGGGGGGGGGGGGGGGGGGGGGGGAGGAGGGGGGGGGGGGGGGGGGGGGGGGGGGGGGGGGGGGGGGGGGTGGTTTGTGTTCCCCTACCCCATGATTGCCCTTGTTCATTTTCACCCCAATGATACGTTAAATATGCGGTAATTGGGGTGTGACTTTGTTGTTGTGGAAAAAAAATTTAGATTTTAATTTGTTTGAAGAGAAATAAATATTTTAAAAAAAAAAAAAAAAAAAAAAAAAAAAAAAAAAAAAAAAAAAAAAAGAGAGGAAAGAAAAAAAAAAAAAAAAAAAAAAAAAAAAAAAAAAACATGTTTCACCTATCTAGTGTGTGTGCACATGTTAAGTTTCATATTTAGAATAATACATTATTTTCTTTCTCAGTCAGTCTCAGGTATCAAACAATGCTTAGGGTGTGTTTGTATTAAAAATTTTAATATTTTCCTAACTCAGTTCATCGACTTAGTTAAGTGCAATATGGTTTGTTGGATAGAGGCCGAAAGCTCTGATACCAAGTTGTCACACCCCAATTCTGATCCAACCAGAATGGTGTGAGTGAACTGTCATTGAACCAACGGTTCACACCATGATCTCGAATAGGCCGTGTCCACTCGTACAAACCATCACACATAACCACAATCAGAATATAATAGTACAGCGGAAGTCTTTAAAATAGAATGAACTGAGTATCTATTGATAATTAAATAAGTATCTAATTATTCAAATCCAAACATAAAATAAATATCTTTTACATCCCTTTAATATCAAACGAAAATAACTGAAACGAATAAACAAAAATCCGATCACAGGTACACGCAGAAAGGGCACTCGCATGAAGCGTCATGCTCGTCCTCTCCTGCCTGTACACTCAAAGCAGCAACGTCACCATACGCCGGAGCGTTCACATAGTCGTCCACAGTGTAACCTGCATCAACATCTAAAACAATGTGTACACAAAGGGTGAGCTCACAACTTAGCTCAGTAAGACAATCAGACAGTTTCATAATATTATGCATGAGTAACAATCATTTTATGTTGTGGTCTGGTTTTAAGTTTGCAATGTGCTATAGAGAGGTTTGGTGGCCCCCGTACCTCTTTACACGAGTGTGTGGCACCTCATGGATCACACCCCCATTGGCCCACATGCACCCATCATGGAATAGAGATAGAGCTAAGATACCCCCGTACCTCCCCTGATACTCTACCCATACCAGTACCTAAGCCCCTACTGGCCAGGGCTCGCAACTAACCAATCCTATATGTCATCAATGTATGCTCTATCCCAGCACAGCTGTCTACGGCATAGAGATAGAGCTAAGGCATTCCCACACCTCCCCTGATGCCCTATCCGCAACTAACCTACTAGGATAGAAACAATACGCAGGTAGACCCTATCCCAACATAACTCCCTATGGCATAGAGATAGAGCTAAAGCATCGTGGACAAGCCAGCGTCGACCCGGAGACCACAGTGCCACATAACAATGGCCAGGCCAACATCAATATCGGAGACCACCGTACCACGACCTTCCCCTGATGCCCCACCCGTACCAAGCATGTTAAGATAGAATACTACAAAAGGTGCTAATGTGAAGAGCGATCCCAGGCCCATGCCCCACTCCACACACTAACGAAAACAATCACATGCATAACAATCACATCCTATCAATGCATGAACAATAATAATAACTGAAAGCAAAGGATGGCATGTGAATATACACAAACATCACATCATACATAATTAATGATTAACAATGATTTACTGTCCATTAATTATTAGGTTTAGGTCAGATTCCCTTACCTGACGCTCGTTCGATAACTTGCTCCACGTCGCAAGATCCAAACGATATGTCACAAAGTCCTACAATATTATTAGGGTCTCATTAGAATATATTGTTTAGGGTTTCATGTTGGTCGGAAACCAACAAAAGTCCCAAAACCAGCCTTTCCGACCTGACTGGTCTCATCATACCGGTCGCAACACTGTGAACAGACTGTCAACCGGTATGGTCGACCGGTATGTCGCTGGAAGACCATACACTTGGTTTTTCGACAACCGATGATTATTCTCCATGGATTTTTTTTAGGGTTTCTCCTATCCATTTTAAGTCTAAACTTGGAATTAGATTTATCCCCAACTCATTCGAGTCTCGTTTCGATGAATATCATCTCGAAACACAAATCTAGGGTTTGACGGCAACTTAGGGTTTATTGGCCAATTTAGGGTTTTAGATCAATACCTACTTGCACGGTATTGATCCACCCATACAACTATCATAGGATAAGAAGAATAGTTAAAACACTTACCGTTGACTGGCGTAGCGTGAGCTTCGTCGAACGGTAATGGTGGCACCTTCTTCTTCTTCCTAGCTCCTTCTCCTTTCCAACCTCCTTCTTTTCTCTAGGGTTTGCGAGAGACAATGGAAAGGATTTGAGGAGGCTTAAGGGTGTATTTATAGGCTAAAATTAGGGTTTAGTAACCCTATTAGGATTAGGAAAGTCATAGATTTGAAATCAGGTAAGTGGGACCCTCATAAGTAAATTTTCAGATTTCTACACTTAGCTGCGTAGACCATACCGGTTGACCGGTACCAAGACCGGTACCATTGACCGGTCAACCTGAAATCAGGTTTAATTGGTCGTCTTTGGTCTGATTTCGTACCTGTTTGTCATCCGCTCGTCCCCGTCTGGCCCGGTGATGATCGGAAGACCTGTCACGACATAAAATCAAGGTTTAGACCGGGTTTACGGAGTGCGGGTCATATGTCACACCCCAATTCCGCACTGTTCAGAATGGTGTGATGAACCGCTAAATAACCAACGGTTCAACCAGGATCTCAAATAGGCTATCCCCGCGTTATCTGAACCTCCATACACCCAAGTCATAATCAGAGTAAATACACAATAGCGGAAGTCTTAAAATAATATGAACTGAGAAACTAAGATGATACCATTAATTAAATAACAAATTATTTTGTTTTCAATCGAGACATAAATACTAAAATATCAAATACATGTTTTTATAAGTTCAAAGAAACCTATAAAAATATCTAATCAAATACACACGAGTTACACTCGCAAGGGGAGTCGTGTGTATCGTCTTCAGCTCCAACTTCCATAGCTGCTATATTCCCGTACGCAGACGCGTTCATATAATCTTCATCTGTATAACCTGCATCATCAACTAAAAATATTCGACGTCGAGGGGTGAGCACACAACACGGCTCAGTGAGTAGCCAAAACAATGCAACATTACATATGCATGCAAAAATCAATTTATATCTTTGGTCTTGGTTTATAGTTTGCAATGCGCAATAGAAAGGTTGGGTGGTCAAAGGTTAACGTTTATTGACACCGCCTCTATACACAGGGTGTGGAAGCCCGCCCGAAGGTTAACGTTTATCGTCGTCCCCATCCACCCTACCATAACATTATACAACAAAGGTTAACGTTTATTGCTATATAATGCTATACCAACACGTAAGCCCCTGTTAGTGAGGGCTTGCAAAATGGGCTCGCTGCTAACCAATCCTAATGCCAAACAGTGTATCCAAGGCCTCACCCCAGCATCCCTCAGAACATCCATAGAGATAGAGCTAAGGCCCCCCGGTAGAGTCAGAGACTACAAGGACCGAGACCACCTCCCCTGATACTCTAGGACATAATAGTTCTGCTAAGGTAATGGCGATACGACGATGCCAATGCACAAGACTTGAGTTAGAGATAGAGCTAAAGTGCTGAGACCCGCCAAAGGTTAATGTTTATTGACGTTCTCATCACACCTCCCCTGATACTCGCTCGCATCAAGCACACCAACCAAGCACATAAAAGCACATGCCTATTCCTATCATCATCATCATCATCATGTTATAAACAATAAAATAAATATGCATGAACAAGTAATAGAAATATTGGATGGCATGCTGTATGCACATTACAAACATATTTGCATAGAATCAAACATGGCATAGGACTCAAGAAAAGAAAACAGTTTATTATTAACCAATTTAGTTTGGGGTTAAGGTTCCTCACCTTAGCTTGCTAATAGATACTTTTCCAAGCTTTAGAATCACCTTTATAATGTTATTATACTGCTAGCAAACCTAACAAAGTCGATAGAATTTAATTAGAATTAATTCAGAATTTAAAAATCATTCTGTCAACTGAGGGTCGATGCTAGGGTCGATGCTAGGGTCGATGGGTCTATCGACCCTCCCTCCATTCTGGACTTCCTGAATGCTGAGGGTCGATGGCCAGAAACACCTAGGGTCGGATGGCCTATCGACCCTCGGTGCGACCCTCGATGCACTCTGGTTCAATTTCCACTTTTAATCCATTCTTCGTGTTTGGGGTTCTATGGCTTGCTTCCTACATTCACTCAACATTCAGTCCATGGTCTAGAACCATGTATAAACCATCTAAATAGTTTCCGTGCATCCTCCTATGGTTTTCCATGAAAACCTAACCATGAATGGATGGTTTGGGTTTCTCCGAAATCCTACACTCAACCATATCTAATCTAAGGTCTGTAGAAACTCATGGAATTAGTATCCATACCTGAGAAGATTACTTTTCCTCTGAAATTCTTCTCTTTTTTGCTAAGTCTTTCTCCTTGTCTCCTTTCTTCCTCTTTTCCTTCTCCTCTCTTTCTCTCAATTCAATTAGGGTTGTGAAAGGACTGAAAGTGGCTTAGGAACGTCCTTTAAATAGACTAGGAATGTCCTATAATAATCCCATTGAGATTTGGAAAGAATCCCAATCGAAAATTAAGAAATTTCCTAATTTCAGTTTCGTCAGAAACCGAGGGTCGATTGGAGGGTCGATGATCCCGTCGACCCTAGGGTCTTAAGCTGTCCGACCCTCCCTTCAAAACTGAGGGTCTGACTTTCTGTTTTGGGAGGTCCGACCCTGCTTAGCTGGGTGTGCGACCCTCCCCTAAAATTAAGTGTTTTTGGGTCGATTTGATACCTGGGATCTCGATCTCCTTCATGCCCTTGGTCCATTTGACTCGACCATGATGGGTAAACCTGGTTCAAGGTGGTAAGACCGAGTTAGTTTGACACGGGTCTTACAACTCCCCCCAACTTATAAAAATTTCGTCCTCGAAATTCTACGTACCTTCTGAATCAAACAAGTCAGGGTATTGCTTTCTCATAGAATTTTCTTCTTCCCATGTAATCTCTTCCATGTCTCTACTTTTCCATGTGACCTTAACATAGTAGATATCTCTGTTGCGTAGACGTTGAACCATTCGACTAGTGATTTCCGTTGGTGTTACTTCAAATGTCAAATCATCAGTCAATTCTGGCAAATCCACTGTCAAAACATGTGTTGGGTCTTTGACGTACTTCTTCAATAAGGATATGTGAAATACGTCATGCACACTTGACATAGATGGTGGTAGTGCTAACTGATAAGCTACTTTTCCACGCTTAGCCAGAATTTCATAAGGCCCGACATATCTTGGACTTAGTTTTCCTTTCTGTCCGAACCTCTTCGATCCTCGCATAGGCGATACTTTCAAAAATACTTTATCACCTACGGCGAACTCTAGATCTCTTCGTCGAGTATCTGCGTATTGCTTCTGACGGTTCTGAGCTACTCTTACTCTTTCCTTGATGATGTCGACCACTCAACAAGTCTCATCAACAAATTCCGGTCCAACAATACTACGTTCTCCAACTTCATTCCAAAACAAGGGAGTTCGACACTTCCTGCCATACAGTGCTTCATAAGGTGACATATGTATAGTAGCCTGATATGTGTTGTTATAGGCGAACTCGATCAATGGTAACTTTTCGTCCCATGATCCCTTGAAATCAATCACACATGCTCGTAGCATATCTTCTAGAATCTGGATTGTACGCTCTGACTGTCCGTCTGTCTGTGGGTGGAATGCAGTACTGAACTTCAATGTTGTACCCATAGCCTTTTGCAGTCCTTTCCAAAATTTGGAAGTAAATCGTGGATCTCTATCGGACAATGCTTTCCGGAACACCATGTAACCAAACAATATTATCCACATACATCTTTGCTAACCTTTCCAGTGTATACTGGGGTCGTATCGGTATGAAGCAAGCTGTCTTAGTCAGACGGTCCACAATCACCCAAACTGCGTCAACTACTCGAGGAGTCAATGGTAGTCTTGTGACGAAGTCCATAGTGATGCAGTCCCATTTCCATGCTGGTTCCGGTAACGACTGCAACAGTCCTGCGGGTCTTTGTCGTTCAGCCTTTACTTTCTGACAATTTAGGCATTGAGACACGAACTTAGCTACATCTGCTTTCATTCCCCTCCACCAGTATAATTTCTTTAGGTCATGATACATCTTTGTACTTCCAGGATGTACCGAATAGATGGTGGTGTGGGCTTCTTTCATGAGTCGGTGCCTAATGTCCATATTTTCTGTTTCAGGTACACATATTCTTCATTTGTATTTCAGTACCTTCTCGTCATCCAAGGTGAACTCAGGGTTAGTCCTACCTTTCTCAATATCTTCGTGTACTGTTCTCAGATAAGGATCTGCTTTGATAGCTGTCTTCACTTCATCCACTATATTTGGTAGAATCTTCAATGCCGCGAACATATTCAGAAATCGATGAATAAACCCTTGGTTGGCTGATCCATCTGTTGTGTCTATCCCATACTACTCGTTGCCGTGATTGAATACCATTCGGGTAGTGCACATTGCCGCAGTCGTGCTAACTTCTCCTTGCGATTTTATCATTGCTTTTCTGCTCAATGCATCTGCTACTACGTTCACTTTTCCCAGATGATACTGGATATCACAATCATAGTCTTTCAATAGTTCCAGCCATCTTCTTTGTCTCATATTCAACTCCTTCTAATTAAATAAATAAGTAAGACTTTTATGGTCCGACTTAATCTGAAATTTCTCTGCGTATAGGTAGTGTCTCCATATCTTGACAGCATGTACTACTGCCACTAGTTCCAAATCATGAGTGGGGTAATTTTTCTCATGTACCTTCAACTGTCTCGAGGCATACGCAATTACTTGCTCTCCTTGCATAACCACACATCTTAGTCCCAATCCCGATGCATCAGTGTATAAGGTAAATGTCTGTCCTGGAACGGGAATGGTCAAAATCGGGACGGATATCAATCTGGTCTTTAGTGTCTGAAAACTCTTTTCACACTTATCCGTCCATACAAATTTTTCACCTTTCTTGGTCAAACTGGTAAGAGGTATGGCAATCCGAGAATAGTCTTCTACGAATCTCCGATAATAACCAGCTAGACCCAGAAAACTTCTAATTTCTGAGATGCTCTTTGGTGCTTCCCACTTTACAATAGCCTCGATCTTGCTGGGGTCCACTTTGATTCCTTCAGCGGATACTACATGGCCTAGAAAGGCGACTTCGCTTAGCCAAAACTCACACTTAGAAATTTTGGCGTATAACTTCTCTTTCCTTAAACGCTGTAGGGCTACGTTTAGGTTCTTGACATGGGTTTCCTTGTCCTTGGAATATACCAATATGTCATCAATGAATACTATAACCGACGTATCCAACATATCGTGGAAAACTCGGTTCATAAGTTCCATAAACATTGCCGGTGCATTAGTTAATCCGAAGGACATCACTAAGAACCCATAATGTCTGTATCTTGTCCTGAAAGCTGTCTTCGGAATGTCACCTTCTTTAATCTTCAGCTGATGATAGCCTGATCGAATATCGATCTTTGAAAATACCTTCGCTCCTTGTAACTGATCGAACAAGTCATCGATCCTGGGTAGTGGATATCGATTCTTGATGGTCAGTTTATTCAACTCTCGATAGTCGATGCATAATCGAACGCTACCATCCTTCTTCTTTACGAACAACACCGGTGCTCCCCATGGAGATATACTGGGTCTAATATAACCCTTATCCAGCAGTTCTTGTAATTGCACTTTTAATTCCTTCAGTTCAGTAGGAGTCATTCTATAAGGTGCTTTTGATACTGGTGCGGCTCCGAGTAGCAGGTCTATTACAAACTCTGTGGGTCGGTCGGGTGGTAATCCGGGTAGTTCCTCCGGAAATACATCTGGGTAATCCCGCACGACGTCAATATCTTCCATTCGTGGCGCATCCTTGGTTAGGTCGACCACTGATACTAGATATCTGACGGCCCCTTTCTCAAGGCACTTCTTAGCCTTTAATGCTGAGAGTATGAGCTTGCGTCTCCTGGGAAGTTTGGTTCCCGAGAAACTGAATTTTGCTCCTTCTTTGTCTTTGAACGTTAGCTTCTTCTCGGCGCATAACAGGTTTGCAGAATGCCGAGCTAACCAGTCCATTCCCAAGATGACGTCAAAGTCTGTCATCTCAAGTTGTATTAAGGTTGCATCCAAGGTCTGCTCTCCAATGAGAACTGGACATGGTCCATAACTAATCCCATCAGTAACCGTACAAGTAATTTGTAGTCTAATGTTTTGATGGGCAGATTGGTCTTCTTTCTAAACGACACAGATATAAATGAATGAGTAGCTCCTGAATCAAAGAGTACTCTGGCGGGTATGCCATTGATAGGTACGATACCTGTGATTCATTTTTACTCAGTCTACGTGCTCAATCAATATAATTATAACCTTACAAGTTTCGGTCATACCTGTGACCACATCGGGCGATGCGGCAGCATCCTCTGATATAACAACATATACCCGTCCTTGATGTAGTTGCTTCTTGGGTTTTGGGCATTCTCTTGCCATATGCCCTGGTTGGTTGCAGTTATAGCACTTCGGGGCTTCAAAATTTGACTTTGGCTGTGGTTGAGCTGCTGCAGTAGACTTTGGTGCAGTTGCAAAATTCTGAGGACGGAAAGGTTTATATGTCCTATTATTGCCTCCGTTGTAGGAGTTTTCGGCTGGTCTCTTGATTCCTCTGCTCTGGGAGAAATAGCTCTCCTTCTGGCTCGATTCAATTACTCGAGCAATCTGCACAGCTTCATTGTAAATCTTCTTTTCCAAACCCAGAACATTTTCTCTTATGCTTCCTCTTAGTCCCGTGACGAACCTACGGGTTTTTGTATCTTCTTCTTGCATGCTAGCCGGTGCGAAGAAAAACAGTTCTTCGTAGCGCTGTTGATATGCGTCTACGGTCATCTGCCCCTGGTACAGACTCAAGAACTCTTTCTCCATTGAATCTCTGAAGCTTCTTGGGAAATACTTCTCGAAGAACGCTTCTTTATATATAGCCCATGTCAGTAGGGCGTGCTTGGTCAATAAGTATGTCTTTGTAGATTTCCACCAATGGTGTGCGTCGCCTTTGAGCATGAAGGTGGCGCATAACACTTTCTCTTCCTCAGTGATAGTCATCATAAGGATGTTCCTTTCCATCTCGTCTATCCAGTGTGCTGGCCACAGTGGATCAGACAGCTTGCCGTTGAATTCTCTCTGTTTCATCTTCAAAAATCTCTCCACTAGCCGGGAGTGATCCAGTTGATTTTGGTATGCCCCAAACATAGGGGGTGGATACTGATAGTTCCCTTGGGCTGCTTCTGGGACTTGCACTGGAATTGGTGCAGCCGGTTGTTGAGGTGTCTGTTGAGCTGGGTGATTACCCACTGGTGCTGCACTAGCTTGCCCAGTGTGCATGGTTGCAGCCTGAGTGGCTTGGAACATAACTCCCATTGCAACCTGCATTTGAGCTTGTGCATGTTGCATCTGCTGTAGCTACGGAGCTAGGTTCATAACCATAGTTGCTAGCTCCGGTGGTGGAGGTGGCAAATTTGTAGGGCCTGCTGGTTCTGGATTACCCTGTGCATGGTTATTCTCCTGACTAGTCTCCTCCACTGGTGGTGGTGGTGGGACTGAATTCCGGGTCTGTCGGGTAACTCTACGGCCAGACATAATTCCTTTCGGTGATTGTCGGTGCCTGAAAATTCATCAAGGTAGGTTAGAACTCATGTATATCTCATGTAGGCACACTAACCGATAAGAAATTCCAAGTCTAACTCATTTTATAAAAAAAATACTGTCTTTTCTATGCAGGGTCGATGGTGAGGGTCGCTGGTATGTCCGACCCTTGGTATCCGACCCTGGGAATGACCTGTTCTTCCCGAGAGCTGAGGGTTGATGCGAGGGTCGATGGGTATCCGACCCTCAGTCCGACCCTCGATTTTCTGTCAGATTCCCGAGAGCCGAGGGTCGATTGGAGGGTCGATCCGAGGGTCGATGGTGTCAGTCGAATTGTCCGACCCTCGGACCAAAAATCAGATTTTTAAGATCTGATTCTAGGTCATTTCTCACTATTCCTCCTCCGTTTCGACTCGTCTCTACTCTCCGAGTTGCTACAGTGCTACTTCGCTATTGTGGATCATTCTTAGTCCGAGTTCCGACATCCACATCACTTCTACAGGTATAATTTCCCAACTTTACCTGTTTTTAGGTTTTTATTTCTAGGTTTTTGCTCATTTAACTCGTATTTTCCAAATTAAACTTTTTCCAATCGTAAAAATTCGATTTTTATTGGGGGCTTTTGTTATTGGTGTCTCGAGGAACGAAAGCCTTCAAAATTTTTTGAGTTTCATCGGTTGGTTATCGAGAAACTTAAATTTTTCTCTTTTTGCCCTAATTTATCGAAATTTTTGATTTTTCTTGAATTTCTTCAAATTGGACCTTATCAGTTAAAATTTCCTACTGCATGTGGGTTGTAGGATATGTCTAAACCTTCGTAAGTCCTTATGCCCACTTGTATGGCGAGAAATGGGGCTTGATGGTCCACTTACGTCCTTATCGAATCAAATTTTGGATTTTTATCCTACTAACTCCTTATTTCTTTTCTCTTTCTTATTTTGCAGACACTATGGCCCGTACTAAAGTGCCAAGATTGCGTGATCCACTTCGCTTCCGTTCGAACGAAGCCGAGGCACGGTATGCTGACTATGCCCGTAAGAAAGTGGAAGGGGGTCGCATGGTGAACTTGGCTGAGCTAGCCTTGTTCAATGTAGAGGGAGCATTCGGTGATATGGGGTGGCTCCCTGTCATCACATACGACGCGTGCACATGTCCAGACTTGGTACGCCAGTTCTATTGTAATTTCCAAGTGGTGGGGAATTACAATGATGTCGAGCGTGATCAGGAGTTGCGCATCACTAGTTACGTCAAAGGGGTGCACATCTCCTTTGATTATCGGCAGCTGGCCGATCTGTTGGGCATTCCCTTTGATGGCCCCATGGTGTACTGTGCGTCGAGAGAGCCACAATTTGTTGAGATGGAGATGAGAGCAGAGATCGACAACCAGTTGCTCCATCCCGATAGATGGCAGATGAGAGCTTGCTACTTGCGTCCAGCTCCACGGGTCTTCTGCAATATTATCCAGCATAATCTGATCCCGCAGAGTGGGCATTATGAGAGGGTGTCTTAGCTGACTCAGTTCTTGATCTACAGCATATGCACTCGTCAGCCGATCTGTCTTCCATACATCATCATGCGGACGATGATTAGTGCTACATTGTCCGGTCATAGGGGCAATCTACCCTATGGACGCATGATTACAGTGCTGCTGACCCGTCTGGGGGTGGATCTGGTAGATGAGAAGATCTAGGAGAAGACCTTCTCGTCGCCTCTAGATTGGGAGGCTATTTGCAAGATGGGGCTGCGAGATGCGGAGGTTAGCGATGAGGAGAGGAACGTGATGGTGCGCCATCACACTCGGGTCGAGATGGCTGATGCTGCGGCGGCTGCTAGGGCTCGTGGGGATCCGGTCGATGATGACGATCGCATGTATATGGATGTCGATGCGATACCACCGCCATCACCCACGCATGCGGCTGGAGTTGGTACATCTTCTGCAGCGGCTCCTGCACCTGAGGCTGGTCCTTCTCACTCGGCTGATTCTTCACTTCCACCTTCAGCCATGATGGAGATACTACAGGAGATCAGGGATGCTCAGCGCAGATCTGATCTGAGGATGGATGAGCTGTTGGCTACTCAGCACGCATCAGACGCGCGGATGGGAGAGCTCCTAGAGGTGCAGCGTGCGACTGATCAGAGGATAGCCGGTCTTACAGCTAGTCTCCAGATGACCCAGACCCAGGTGGCCTGGTTGACTAGGGTCTATGCTGAGGACTATGACAGAGACCGCGAGGCCCCGCCTCCTCCTTCGCCTCCAGCTTCCTGATTTGTACTTTACTTTTCTTGTACTACAGAGTAACTGTCTGGGTTGTGGACTGTACTCTGCTTCGATTATGTATATACATTTGTTTCTCTTTCTCATTGTATGTAACTTGTTTTTCCTTTAATAGATGCGTTATTCTCTTTTTAGTTTGGTCTCAATCATCACTTGTGCTTACAGTATGTTGATATTAAAGCTTTTAATTTATCCTATCTCTGTTCACAATTGTGTTGAATGTATGCTAGTTCAGCGGACAAGGCCTGAGATGCTCTGATACCAAGTTGTCACACCCCAATTCCGCACTGTTCAGAATGGTGTGATGAACCGCTAAATAACCAACGGTTCAACCAGGATCTCAAATAGGCTATCCCCGCGTTATCTGAACCTCCATACACCCAAGTCATAATCAGAGTAAATACACAATATCGGAAGTCTTATAATAATATGAACTGAGAAACTAAGATGATACCATTAATTAAATAACAAATTATTCTGTTTTCAATCGAGACATAAATACTAAAATATCAAATACATGTTTTTATAAGTTCAAAGAAACCTATAAAAATATCTAATCAAATACACACGAGTTGCACTCGCAAGAGGAGTCGTGTGTATCGTCTTCAGCTCCAACTTCCATAGCTGCTATATTCCCGTACGTAGACGCGTTCATATAATCTTCATCTGTATAACCTGCATCATCAACTAAAAATATTCGACGTCGAGGGGTGAGCACACAACACGGCTCAGTGAGTAGCCAAAACAATGCAACATTACATATGCATGCAAAAATCAATTTATATCTTTGGTCTTGGTTTATAGTTTGCAATGCGCAATAGAAAGGTTGGGTGGTCAAAGGTTAACGTTTATTGACACCGCCTCTATACACAGGGTGTGGAAGCCCGCCCGAAGGTTAACGTTTATCGTCGTCCCCATCCACCCTACCATAACATTATACAACAAAGGTTAACGTTTATTGCTATATAATGCTATACCAACACGTAAGCCCCTGTTAGCGAGGGCTTGCAAACTGGGCTCGCTACTAACCAATCCTAATGCCAAACAGTGTATCCACGGCCTCACCCCAGCATCCCTCAGAATGCCCATAGAGATAGAGCTAAGGCCCCCCGGTAGAGTCAGAGACTACAAGGACCGAGACCCCCTCCTCTGATACTCTACGACATAATAGTTCCGCTAAGGTAATGGCGATACGACGATGTCAATGCACAAGACTTGAGTTAGAGATAGAGCTAAAGTGCTGAGACCCGCCAAAGGTTAACGTTTATTGACGTTCTCATCACACCTCCCCTGATACTCGCTCGCATCAAGCACACCAACCACACACATACAAGCACATGCCTATTCCTATCATCATCATCATCATCATGTTATAAACAATAAAGTAAATATGCATGAACAAATAATAGAAATATTGGATGGCATGCTGTATGCACATTACAAACATATTCGCATGAAATCAAACATAGCATAGGACTCAAGAAATAGAAAACAGTTTATTATTAACCGATTAGTTTGGGGTTAAGGTTCCTCACCTTAGCTTGCTAATAGATATTTTCCCAAGCTTTAGAATCACCATTATAACGTTATTATATTGCTAGCAAACCTAACATGGTCAATAAAATTTAATTAGAATTAATTTGGAATTTAAAACCATTCTGTCAACTGAGGGTCGATGGGTCTATCGACCCTCCCTCCATTCTGGACTTCCAGAATGCTGAGGGTCGATGGTCATAAACACCTAGGGTCGGATGGCCTATCGACCCTCGGTGCGACCCTCGATGCACTCTGGTCCAATTTTCACTTTTAATCCATTCTTCGTGTTTGGGGTCCTATGGCTTGCTTCCTACATTCACTCAACATTCAGTCCATGGTCTAGAACCATGTATAAACCATCTAAATAGTTTTCGTGCATCCTCCTATGGTTTTCCATGAAAATCTAACCATGAATGGATGGTTTGGGTTTCTCCGAAATCCTACATTCAACCATATCTAATCTAAGGTCTATAGAAACTCATGGAATTAGTATCCATACCTGAGAAGTTTACTTTTCCTCTGAAATTCTTCTCCTTTTTGCTAAGTCTTTCTCCTTGTCTCCTTTCTTCCTCTTTTCCTTCTCCTCTCTTTCTCTCAATTCAATTAAGGTTGTGAAAGGAGTGAAAGTGGCTTAGGAACGTCCTTTAAATAGACTAGGAATGTCCTATAATAGTCCCATTGAGATTTGGAAAGAATCTCAATCGAAAATTAAGAAATTTCCTAATTTCAGTTTCGTCAGAAACCGAGGGTCGATGGGAGGGTCGATGATCCCGTCGACCCTAGGGTCTTAAATTGTCCGACCCTCCCTTCAAAACTGAGGGTGTGACTTTTTGTTTTGGGAGGTCCGACCTTGCTTAGCTGGGTGTGCGACCCTCCCCTAAAATTAAGTGTTTTTGGGTCGATTTGATATCTGGGATCTCGATCTCCTTCATGCCTTTGGTCCATTTGATTCGACCATGATGGATAAACCTGGTTCAAGGTGGTAAGACCGGGTTAGTTTGACACGGGTCTTACATCTTACATTAACTATCCTGTAACTCTAGTCTACACAGCAGCTTACAGCTCACTCAACAGAGCGAAGAGTTCGGTTAAGGGTGACATCTACGGCAAGGTCACATATCGTGCTAGATCCCTCAGGGGCAAATCAAAAGTTATGCCACCTGATGCTTTTCCTCTATGATAGCACACCCCTAAGGTATACAGATCAAATTCTTTACTCTTTAAATTTTTTTCTGCTAAACCTACATTTGAGCTCATATATCCTATACCAAGCTCCAAACTCGATTCTAAATTAGGCATTGTAATGGCTTCAGGATTTCCAAACCCGTTCCAATCAGTAGAAGGAAGCTTGGCCGATTATCGACAGCAACACCTTGCTTTTTTGAACCCATGTTTCTTCCCATTTTCCAGACTCGTCAGTTCCTCTTAGTCTTATGTGTTCTTGCTTTTTTATTTTATTTTTTTTCCTCCGCTGTTCTTTCTTTTTTTCTCCTTTTTTAGTCTGTTCAAAAACAATATGGTGTATACTTTCTGGATTCAAATCGGATTTAATAGGATATTCGGTTAAGAATCAAATTAGAAGAAAATTTAAATTTGGTTTTTATACATTTGCGGTTTCCGGTTTGGATTCAGAGAGGTTGGTTGGTAAATGGATTTGATTCGGATACTATGCGATTTGAATTTGATCCGATTACATCTCTAACCAATATTCTGGTAATTCCGTTTTCTACCAAAGGAAAAAAAAATATATTATCCAAGATAAAAACAAGTGAAGTACAATGGTCACGTGGCAAGACAAATGACAATGGAGGTTCTATGCTGCAATGTCAGCTACCTCAACAGTCTTCCCCTAATTACGTCCTTGCAGTGTCTACCGACCACTCCATCAACAATAAACAATGTCTGGGAGTCAAAACTGAAATCGAGTTTATCCCGCTATCGGAATGGTTGAGGAAACCATGAGAGATGCTCAATAATCGCACCCAAGTCGTACGAAACGGAAACTATCTTCTCGGATTTCTATGTTTTTTTCATCTTTCCGCGTGTTCAGGTTACTTGGCTGATCTATTGGGAGAGAAAAGAGTTAGTGTGTGATTGAAATTTATGAAGAGAACGATACGAGCTTCGGTCCTGAGAAGACGGTCAATGATAATGCCTCGTTCTTCTTCCGAAAACAACCCTGACATGTCGCCTGACTCCGTTGTACGTCGAGCTCTGACACTGACGCTCTTCTTTGCCGCCATTGCTTTCCCGTGTCTCGTACTCTACAGCGCTGCTTATCGCTTCCAGATTTTCGCTGGCAATTCTTCCCACTCTTACGATCTCTCTTCCGTGCTAAATCGCAATTTCTCCTTCGAGTCCGAAGATTTTCCCACGGTGAGTCCTTTCTCTTTCTTTCTTTAGCTTCATTACATTCAAATCAGAATCAGTAGAAGACCATTACTATCGCTGCCTGTTTACGTTGTTATGATTGTAAATTTACATTCAAACGTGGGTTCCCCTTTTCTTTTTTGGGTTTGCTGTTAAATTTATTTCCTATACATGTTGAGATGAACTAACTGCCTGTTGCATAATTTTCATGGTATATTATCCCTTTAATGTCTATATCTAATTTTACTGTCCCCTTGGATCTTTATAATCATATTGATGCAGATCAAAGAGACAAATCTACTGTGGTGGGTTACGAGAGATAATAAGAGAATAAGAAAGAGAAGATAATGGGAGAAACAAGTTGCTGTTTAGGGACTGTGTGAACAATATTTATGAACAGTACCCCGAGAATAGGAACTTTGGAGAGTGAAAAGAAAAGAGAGGAAAGAGAGGAGATCATGGAGAGAGATGAGACGCCAATCTCAAACTTAAAAAAAATAGAAGAAGAAAAGTAATAAACAAAATTTTCAATTTTATTCCATTCGATCGTCATCATTGGAGACTGGATGGTTACATATTTGTAAGAAAACAAAAGAAAAATCTCCTAAATCTAAAACTCTTAAGTAGCCAGACTAACTTAACTAACAAGGGCTACATAAAACTTGACTAATTAGAATTTTTAAAGTCTAAGTCTTCTACTTAACTTATTGCTAACTTGGGCCTCACTGAACTAATTATTTAGGACAATTTAATGGCTAAATTAAAGCCAACTATATTACCTAGTGGACCCCACTACTAATAACTAATTAAATATATACATTTTCGTACTCCCTTCTAAACCCCCACTTTTGGGTAAAAACTTTTTAAAACATAAGCTTTATAACCAAGTATTATTAAAACAAGATCAATTTTTGGATTGGGTCTGCATTATTACCCTTGGTTTAAAAAAACCTGTCCTTGAGTTTTGTAGTGTGGGAGGACTAAGGCTGTGTTTGGTATCATTTTTGTTTTTGATATTTATTCAAATTTATAGTTTTGAAGAGGTTTGGTATAATTTATGAGTGCTATTTATGAAAAATAAAAATAAAAACAAGTCAAAATTCAAAAAGAGGTCTCAACTTCTTTTTGATTTTTGGTTAAAAATTATTTTTGTTGTGTTTTGCTCAAAACACTTAAAACATGTGTTAAAATAAAGGGTTAAAAAAGTAATTTAGGTTCCTTTTATAAAATCACCCCAAATCAAACCATCAAACACTCTTCTCGTTGACGAACTGAAGTAAAGCACAGAGACGCATACCTGCAATTTCGTCCTAGAGACAGTTCTGACGGCGACAACGACAAAAATCATTCCAACGGAGGTGACGTCGTTTCTCCAAAGACTTTCAAAATCATTTTTAGACATAGTATGCCAAATACGTTTTTCATTCTACCATCTATTTTTATTATAGCTACCAAACAACATTTTATTTTTGAACAAAAATTATTTTCAAAATGATTTTTGTTAAATAGATAAAAAACAAAAACAAAAATGATACCAAACATAGCCTAAGAACACTTCGACTGGTACTTACGGCTTCTTGTCTTCAACTTGAACAAAATCTAGAATATGAAGCTTTAATTGCATGTCCTTGTCATGAAACGTGTGAGGTAGAACAAACTCATGATGTGGAACAACTTTCATTGCAATAGGATCGTTCACAAGCTCGTATTCTGTTGAGGATTGAACTTCCTCGGTAGGCTCAATAGAAACAAGAAGTTTTTGTTTGGCCTCTTTCAACTCATTCAGTGGCTGCTCTATTGAATATTGATATTGTTTTAACAAACTTTAAAGAGCTATCATGCTGCAACCCTATGAAGACAAAAGTTTGTTGTAGATGAGAAAGCTTTAACATACATAAGTTCACTTCACAATCAAGGTCAACCTTCCGATCTTCCATCCATGATTGATCAACTATAAGGAAATGTTTAGAAAAAGGAAATATATGAGCCTATATTTCAAGACCAGTGGACTTTCGTTTGGGCCATGAGCCTCGTTAGTCGTTGTTAGCTCAAGGAGCAGTGGTGGTGCTGATGGTGTTGGATTAGACACGACACACAACCACATGGATTTCAGCATTTTTACTTCGGTAGCTTTGCCTCGATGGTCCAGCTGAAACAGTCGTTGTACCGAGTTTTAGCAAGTGTCAGGGTGTATTACATCTTCCACTTGTTGTCCAGCCTCTACGAGATCTTTGAATGTGGTCAATGGTTGTGCAAATAGATAATGGGAATATTCTGGCAACAGATTTTTACCATCATGCGTACCTATTACTTCTCTGGAAATCTGGCCCATATTACTGTTACGTTCTTCCTGAAACCGAGTAGATAGTCTGTGAACTCTTCTTCAGGGTTCTGCCTGGTGGTTTCAAGCTCACTCTTAGTGGTTTCCAACTCCGTGTTGTGGGAGTACTGCCTTTTCAAAGTCTTTATGGTGTCCCCCCATGTGTGGGTTTGAGAAGATCCTAGTGACATTAGCTAACAAAGGGTTGGTCCGGGTTGGTCCAGCTAGATGATTTGAAATAGTTGCCCCGTTTGTTCTTCCGTGAATGACTTACCCTTCATTTGCCTTACAAAGGATCAAAACGGGGCTTAGGATTGCCAGCATAGTTGTCAAGGTGACAAGGCGACCCAAGGCGTTGGAGGCCGGCTTAGGCACCTAGGTGACCAGGGCATTCCTAGTATATTTTTCTTTTTGCCTAAAATATCAATGCTATATTTATGTTTATATATTATATGTAGTATGCTACATCCACACTGCACAAAGCTACAAACACAATAAAAATTTAAAATATAATCATTCAGCATGAAAAACAAAATAAAAAAAATACTATATTGGTGGAAACTAGTACCATTTACTAGATTCATAGAAGAAGTGTTGCATTACTATCTAAGAAGGGAAAGAAGAAGAAAAAGCGTGCGAGACCTAAAAAAGGTGCACCAAGTGAGGAAAGTGAAGAAGGTGCCCCATGATAGTCCTTTATTGGAATATAAGGGGTATCTCGGCCCAGAAATCGAGATCTGTTTTTCGGAACCTACTATCTGAACACCAGCCGGATGTGGTGTGCATTGCTGAGCTGATGGTGGCTGCTTCATTGATTGTAATACTCAACCCACTTGGGTTTATTTGCTCCACCACAAAGGTGAGGTCTTTCGCTACTTTCAACTATTTCATTGGATGATCCTGACACAGTATAATGCAAAGGTCACCATCCTCTGTATAAACAATGGAACTGAGTATACCCATGGCTCCTTTCAATGCTACCTGGCTGAGCATGGTATTATCCATCAAACTAGTTGTGTTGACATACTTGAGCAAAATGGAGTGGTTGAACGCGAGAATCATCACTTGTTTGAGGTTGCTTGGTCCTTGATGTTTCAGATGCATGTCCCTACTACGTATTGGAGTGAAGCCGTTCTTATAGCAGCTTACGTCATCAATCGAATGCTACGTGGAGTAAATAACAATTTCTTGACTCTGATTCCAAAGTTTGAGGAGGTTACAAGACTCTCACAATTCAGACCTATATGTGTGAGAAATTTTGTTTTCAAAATCATCCCCAAAATCCTTGCTACTTGTTTAAGATCATTAATGGGGAATCTTGTTTCAGAAGAGCAAAGGGCTTTTGTGAAAGGACATCTCATCACAAACAATATCAGCATGGCCTCAGAATTGGCATATCTGTTGGGAAGAAAAGTAAGGTGAGGTAGCATTGCTTTAAAGTTGGATATTCAAAAGGCATTTGATACTATTGAGTGGCTTTTCTTATTTGCTGTTTTGAAAAGATTTGGCTTCTCTAACATGTTTGTGCAAGGAGTTTCTGCTATACTTGAATCAGCTAAATTGTCTGTTTTAGTTAATGGTGGTCTAGTTGGCTTCTTTGGGGCTAGAAGAGTTTTGAGATAGGGAGACTCATTATCCCCTTACTTTTTATTTTAGCATATGAGGTTTTGTGTCGTGGTTGAGCAGAATGAGAGATACAGGGATGCTACAACCTCTGAAAAGTTCAAGGCATGTTTATGTGCCTTCTCATCTCATGTTTGCAGATGACATCTTTATCTTTATGAATGTAGACATTAGAAATGTTCAACAGCTAAAGATGTTGATTGATGATTACCAAGCCTATTTAGGCCGGTCTTAAAATTTAGCAAAAAGCAAAATTTTCTTTGGTTCAGTTTGTACTTCCAAAAAGAATATACTCATATCTACTTTGGGCTTCTCTGAGGGCATCTTCTTACAAATTATTTGGGTGTGGGAATCTTCAAAGGGCATGTAAGGAACTCTCACCTTATGCCTCTATTAGACATGTTCGAAAAGAAATTTTCTGTCTGGAAAGGACGTTTGCTTTTGTTACGAGACTCCTTCTATCACGATACCAGACCAGGCTCTGGTTTTGTGACTGAACCAGACATTGCCCTAGTCACATCTAGCATGGCAGCAGACAAGATCTTGTCCTGGTCACATCCAGCCTGGCAGCAGCTTGATAAGAACTGTTCAGGATAAGATTTAGATTTGTCAATCAAATCTTTTCCTCCTTTAAATCAGCCACTGTATTTATAGTCATAGTTGTTTTAGTTTCCATGTTTGGCTGAACATTATTGCTGTAAATCTTTTTCCTCACCTATAAATACAAGGCAATAGGGAGGGAGAGGATCAACATCGATACTGCCCCCTCTTTAGCAGTAATCGACTCTCTCCTCTCTCCTTCTTTTTCTTCTCTCTTGGTTTCTGGTTTTCTTGTTACTGTTTTCTTTGTATTGATATAGTTACATGCTATCAGAGCAGCCTAAACTCTAGTGCTGTTTTGATAGGCTTCTACCTCACTCTTTAATGTAACTACAATCATTCTACTACTACTCCTTGGCAATTGAGATTTATTTTTTATATGTATATTTCGATTGACCTCTAATACATTACAAATATAAGATACGTTACAAATATAAGATCACATCGAACCTCTGCTTGCTACCACTATATCTCGATTGCTATGTTGCTGTTACCGTACTACATGCCGTTTTGAACTCTGATGTTGCTGCCGCTGACAGTGTAATGCTGCCCAAATACTTGAAGATTGGTTCTTCTCCCAACTTCTGCTGTTGCCACTAAGATCGTCCCTGATTTGGGTTCTTGTTTTCATAGTTGTCAAGGCATCACCTAGGCGTCCGCGCGTGACCCAAGGGCCTGGGCGCCAGGGCGCTTTATTAGTGTTGAAAAGGCGGTCGCCTAGGCTCCCTGGGCGTCGCCTAGGCTCCCTGGGCATCGCCTAGGCATTGCCTTGGGCGCCTTGGACACCCAGAATGCCTGGGTGGTCACCTTGGGCCTTATGTGTGTTTTTTTTTTTCCGACTTTTGTTCACAAGATTCATTAGGCTAGGCAAGAACAACATTTAACCCTTATGTGTGTTTTTTTTTGTTTTCAACTTTTATTCACAAGCTTTATTAGGCTAGGTAAGAACAACATTTATCAAGCAGTACTTATTTATGACTAATATCATTTAAGTAAATGAAATATAATTGGAATACCTCATGAATGATCCTCCATCTAATGATTCTAAAGGACTTGCAGACATTAAAGCTTATGACGCTTGGATGCGCAAAAACTCCACTTTACAAACCTGGTTGTGGAATAGTTTTGGTCCTTCTATTTTTTATTTATTTATTTATTTTATGCATAGATCATTTATTCAAGGAAAAGGAAAGAAAGAAAACAGTGTCAAGCCCGCAGGCAAACAACAAAAGAGGCACTCCACCAAGAGCAAGGCCACAATCAGCCAACACCCCCCGCAATCAATATCAGGGGTTGTCATGACCCTAGAAAGAAGAAGGAAATCAGAAATTGGATTTTGAAGGAGAAGTTGAGTTTTTGCATTCTTATTGAATCAAAACTCAAAAGTGATAAGATTCAGGATTTATGCAAAGGCATCACGAATAATTGGGAATCTGTCCATAATTCTGAATCGTCAAGTACTGCCAGAATTATTTTTTGTTGGGATCCCCTCTTATCAGTGGTGGTGCTCGATTCTTCCAGTCAGTGTATCCATCAAGTTTCTTTTAAGAAGATCAATAAGATCTTTCTGTTTACGGCAGTGTATGCTGGAAATGATCCTCATTCTAGAACTTCTCTATGGCAAGATATTGCCAGAATTTCAAAATGTATTCAGATGGCTTGGGCAGTAGCTGGAGATTTCAATATTGTTCGGTTTATGGAAGAGAAAGTTGGAGAAAGACCTATCAACCAACAAAATTCAGATGATTTTAATGACTCTATTGATTCTTGTGGTTTTAGGGATCTTAGATGGAAAGGTCAGTTTTTCACTTGGTCTAACAAGCAGATCGGTAGCAACCGGATTTGTTGCAAACTGGATCGAGTTTAGGCAATCAGGAGTGGATTGTCGAATTTCCAGGATCTGATGCAAAATTTATGCCGTCTGGGCTTTCTGATTACTGCCCAACTATTGTGACCATCCAAGATTCAAAGAACTTCAGGCCGAAACCGTTCAGGTTCTTTAAATGTTGGGGGGAGCATCCAGAATTCCTTGAGTTGGTTACTGAAGCTTGGAATGAGCCTATTAGGAGGGATCTTCATCCTCTTTCAGCAGTGGCAGCTAAGCTGAAAAGAGTGAAAGAGAAAATTAAACTCTGGAACCGTCAGGCTTTTGGAGATGTCCATTGTGCAGTTAAAGCTACTGAGGAAATTCTTCTCTATCCAAGAGCTTTTGGACAAGGATCCTTGTAATGTCAATCTTGCTGAAGAGGAAAGGACAGCTTCATACAATTTTAATGATGCTTTGAATAGGTAGGAGAGTTTCCTGCATAAAAAATCCAGAGTGGATTGGTTTAACTTGGGAGATAAGAACTCCAAATTCTTCTTCCACTCTATTAAAAGGAAAGATAATCTCAGCTCGATCTGGGGAGCGGCTATTAATCGAAGATCTGGATGCAATAAAAGAAGAGGCTTCATCATTCTTTAAAAACCTCTTTGGCTGGGAGCATCAAAATGACCTGCCTGATCTATCCAACTTGGATTTCAGTAGTGTTTTGGATGATCAAATGAAGGAATTCCTTATTGAGCCTATTTCACCGGAAGAGGTAAAAAAGGTGGTGTTCTCTTTTAAAGATAATAAATCTCCTGGCCCTGATGGTTTTAGTGCAGATTTTTTCAAAATGGCTTGGTCCATTGTGGGAAAAGATGTGACTGATGCAGTGTTATTGAGTTCTTCAAAAATCCTTTTATGCCGAGAGATGTGAACTCGACATTCATCTGCTTCATTCCAAATTGTCAAGACGCAAGCTCCTTTGCTGATTTCCGGCCTATTGCTTTGTGCAATGTCTTATATAAGATTGTGGGGAAAATTGTTGCTAACAGGGTGCAGAAGGTGATTGGTAGTCTGGTCTCAGTTAGTCAATCAGCTTTTATTAAAGGCCAGTCTATTGGGGATAACATTCTTATTTGCCATGAAATCGCCAGAGGTATGGATCGAAAATCCTGTTCTCCTATTGCTATCCTCAAAATCACATCCATAAAGCTTATGATACCCTTAATAGATCATATCTTATTGCTGTTCTTGAAAAAATGGTTTTCCCTCTGCAAATGATTCAGTGGATTAAATCTTGTATTCATACTGCTATGTTCTCCATTTTGGTCAATGGTTCTCCAACTGGGTTCTTTAGAGGGTGAAGAGGGATCAGACAAGGAGGACCCTATCCCCTTATCCTTTCACCATGGCCATGCAACCGTTAACAATGCTCATGCAGGAAGAGTTGTTGAAGAATGTATTTTATCTGCCTCATCCTTGTAAAGAAATGAAGCTTTCTCATTTGTTATTTGCTGATGATATCATGATTTTGTTAGAAGGTCCAACAAATCAGTGCCTTCTATTATGAAAATTCTGGCAAGATTTTTTGAAGTTTCAGGTCTCACTATCAATCTTGATAAATCCTCTATATTCATGGGTGGAGAGTTCGACAATCCACTAGAAGGGAGCTGATTAGCAAGTACAAATTCAAGGAAGCTTTTTTGCCTGTTAAATATATTGGGATTCCTCTTATTACAGCTTCTTTATCATCTAGGGATTGTAATCTGATTGTTGAGAAGATCAGGAAAAGGATTGAAGGTTGGAAAGCTAAAATGCTTTCATATGCTGGTAGGATTCAGCTTATTACTGCCATTCTTCAATATTGGGCTGGTCTATTTGAATTGCCGGGGCAGACAATCTCCAACGTTGAATCACTCTTGGCTAAATTCTTGGTGGTCTGGTCCAGAGCTTAAAAAATCCATTCATTTTGTTAGCTGGGAGAAGATATGTAGACAGAAACAGGAGGGAGGTTTGGGAATCAGGAGACTCAAGAATATGAACCATGTGGCTATTATGAAGAATATGTGGAAAATTCTTATCCACAAGCCAGGTTTGTGGGTTCAGTGGATAAAGCTTTGCTACCTCAAAAATGACTCAATCTGGACTTGCAAAGCGTCCCACAATTCTTCATTGGCATGGCGCTCAATTCTGAAAATCAGGAATGTCATGAAGGATTTCATCTCCGTTAAGATTGGGCTTGGTAATGAAACCTTCTTTTGGTTGGATCATTGGCACCCGTTGGGGGTTCTTTGGGACCGATATGGAGCTCATGGATGTGATCAGCTAGGGATTGTTAAGGGGGCAAAAGTGAGGGAGATAATGGATGAGAATAGATGGATCAATATGCCTTTTGACAGCCCAATGACTTGTGACATCTGAGGAGGTCTCAGTTCAGTCAATGGATCAATCAACTTCAGGGAAGATCAAGTTTGTTGGAACCAAAGGCCGGTCTCTTGTTTTTCCACTTCCATTGTCTGGAGATCCATCAGAGTTAATTACCCAGTGCTGCCCTGGAGGAAGGCTATTTGGTACTCTCAAAATATCCCAAGACACTGCTTTGTTGTGTGAAGAGGTTTGCTGAACTCTTTGCCAACCTCAGATCAGTTGAGAATTAGGAATGTTCAGTCATCGGTAATGTGCTGTTTTTGCTGGTCAGGCCATGATACCATGGACCACTTGCTCTTCAAATGTGAATTTTCTAGGTACATCTAGAAGAGTTGTCTTTCCTTATGTTCCCCTTCCCACCTTTTGTTTGATGACCTCAATCTTGAGGCCGTCTAGGTTGCTAAGGCCTTCAAAGGAGGAGGGATGTCAGAAATTATTGGGAAAAACCTCTTTGGAGCCATTGTCTATCATATTTGGAGAGAATGGAACCGGCGCATCTTCACTACGAAGTCTAAACCAAAGGAAGTGATTAAGACCATCATTTTGCAAGAGATCGAAGCAAAAATTCAGCACGTTAAGTGCTCCAACCCTTTGATGGCTACAAACTTGTTCCTAAGATCTAAATGGGTTTTCGATGTAAATTGACCTTTTCTTAGGCCCTTGTGGCCTTTGGGTTTGTTGGGCTCCCCCTTGTATGTAATTTTGTCCTTTTGGGCGTTGGCCTTGTCTTTGGGTTCCCTCCTTTGTAGGGTTCCTTGTTGTGATCTCCTTTTCGGGTTAATAAAGTATCTACTTACCCAACACCCCCAGCCCCGCAAACCACAGAAGACAAACAAAAACTCACAACTAGATGAAGTCAATGCCCCATCTATCCTTTAGGAAGGAGTTTGATAGGGTGACTTCTCTAGTAATAGTGAAAGAAGAACACTTCTCTTTGACTAAACGAACAAGAGTCATTTCCCTAGGCTTGGCCTTATTCCTAAAGATTCTGTTGTTCCTTTTTCTCCACAGAATGGCGATGGTAGTACAAAAAACAATCTTCAAAATTTTTCCAATTGTGCCCGTACCACTAAAATTTCTTGCAATCCGCTTCGCTTCTTCCATGACATGTCTAGGAGCTCCAGAATGACAACATCTTTCTTTAATCTTCTTTTAAACCCAGCAAGAGTAATCACAAGAAAAGAATAAATGATCTCTATTGTCGTGCCCCGCCAAACAAAGAGAGCAAGCACTATTGACACTGATGCATTGATTCCGCAGATGATTACACATCGGCAGGGCATCTACAAGACATCTCCAAGTACAGATGGAATATTTGGGGATGTTATTGAAGAACCAAATTGCATCGGCCCAAACAGATTTAGCCACTGGAGTCCTTGTAAAATCCCAAAAAGTAGAGGATGGAGTCCAAAACACCCACCTCTTTGATTATGACCACCTGTGAAGACATCGTCTCTATAAGGAGCCACTCTCTTGACCATGTGAAGCTGATTCCATATTTCTGCCAGCATAGGAGATAACGGGGTACCCGGGTCCCATACCCCATTACCTTTTCCAATCGCGAGTATCCAGAGCTTTCCCAAATGTCTTCACCATAAGAATGAACCAGCACTCCTTTCAGATGCCAAGGATCAAGCCAAAGAAAGGTGCTCCTCCCATTACCAATCTGATATTGAACAGCATCAAGAAGCTCTTGCTTATGGCCAAAATTTTCCTCCAAAGCCAAGAACTTTTGCCATTAGCAATGGCAGTCCATAATGAATCCTTTCGCAAATATCGAGATTTGACCCACTCCACCCACATGCTATCTTTGTTATAAACAATATTCCAAACCTGCTTAAGGAAACCTGCCTTGTTCATATCTCTGATTTGCTTGATTCCTAAGCCACCTTCGGCCTTTGACTTACAGATGGAATCCCAGGAAACATAGTGAATCTTCCTCTCCAGACCAGGCCCTGCCCAAAAAATCTTGAAAAGATGGCTTCAATCCTCTTCATGATACTACAAGGAAGAGCAAAAATCCCAGCCCAATAAAGATAAGAACCTTGCAGGAGAGATTGGATCAATTGTAGCCTCTCTGCTTGAGATAAAAATCTGTTCTTCCAACCTTCAACATTTCTATTGATCCAGTCAATGATAGGCTCATAGAGAGCTTCAGTAAGTCTTCCAGAGAAGATCTGCACTCCCAGATATTTAAGAGGCAGAGGCAGATCATTCATTTGGGTTAGGGAAACCAGCTCATTCTTCACACATTTGGACACTCCAATAATAATGGAAGACTTTCCACAGTTCATTTTCAAATTTGACATATCCGAAAACTCCTGGAGGATATCAATAGTCTTCAAAGGGGATTCCTTTTCTACTTTAATGAACACCATTAAATCATTTGCAAAGATAAGATGAGTCAGATTCATTCTTGTGCATTTCCTGATGACTTTCAAGTCCTTCCTCTGGACCCCATTAAATCCTTCTATTGTTGCTAATGTAATGTTCCATAAAACTGCTAAGGATATTTGGTATGATTTACAAGAGAGTTATGCTCAAGATAAGAACATCTCTTGCATCTATGATCTTTATGAAAATATCTTACTTTATAGGTGATAAAACCTTAACTAAGTACTACAGTGGTTTTAAAGGTATTATTGAAGAACCACAGGTTGTCCAGCCTCTTACTACTGTTCTTACCAAGCTGAAGGCTCAACAATCAGAATTTTATGTAGTTAAGTTCTTGGCTGGTCTCTCTCCTGAATATTAGGCTGTGAAAAGTCAATTACTTATAGGTGCCTCTATCCCTACTCTCAATGAGACATTCTTTCGTCTCTAAGGTTTGGTACCTCAGAGTGACTCTACTATCAAAGATACCTCTTCGTTATATGCAGGCCGTGGCTCCTCCTTTAGGGGTCATGGCCCCATTCGAGGGCGTGAACGTGGCACTTCCGGTCGGGACCTAGTCGTCCTACCTATGATAAATCCAATAGGTATTGTACTCACTGCCACAAGACCAACCATAATGTTGTCACTTGTTGGGGAAAGCTTAGTCATCTTGACTGGGTTGATGCACTCGCCAACTCTGCTACAACTGAGGATTTACTACACCTGTACATGCTCCACCTGTCCATGGCCCACCATTGGTACTTGCTATTGACACCACTCAATTGAAAACCCAAATTGAGGCCTTACTATGTCAGGTTCAACAACTTGAGGAAGCTGCTCCATCCACCGCTGCCACCTTGGCTCACAGAGGTACCTCAACCTTATTTTCTACTACATCCACTACTCCTTGGATCATTGATTCAAATTACTAACACTCTTAAACCTGTATCTGTTTACCTAGCTGATGGCTCCTCTATTACTGTTTCAGGGCATGGATAGGTTTCTCTTACTCCTTCCATGTCTCTACCCTCTGTCCTCCACGTACTTAAATTACCTCGTAATCTTCTGTCTATTACTCAAATTACCAAGTCACTTAACTTCTCTGCTACTTTCTTTCCTTCGTATTATACCTTTCAGGATCTCAGGACCAGGGAGACGATTGGTGGTAGACTTGAGCATGTTGGTCTTTATTACATGGAGCATATTGGACCGACTACTACTGCTGCTACCACATCCACTACCCCTCTTCAATGGCACCACCGGCTCGGGTACCCGTCTCTCTCCAAGATGAAGGCCATTATTCCCAGCTGCAAGTCTCTTTCTTCTTTACAATGTGAGGCTTATGAGCTAGGGAAACATCACCGTTCCTCTTTCCCTTCTAGTACTACATCCCGAAGTTCCTCACCATTTTCCTTAGTTCATTATAATGTCTGGGGACCTTGTCGTCTCCCGAATAGATTTGGTTATTTTTATTTTGTAACCTTTATGGACGATTATGGCTTTATCTATTTAAAGACCGATCTAAATTCTTACACGTTTTAAGGGTTTTTATTTGGAAATTTCTACTAAGTTTGGTATTTCTATCAAAATTTTATGTATTGATAATGCCTTTGAATATACTCAAACTGTTATTTCTAACTTTTGTTTTGTTCATAATCTTATTCATCATACCAGTTGTTCTTACACTCCCCAACAAAATGGGGTTGTTGAACGCAAAAATAGGCATTTTCTGGATAGCCCGGTCCCTTATGTTTTACATGAATGTCCCTAAGTATTTTTAATGTGATGCTATTTTAATTGCTTTCTATCTTATTAATAGAATGCCTTCCTCTGTTCTACAGAATAAGGTTCCTTTTAATATTCTTTTTCCTAATACCCCTTTATTTCATGTTCCTCCACGGGTATTTGGTGGTTCTTGTTTTGTCTCTGTCTTGCACCTAAATTGGATAAGCTTTCTCCTCGGTCTGTCAAATGCATATTCCATGGTTACTTTCATACTCAAAAAGGGTACAAATGCTTTGACCCCATTACTCGATGTCATTTTGTCAGTGTAGATGTTACATTATTTGAAGATACACCGTACTATCCGGCTCTGGTGCCTCCTATTGTATTGCCCCCTATACATGATCCTCCCTTACCCTTCGTCACCTCTCCGGGTGATGATTTTGATACCCCACCACCTCTATCCCCGCCGCCCTTGCAAGTCTACAAATGCCGCTCCCCACCGGCTCTAGTCTTTGCTCTGACCACTGCTCCGCCTGCCACTGAATCCAACCCTGGCTCTGTGGTCGACCTTGACCTCCCTCTGGCTCTTCGTAAGGTAAACGTACTTGCACTTAGCAATCTTTACTTACCTTTACCAAACCCTATCCCATCCAGGGTGGAAGGTGGCTATGGATGCTGAAATGGAAGCCTTGACTTCTCGTTAGACTTGGGTTTAAGTTGATCTTCCGCCTGACCACTTTGTAGTTCGTTGCTAATGGGTGTTTACTCTGAAGCATCATCCTGATAGTTCTGTTGAATAATTGAAAGCTCGTCTGGTTGCAAAGAGTTTCATTCACACTTATGAGGTTGATTATTTTGAATCCTTCTCTCCTGTGGCTCGACTAATCTCTGTTCGCGTTCTTATATCTTTGGCTGTCAACCTTAATTGGTCACTTTATCAGATGGATGTTAAAAATGCTTTCCTCTATGATGATCTCTAGGAGGAAGTTTATATCGATCAACCTCTGGGGTATGTTGCTCAGGGAGGGAATCCTACCAAGTTTTGCAAATTACTTAAAGCCATTTATGGACTCAAATAGTCCCCTCGTGCTTGGTTTTATAAATTCAGCACTGTTATTACCCATTTTGGGCTCTACTTGCTACTCATATCATTCGATATTTGTTTAACGTTGTTACTCTACTGTCAATATCATTGCTGTTTATGTTGATGATATCATAATCACGGGCAATGACAACTCGGGATCATGGAAATTAAATCTCATTATTTAAACAAGAATTTTCAGATGAAAGACTTAGTGTAAGACCTGCACCCAAAATCCCCTATTGATCTAGATTTTCTTGGTGTTAGGTTTTCTTACTCAGACAACTGACGTCACTGATGCGGACCCGATGGACGTATCCGAATTGTAGGTAAGCTTCCATACGTGTACCAGGCAGTATAGAGTGACTTGGGTGAGTCTTGGATGGGCTCTACATGCAACCCAAAGCATGGGGCCAGTCATATATAGCATGGGGCCATAATTTAG
Source organism: Protea cynaroides (assembly GCA_028583415.1). Classification (NCBI taxonomy): domain Eukaryota; kingdom Viridiplantae; phylum Streptophyta; class Magnoliopsida; order Proteales; family Proteaceae; genus Protea; species Protea cynaroides. The sequence goes on along the minus strand of CM053273.1, from coordinate 50,047,229 downwards.
CCTTACCGGCAGATATGTCGGAAGATGTGTCATTCGGCTTCCATCCGCCGGCTTGATCCAAGATGGGCATTTCTCTCATCTCGGGTTTCTATAAAAAGAAAGAGCCCACTCTTTCTCTTTTTGAAAGTCTGTTTGGTGAGAGGGTGGTTGAAGGTTGTTGGTGGATCTCCTTCCTTTATTATGGTTGAGAGCCTTGAATGGTAGTTGGTGGGGGATTTCTCTACCATTAATGGAGACCAACCCAAACCCTAGGGGTTAAATGTTTTTCCCCCACCATGAATGGTGTTTGTTTTGGAGTCTTAATGACTCCAATGTGTATGCCATGGGTGGGAAAGTGATTCCCACTAACCAAAATGGGTATAGGGTTGATGGGGAGTCAAAGCTCCCTAAGCTTGACCTTTGTCTCCCGCTTGAGTTTGGTTTTCTGGACTCAACCGGAGGACCCTTGCTGGAGGCTAGGGCATTGCCTCTGGCTCCAGACAACCTTTCCTTGACCTATATGGTCTAGCTGGTGGAGGGGCCAGTAAGGCCCCATCCTCCGCGAAACCCATACTTAACCTTAGTTTGGTTAAGTGAGCTGGAGGCAAAGCCGGTGGATATACCATTTGGCAGAGCCTCCGCCTTACTCTCTATTCGGATACCCTATTATCAGTGTGTTAAACCGGAGGCAAAGCTGGAGGCACACCATCCGGTACCAGCCTCCCCCTCACTTCCAGAAGGTTCTCTGGTTTAAGTGTTAAACTAGAGGATATGCAGGTAGATGTACCATTCGACATAACCTCCGCTTTACTTCCAGAGTGTTACTAAGATGGATTTCATTAAACTGGAGGATAAGCCGGAGGGATGATCATCCGTCTTAATCCTCCGGTTCCCTGTTGGCTGAAAACACTAAGTGTTAGCCAGTGGCTAATTCCGGAGGTACGTCCACCGGAATCATCCGCCGCCTTAGGCTCAGATAACCAATACTTAGTTAAATCCTTTGGGGACTAACCTTTTGGGTCCCGACTTATCTTGGGACCCGTGTATGGACATTTATGACATGTTCGTGCTGGTTAAAAGCTACTCAACTAACTAAATGAAACCTATGCAAATCTAATAGGTAAACCAATGCGGGTATTGGACAGAGCCTTCTATCAGCTTCAAGGTTCAACAACGCTAATGGTGCCTACAGGTGAGGGTTGGGTCCGTAGAATTAGGACATATGATGTATGCCTATAATTATGTGTTTGTAACTTGTCATCCAATATCTACAATAACTGAGCATGTATTGCATTATAACAACTATGTATACTTTATTGATGGATGTGATTGATAGTGTTGTATGTGGCTCGTGTGATATGCGGATACCAGTGGAGGGTAACGCATGGGTACATGGGTCCTGGGTTTGTGTGACGTGCGGGCACTAGGGGAAGGTGGCGCATGGGTACACTGTTCCAGACCTACTGCGAGCACCTTAGTAGGGACACGACAACTCATGGTAGATGAGGGCTGGGGATCTCTGCTAGGGTGCAGTCCTGTTATATTATCATGTTGTATTTCACATGTTAGACATTTAGGAGGTTTGCATTACCTGGGTTCTAGCGAGGTGGCACCCCTTGGACTAGGAATCCAAGGGGGGTCTGCTTTTAGAAGTAATTTGGCAAAAAAGACTTGGGCATCCTGTTTCTTCCTTAGCCCGATGCATGAAGTGTGAAAGCCGGCGAGTCGTAGACAGGGATGAAAGTTGAGGTGGACACATGGACTGCACCTATAGAACCATACCCCAGACCTAACATTATAACTCATCATACGCATTGGATGCATGGCATGTGATACGTGATTCCTTACTGAGCTGGGATGGGAGTTCACCCTCGTATCGATACTTGTGTTCAAATTCTGATGCAGATCTCTCTGTGGTGGGTTTTAGGGAGTCTCAGTTGGCGAGCAACGCATCCGTGGGCAAGGATCTTACACAGGAGCACGGCGAGGGCTGCCCCTGCAGCGATTGTGTCTATGCTTGACGCAGCCCTCTCCATACTCTTATCCCCTCCCCCTTATGATATATTATGTAGATAGAGAATGTAATTCTATCTAAACATAGTTGACAGATTTACTCTTTTCATTTTGGCTAATTATATATGGGATATGTATTATTTTGTGGAAACCCTAGTGATATAAGAGCATAACTCTCAACCCTAATTTATGGTATGGTATTATTCAGATATCATCTGTCATTTAGTATTGCTTCCATTATTATTACTCTGTTTTATTCATTGATTATTGTGGATATTGCTAATGTAGACTGTGAGATCTGTATGGTGGATCATTGTGGTTGTCGATTGCTGGGTGGATTCGGGTCGTCTTGTGGGTTGACCCGGATATCATGCCCGATTCCCGGAATGGGCTGTGACACTTAGGACTTTTTCGTTACTTCCTAGGCATTGAAGTAGTTCGAAGCAGCAAATGCATCTATCTCTCCTAACGTAAATATGTACTCGATCTTCTCACTGAGATTGATTTACTTGGAATTAAGCCAGTTGAGACTCCCATAGATCCTCATCATAAATTTAAAACTTGTGACAGCCCTGACGACTTTAATGTTCATCAGTATCGATGACTTGTCGGTAAACTAATTTGTCTTATTGTTACTCGACTTGATCTTTCCTTTGCAGTTTAAATGGTCAATCTGTTCATGCAAGCTCTTAAGCTCATCCACTGGGAGGTTGCATGTTGTATCTTACGTTATCTTAAGCAATCTACTGGTACAGGTCTTATTTATCTTCGTCACCACCATATTGATGTTGTTGGTTAGTTAGATGCTGATTGGGCTGGTGTGACGTGATCGACGATCTACAACTAGCTATTGTAAGTGGCAATCTTGTAACCTGGAGAAGTAAGAAGCAAACTAGTGTCTCTAAATCTAGTGCTGAAGCCTAATACCGTGCCATGGCTCATATGACTGTTGAACTATTATGGTTGAAAAACCTACTTCAAGAATTGGGATTTCCTATCACTTGACCCATGTCCTTGATGTGTGACAACCAGTCTGCTATCTACAGTTCTAGCAATCCAGTCTTCCATGAACGAACTAAGCACATAGAGGTGGATTGTCATTTTGTTCGTGATGCTATTATGAAGAAATTGTCACTCCATTTGTCTCCTCTTCTAATAAGCTCGCCGATATCTTCACCAAGCCTCTGTTTGGACCAGCATTTCGTCTCAATCATTACAAGCTGGGTATGAGAGATCTGTATACTCCAGCTTGAGGGAGGGTGTTACGAGACTCCTTTTATGACGGTACCAGAACCAGTTTCTAGTTTCGTGACTGAACCAGACCTTGTCCTGGTCACATCTAGCCTAGAGCAAACAAGATCTTGTCCTGGTCACATCCAGCTTGGCAGCAGCTTGATAAGATCTGTTTAGGATGAGATTTAGATTTGTCAATCAAATCTTATCCTTCCTTAAATCAACCACTGTATTTATAGTCATAGCTGTTTTAGTTTCCATGTTTGGCTGAGCATTATTGCTGTAAATCTTTTTCCTCATCTATAAATACAATGCAATAGGGAGGGAGAGGATCATCATCGATACTGCTCCCTCTTTAGCCGTAGTCTCACTCTCCCATAGTTGAGCGAGAGAGATAAAAGGAGTGAGCCCTCCTTTTATAGGACTCGTAGAGAGAGAGAGAGTGTGTGTCCTGCTCTTGCTCCACCGGTAGAAGTCAAGGGGAAGAATGTTCCTCTGGTTGTGCCTCCGGTTGGATTTAAAGCATATCTGGGCCTAGTTTCATGGGCCCAATTTGATGGTGATACCCCCTAGGCTCCAAGTATCTCCTCCCACGTGATCTAGTACTCCTATGTGATCTGAAGGGTGGATCCATATCATATGCAGGGTCCCAAGACAGGGTGCCAAGGGTTGGTACAGTAAGACCCGATACGGAGAGATCCGAATCTTGAGGATCTTGGAGTGGGTCTTATATTCCACGTGGACAAATTAGAGCGGGACACATCAATAATAGGATGTCCAAATTTCAAACCATCCAACGGTCGGATCCAAAGTTATGAGGTATGCATAACTATTTGGGTTATATTGGAAAGACAAACATACTCTTAGAAGGAAACAAATGAATCCAGTGGCAATCTGGTTATTAACCACAATGTTCAAGCGGCCATGGGTGGTTATAAGGAAGGAATGACAAAATTGTAAAGAATCAAAACTGTATAATTTCTTTTGAGTCAAACAAACAAACCCTTGGGATCCCTTGGCATGAAATTGGAAACAAAATATTAAATCAAGGGCAAATCTAGAATAAAACTTATGAAGAGGATAAATTAAAAAGAAACATTAGAACCCAAGGGGTTTTCTGTAATTTATAATAAACTGATTCTTTAATAGCACTTAGGGTGGAGTTCTTCTCCCTCAACCTTGAGTATTTTGTTAGAACAGAATCTGGCAGAACAAGGACCAGCTTCTAGTAGCAACAACCCACCCAAATCAAAGCAGATGAACAAGAGACTTCAGGAATGGAATTGGCGATCGCCACTAATAACCTTCTGAAAATCAGGTGGCAACAGATCCAAACCAACAATAATAAAGTAGAATAAATTCCTTGAAATCAGATCTGGCGGTAAGGTTTGGACCAGACATAGTTGCAGGTATGCAACTCACAGCAAATGTATGGTTTGAGGCGTAGAACATAGGCTTTGGGTTGCCCTTAGGGATTTGCAACCTACACCAAAAATATAAGGTAAAAAGAACAAGAGGCGAGAGAAATCACAGTCAACCACAGCAGCAGTTATCAAACCAGAAATCAGCATCAATCGAACCAGAATCAGCAGCAGTAATCAAACCAGAAATCAGCAGCAATCAGCATTAGATATTGTAACAAATCTTCAGGTATGATACACATTCATCATCTTCATTGAAACCCTAGTTCTTCTTCTACAAACTAGGGTTTCACCACTAACCAGAAACCAGATATGACTTTCAAAATGGCACCTGCTCTGATACCATGAAACAAATAGAAAAATAAGAAAAGATGGAGAGAATCGATGTATCTCAGAGAGAAGCAGAATCGTTAGCTTACTCTCTTCCTTCTACTTTCATATATATAAGATGAAGAGTTCAGATTACAATAGAAGTCCCAACTATAGCTACCGTAAATAGGATTGTCCAGCTTTTAGATAAGAAAAGACTTCTAACTAGAATAAGACAGCTAACTAAAATAGAATTGTAAACTAGATAGGACTGTTGAGTCCTATTCCAACTCAGCAGCGAGGACTGTAGAGTCCTTCTCCAACTCAGCAGCAAGGACTGTAGAGTCCTTCTCCAACTCAGTAGCATAACCAAACAGTCCTACACGATGAGGATTGTGTGCAGCTAAATGAGTCCCACATGATGAGGATTGTTGGCAGGTCCCATTGTGTGGACTGTTTACGTAGTGTAGTTTAACATTTTTTTTTTCTATATATGTACCCCCTGGTCCCGATTTATGGTGATTGGAATGGGTTAGTTTTGTTTGGTAATTGCCTTGTGTGGCTTACTCTTTCTCCCCCTCTCTATCTTCTCTTAACTTGGAATAGGTTATGGTAGTGAGATGAAGAATAGTAGAAGAGATGGATAGCATTTGAGTTCTAGTAGAATTTAGAACTAGAAGAAGATGCAGAGAATAAGAAAGGTGTACGCTACAAGAAGACCCTTCACCCATATTTCCAGAGCTCAACAGCTCAAGAACTCGTGAGAAAACTTCAATTTTATTATTCAAATCATGTCTAATTGGTAGGGTTATATTGCATACATAGAAGTGTCCCAGTGCACGAGGCTCCCGCTACTGTAGTGTCTAGGAAGGGGCAGAATGTACGTAGCCTTATCTGCGCAACGTGGAGATGCTGTTTCTGTGTTCTGAACCGGCCACCAGGTTGTAATATGACAACCTTACCATTACACCAAGTTTCGCCCTCTTATATTACATAGATATAACCTTTAATTTTCTATACTGACTTATGGTAGTGAATTCCCAATCACAATGGGGTTACATCAAGGATCAGCTTTAAGTCCTTATCTGTTTGCTCTCATTATTGATGATTTAATCAGAGACATTCAAGATGAAGTTCCTTGGTGCATGCTTTTTGACGATGATATTGTTTTGGTGGATGAGACAAAAGCAGGGATTAACACCAAGTTGGAGCTATAGAGATAAACATTGGAATCAAAGGATTTTAAGATAAGTAGAACGAAATAGTATATGGTGTGTAGCTTTAGTCACACAAGGAGGGATAATGAAGTAAAAATTCTTGAGAGGGAGATACAATAAAGTGATCATTTTAGGTATCTAGGTTTAATAATAGATAAAGAAGGAGATATAGAGGATGATGTTTCACAGAGGATTAAAATAGGATAGATGAAGTGGAGAGGTGCGTCTGGAGTGTTGTGCGATTGGCATATTCCTTTAATACTTAAAGGAAAATTTTATAGGATAATTATTTGGCCGGTTATGATGTATGGAGTAGAATGTTGGGCAATAAATAAGCATCATATAGAGAAACCTAGTGTAGCTGAGATGAAGATGTTGAGATGGATGTGTGGCAAAACTAGGAAGGATAAGGTAAGGAATGATCGTGTTAGAATTGATCTGGGAGTAGAGCCGATACATGATAAACTACGAGAAAGCCGTTTGAGATGGTATGACCATGTTCAACGGAGGCCGTTATATGCTCCTGTATGCAGGAGTGATTTGATTTAGATTGGAGGATCTAAAAGAGCTAGGGGCAGACCTAAGATGACTTTAGGGGAGGGGGTGAAAAAAACATGCACTGCTTAGGCCTTATTTCCAGTATGATATCTCGAACAGAGCTGATTGGAGGACAAGAATCCATGTAGCCGATCCCTTTTAGTTGGGATAAGGCTTTGTATACTGACTTATAAAAAGATGCCTAATCTCTCTGTTATACTGATTTGACTTAACAGACAAAACAAAACTCTATACTAATTAATTTATATCATAATCCAACTCAAAAGCTTATAACTTAGGAAGTTAAGACACTTTCTACTACTATTTTTGTGTCCAGACCTCAGTCCCACCTTATGGGCTTATAATTTAGGTCCGTTACAAGATTAACCACATGAACAAGTGACCTAAGGCCCATAGAATCCATCCATGGCCCAAATTAAAGTTTTCTAGGCCCAATTCGGCAGTCTTCATTACATTAAATTCTAAGTGAAATGAAATAATAAAAGTGGGAACATAGTGGACTGAAACACTAGCCATTGACCAGCTATTAGAATATCCTAATCAACTTGGAAAACAAGATTGGAATTCTAAAAGGTGCCTAATACCTTTGGAAGTGAAAGGAAATGTTCTTGTTTTCTAGCATTTAGTATTCTTTTTATTCTTTTGACCCTGCCTAGAATGTTGGTAAAATATTAAAAATATGTTCTCCCATATATAAATTTTTTGTTATCTTGTAGGATAGTGAGGGATTGATGCTGGAAAGAATTTTGAAGGATGCAGCAATGAAGGACAGGACAGTTATCCTCACTACTCTAAATGAAGCATGGGCAGCTCCTGGTTCTATTATTGATCTTTTTCTTGAGAGCTTTCGAATTGGGGATCATAGCAGTGGCCTTTTGAAAAATTTGGTAATTATTGCTTTGGATATAAAAGCATATGGTCGTTGCATGGCTGTACACACCCATTGCTTTGCTCTTAAAACTGAAGGAGTAGATTTCTCTGGTGAGGCATATTTCATGACCCCTGACTACTTGAAGATGATGTGGCGAAGGATTGATTTTCTACGATCTGTTCTTGAGATGGGTTATAACTTTGTTTTCACGGTACTCTCTGTCTCTCTCTCTCTCTCTCTCTCACACACACACACACACACACACACACACACACACACACGCACTCGCGTGCTCATGTGCTCACACACATGCACAAATGAAAGTCATTCATGTGCATGTGCAATAAGATTCCATGTCTGCTTTCCTGATTGGTAATGTATGGTTTATACGAACTACCTGTTACAAGATATGTAGCTACATACATTGGAATTGAAGCTTCACAATAAATGATGTTCCTTCTGAACTGTCAGATTTGCTTCAATCATCTGCAATATCACTTGTTGCCCTTGCCACAGATCCACTGTTGCATGGATATCCATATGTGAGACCGTTCCCTGTATGTACTTTATGAGTTATTGATTTTGCTTTAAAGATTGGAAACTAGTGTTATAATGAAATCATCTTTTTACCTTTTGTATTCCTGCTTCATAGTTAGAACATATGTCAATATTAACTCCACTCAACCTGAAAATTATTATGAATATAGAGTCTTAGACTCTTTGTTGGCTGATTCGATGCTAACATTCTCAGTTCTATGAAGAAACTGCTCAATTAAACCTTTACTAATAATTTGAATAGAAAATGTACGACTGATGGGAGGTTGAAATTTCCACCATCTTATGTGTAAAAAAAAAGTTTGTACTAAAGCATATACTGATAAACATTTGACTGTTACTCTTAATATAACTTTGAAAAAAAAAAAAAAAATTTTAACTCTTAATTTCACCTACCTAGAAACCTTCCATGGGCTAATTAGACTCCCTTAGTAAATTGCTGACCTGACTACACCCATATGCTCGAAAACACTAAACTACTCTGACAAAGTAGAAACATGAGAATGCATTTTTTTAATATACGTAAATCTCTTTGTGAGTAGATGTTGCTTTTATTAATGTACAGTAGCATCAGAATTATTGAGGTTATGAGAGATGAAGCTTCTGTGAGTGATGGAATGTTTGCTACCTCTTGTTACGTGTGATCTGTTCTTTTCAAAAGTGTTTAGGTGGTGGGTGAGTATTGTGAGATGAAATTCCTCAGTGGGACTTCTCAAGTGGCAGTCGTTCTCCCTTGCATGCACATTACTTGTATAACATGCTCTTCATTGGCTGTACATAAAATCTCTAAAATGAAATTTTTTGGTTTTTGTGGAAAAATGTGATTTCTTAGTATTATTTTACACTTTTTCTCCTCGGTTATCTTTATCCATGTCATCTTGGTTGAATTTTCTTCTACATTACCTTTATACCCATCCACTTCTTTTTGGGTGTTTTCCCTTTCAGGATGCTGATATCATGTGGTTCCGAGACCCATTTCCACGCTTTTATCTGGACACTGATTTTCAGGTTGCATGTGATCACTTCCTTGGGAACTCCTATGATGTACAAAACAGACCCAATGGAGGATTTAATTATGTGAAGTCCAATAACCGGACAATAGAGTTCTACAAGTTTTGGTATTCTGCAAGAGAGACATATCCAGGATATCATGATCAGGATGTGCTTAACATTATCAAATACGATCCTTTTATCTTTGAGATAGGATTGACAATGAGATTCTTGGACACTACTTACTTTGGTGGCCTCTGTGAGCCCAGCAGAGATTTTAATCAAGTTTGTACGATGCATGCAAATTGTTGTTATGGTTTGGATAGCAAGCTTCATGATCTTAGGATTATGCTTGAGGATTGGAGAAATTTTTTATCTCTTCCAGAAAGTCTGAAGAGATCACAGTTAATATCTTGGAGAGTCCCAAGGAATTGCAGGTATGATTTCAAACTGTGCTCATTTAATTCTGAGTGAAAATCATCCTTTGTTTTTTTAATTTAGTTCATAACTGACATGACTTTTGGTGGTCATCTTTTCTTCAGTCTTACACTTCACTATCCCTCAATGAATATGCCACCAGAACCAAGCGATTGACAATACTGAGCTGAATCTGCATATGTTTCAGGATTTCTTGGGATCCATTTTGTAAAGGTAAATCTTTGCTATTTTAATGCGTGTCCTATCAGTTATCTTTTTCTTGCACACACATGGCATGAACTTGCTGATAAACCTAAGGATTTTGGTTTGCAACTAACCACACAGATTGCTATATTACTCTGATTTAATGCTTATCGTATTAACTTTTGATGTTTACTAAATAACCTAAATTGTAAAATTTTCATTACTTTCTATATATAAAAATGTTTTCGAGAAAATAAATACTCTTTCAATGTCATAATTGTTTTCTTCTTTAAAAATTCCCAATTTTAACTAGTCAAAGCATTAAAGACAACTTAGTTTCAAATGTTACCCTTGCATGCACTTATTTCACTTGTTTCTTGAAATTTAAAATGGGGTGATTAATGTTTTGGAGTACATATCCATCACTTGGTGTAAATAGTGGACAAATAATCTGACATAGACTAAAAATATTAAGGTGACCATCATAGCAAGGTTTAAAACCTCGGATTTCGGTGTCGTCTTGGCCCCTGGGAAACCAAGATCTTGCTGAGACTCTGCATTAAACCGAGACACCTCAAAACAGGCTGTCTCGGTGGCCAAATGTCATTTAAGGCTTGATACTTCAGGGAAACCTTATTTTAGCTTATATAAACATATTTAGAGCATAAAATTGTAAAAATAATCACCTTTGTAGTTGTTTGGTTTTATACCCATGTTTTGGCAGTAAATGTTGAAGCTTATTGTAAACTTAGGTTAATATTGGCTATTGTACTTAATAATTAACTAATATAATTATTCAAAAATAGCAAATGAGACAATAAAATAATGCATTAGGGGAATGAGAAACAAAATAACACTTCATTATAAAACAACCTAAGTATATCATACAAATCATTACTTCATAGTTCATTACTGGATAATACATTAAAGAAATCTTAACTCCCCAGTCCCCACGAGCCCATAGTCCACATACAATGTCTAATAATACGTAGAGTGTCTTAGATGATCTATCTCATTATCATACATCTGGGAAAGTTGCCGACGCCAATTGTCTTTCGACTGATTAACAAAAAAGTAACAAAAAACTTGAAGATTTGAAGTTTTTTGAGTAAAATAAGAAGAAAAGAGGAAGAAACCTGTTCTCGGTTGAGGACAGGGGTCTTGCCCCTTTTATAACCAAGAGAAAAAGTAAAAAAAAAACAATTTCTCGCCGAGACTTGGCGAGAAATTGCTGAGAAATTAGTTTTTTCCAAGATCTTGGGTGAGATCTTGCAGACGATAATGAAACTTTTTATCGTCTAAGATGTTGTCTCGGCTTTCACCGAAAAGACCGTGAAAGCCAAGATCTCGGTGAGATTTTGAACCTTGCATCATAGTATGACACCAGTCTTTCTAACTTATGTTGAAGGACTTTTAATGGTTCATGGCTCATGGATGAAGAGCATGCAACATATAAAAATAAGCCATCAGTTGGACTATTGGTTGAGTGATGAAGCAATTGTTGGACAAAGAAGCCTGGGTTGCATTTAAATGCCACCATGCTAGTATGAAAGAGATACATCCTGGCTCACCTTGAATAAAGTTAGGATTGACCATCAAACTGATTGGAAAACATTCCCTTACCAATACCCCCACCCCCCCAAAAAAAAAAAAAAAAAAACCTCCATTTCACTCAAAATATGTTGTTTACAATGCTTTATATAGACAATAACATAGTTGCATAGTTGTCAAGGCGTCGCCTTGGGGTCCAGGTGCTCTATATAGGGCTCCTTGGTTGCCTAGGCAGGTGCCTTGATTGCCTTGTCCGTCAGCCCTCTAACGCTTTGGAACACCTTGTCTACATAACAACCTTGGAGAATAACCATACCCTTACTTCTGTACACGAGTTGGACTACCTTTTTTTTTTTTTTTTTTTTTCTTTTGACTCCTAGTAGAATTATTAATTTCTCATAATAACAATTTTAGCAACTTCCATCAGTGCCTTCCATAAACCCAAAAAAAATACTAATTTAAGAAGCAGAATGTGAATAGTATTCCTGTTATAGATTGACACTGTTTTATAAAGTTGGTCACAAGTCATAACTTTCCAAATATAGTAATATAGTATGGAATCGTTAGATCTCGGCCTCATTCGAATCCTTTAGTTGTCAAAGGCTTTACTCAGACCTATGGTGTTGACTATTTTGTGACGTTTTCCCTGGTTACTCATCTCAATTCGGTATGGACTATGGATCATTATCTCTTTGGCTGTGAATCATGACTGGCCTCTGTATTAGTTGGATGTCAAGAATGCCTTTCTCTATGGTTATCTTCATGAGGAATTTTATATGGAGTATAGTTGTCAAGGCGGCGCCTAGGCGTCCAGGCGTGATTCCAGGGCCTGGGCGTCGGGCCGCCTTATTAGTGTTGCCTGGGCGACCGCCCAGGCTCTCTAGGCGTCGCCTAGGCACCGCCTTGGACACCTTGGGCGCCCAGAATGCCTGGGCGGTCGCCTTGGGTCTTATGGGTGTTTTTTTTTTTTCCCCTTTGATCTCTGAATTTGCTTTACAAGATTTATTAGGCTAAACAAGTACAACATTTATCAGACAATACTTATTTATCAGACAGTAAATGTTTATTTAATTTTATATTTCATTTACTTAAGATATTATTCATAAATAAGCAAATACCCTCTATTTGAATCCAATAAAAATAGTCTAAAATTCAAATTCCAGAAGGATAAAAAGTCAACCCTGCAGTTCAAGAACAAAAATCGTATTTTTGGGTGTGGGGGCGATTTTCAACTTCTAAATGCTAAGCTTTTTTCCAAATATAAAAATTCCATAAATCTTTTTATAGTAAAGCATCACTAAAAACCAAGAGCACGTCAAAATAATTTTTGCTTTGATGTCAAAAAATAATTTACATTCAGACGACTTTAAACAACATTCGTGTACTCCGAACAAGGTTTGACTAGAGAGTAACTCATTCATTATAACTCGGATTCAAACAATCTTGGATTTGTTGGAAAGCTGATTATACTAGCTTTGCAACGAATTCGAGATTGCTTGAATCCGAAGTATATTAAAGGAGTTACGCTCCAGTCAAATTTGTTAAGAAATAAGCAAATATTAGTCATAAATACATGTTGCTTACTTAACTCAATTATTTGTTTCTTTGTTGGTTTTCTCATATTAACTAAGCTATGTCTTGAATGTTGATTATTTATGTAGAATGCTGTATATATATATATATATATATAGCATTAATATTCTAAAAATAAAATAAATACACTGGGAACGCCTTGGTCGCCTAGGCGCCTTGGCGCCCAGGATGGCCCTAAACGCTTTGGATTGCCTTGTCGTCTTAACAACTATGATATGGAGAAACCTCTGGGGTATGTTGCTCAGGAGGGATGTCCACTTAGGTATGCAAACTACATAAAGCTATATATGGTCTCAAAGAATCCCCTCGTGCTTGGTTTTGAAAAATTTAACTCTATTATTTATTTATTTATTTTTTGGGTAGTTAGTGGCCCCAAGGAGAGTAGAGCTCATGACCTCTTTTTTGAGGTGTTGATCTTTTACCAACGAGCTATCCCCCTTGGGGTTTAGCTCTATTATTACTTAGTGTGGTTTCTCTTAGTGCTATTCAGATCATTCCATATTTGTTCGGCGGTAGCTGTCTAAAGTGATTATTATAGCAGTATATGTTGATGATATTTTAATTACAGGAGATGATGAGTCTGGTATTGCTGAGGTCAAGTCCTATTTGAATACACATTTCCAAATGCAGGATTTGGGCCTACTTCGTAATTTCTTGGGCATTGAAGTGGTTCATTGTAGTAAAGGAGTTAGTCTATCCCAGAGAAAATATGTTATTGATCTTCTGACTGAAACTAGCCTTCTTGGTGCTAAACTGACTGACACTCCTATGAACCCTCGTCAAAAGCTTGAGACCAGTGATAGTCCTGATTAACCTGATGTCTATCAGTACCGAAGGCTTGTAGGTAAACTTATCTACCTGACTGTTACTCGGCTGACTTGTCATTTGTTGTTGGGATCATTAGTTAATTCGTGCAAGCCCTAAAGTAAAGTCACTGGGATGCTACTTGTCGCATATTGAGATACTTGAAGAAATCCCCAGACAAAGGTCTAGTCTACCGCTATCACAAACATATTGATATCATCTTGTATTTTGATGCTGACTGGGCTGGGGCTGATGAGGATAGACGTTCCACCACTGGTTATTGTATGTTTGTTGGAAGAAACCTTGTTACTTGGAGAAGCAAATAGCGAACTACTGTATCTAAGTCCAGTGCCGAAGCTGAGTATAGGGTTATGGCTCAAACTTCTGCTGAACTTATTTGGATATGCAATCTTCTTCAAGAACTGGGTTTTTCTGTAAAGTGCCCTATGACTATGTTTTGTGACAATCAGGTTGCCATCTATATTGCTACTGATCCGGTGTTTCATGAGCGCACCAGAAACACATTGAGGTTGATTGCCATTTTGTTCGTGATGTTGTTTAGAAGAAGTTGTTGGTTACTCCTTTTGTGGCTTTGTCAAATCAGTTGACAGATATTCTTACCAAACCTCTATTTGGCCCTGGATTTCGGCAAAATTGTTCCAAGCTGGGCATGGGTGACCTATATGCTCCAGCTTGAGGGGGGTGTTAGCGTCACCAACAATGGGCAACAGCTCAAAGCGCTATCACTATGAGCTGTGGTTTATGTATATGGACTTATATATATTATTTCTTATGTTATTTAGATTTATTTCCCTTATTAGATGTAATCTTTCTATTGGTTAACATTACCATATTGTACTTATCAATATAAACAAAGAGGGATAGAGAGGAGACACGTTAACTTGGCTCTCCTCTTCTAAGGAGTCGTGCTTTTTTCTCTTTCTTCTCTTCCTTCTCCTCATTTCTTCCTTCTTTTCCTACAGCTCTAGTTTTCTGGTTCTTTCATCGTAAATTGCTACACTAGGTAATATGTTTCTTAATGTTTAGCTAGTTAGGAAATGGGCAGCATCATACATGTCTTGCATTTTAGAGCTAAAACTGAACGTAGCAAGAAATGAATGGTATATACCTAGCAATAGTTCACCAATTCGGCAATGTTCAAATAGGATGTCATAGTATTCAGAATTAATAGGGCAGCATTGAGCAAGTTGTTGTGTAGAATATTTCAGTACTTTTAAAATAGTGACAGCCATATTCAGTGTTTAGGTAAACCATTTCCATGTAAAAACAGCAATACTTCAATATAAAGAACTAGGTTTTGTACCGGAGTTGGGTGCTGAACATAGACACCAGCACAAGATTCTAAACAGTAGGTAAATGATGAGGACATCGTCCAGATTTAGGATTTTCTTATTTTTAGTCCATTAGTATTGGACTGGTATTATGACTCTTATTTGTTTTATTTCACTTATTTGTGGACCCCACACAAACAGTAAACGTGGGCTCTAGTTCTTTTATTTTGTTAGAGTTGTGGGTCCCAGTTGTGGGTCCCTTTTGAATTTCAGTTTGTTAGAGTTGTGGGTCCCAGCTGTGGGCCCCTTTTTAGTTGTTTAGTTGGCTTATTATTAGTCTTTAGAGTTATACTCTAATTAGGGTTGTAAGCCTTATAAAGGCTCTCTTTTTTTTTTAAGTAATAAGGAGATTCAGATGATTATTGAATGCAGAAAAAGAAAAGAAAAGAAAGGCTCTCGTACTCCCTCTTTTTCTCGTCTCTCTCTTTCTCGTCTCTCTCTCTCTTTCTCTCTCTCTCTCTCTTGCAGGTACAGCAGCTATCTTCTCTCTCTCTTGCAGGTACATCAACTACCTTCTCTCTCTCTCCTGTGGACAGTAAACTTCTTCCTTCTCTTTCTGTTTTTTTTTCTGGTTATAAGAACAATACAGCCCCACTGCTGTAACGCCATTATAGCTGGTTCTTTGTTTCAGTCTAGTAAGTCTACATCCTTTAATTTTCTGGTTTGTTATCATATCTATTTTTTTGTTATCGTTTCTTCCCATTGTTTTTGCTGTTTATTATTTCAGTTACATCTATGCTTTGCTGTAAGTCTATTCCACACAATCTCTATCATAGTCTAGTCGTGTTTAGTACTTACTAACATGGTTAGCACTGTGAGAAGTTTCTTTACAGCTAAGCCTTCATATTAGCATGTTATGATTAGGATTTCATCTCTTTAATTATTGGGAAGTTACTGTTTTGCATGTTCATGGGTTTACCTAATCATTAGGCATTTAATCTTGTTAGTTTTAGGAGTTTTGACATCTTTTGCACATTAGTACTTCTTAACCTATGGTTTATTATGAACATGACATGAAACCTAATTAATAATTGCTTAGTTGATCATGTTACTTAGCTTTATACTGTTCTTTACTTGTGGTTATCATGATACTAGTCTCGTAAGCATGTCATGTGTGTTGCTGCCCATAACAGTCCCTACACATTAGTTAATTATTTCTTTAATCCTTTTGTTAGTTGGTCGTGTAAGAGTAGGATAAATTAGAGACCCTAGGTTAGCCTACATCAGTTTGGTATTAGAGCCTAGGTTAGAGCGTCCGTTAGGTGCTGGTTAGGATACTTAGTAGAGTCAATCTTGTATGTCCACTAGGAGTGGTAAAGATTACAAAAATATGTCGAACCCATCCAATACCTCCATAACCTCTGAGCAATTACAAGAGATATTAAAAGCTAACAATGAAGCGTTGGCATCCAATCTCCAACCCATGATCCAAAGTATCCAAGTCCTCTCCGATAGACTTACTGCCCTTGAAACAACCAATCGGAATGCTCATGGGCAGCAAGGTCAAAATGGCCACGGCATTGGACCTAGAGTGAACAATCCCAACACTATCCCGGAAAACCCTAGGAACGATAGACATCATGATTATATTGATGACCATGATAGGGTAGATGACAATTTCCACGGTCAAGGCCACGGTAGGAATAGAGGAGGATTTAGAGGTCGAGGATATCGAGGTCAGAGACACCACTCTCCTTTTGGAGATGATGATGACTATGGACATCGAGATAGAGGAGTGGATGTTAGGAGGATGATCAAAGTAGATGTTCCAGACTATGATGGACAAATAGATGCCAAGATTCTTTTAGGCTGGATCAATCGAATGGATAGGTACTTTGAATTTTATGAGCTGTCTGAAGAACTTAAGTTTAGGTTTGCCAAGATGCAGCTCGTTGGAGCTGCTCAGGATTTCTGGATTGAATTAGAATATCAAGAAGAAAATCTAGGTCACGAGCCTGTCTCAACTTGGCGTGAGATGCAAGAAAGGCTTAAGCAGGAATTTCTACCTCTCACTTATAGGCACCAACTCCTTAAAGACATGACTAATCTGAAGCAAGGTAAGATGTCTGTAACTGAGTACATGGCTAAATTTAACGAATTGAAAATCCGAAGCCAGACTCGAGAGGATGTTGATCAAACACTAGTTAGGTTCCTTGCGGGACTTAATCATGACATCCAGTTACGCCTAGCACCTCACCTAGTTAGAAACGTCCCTCAAGCCTTCCGTATAGCACTAGAATTAGAAGGGACTATGAAGTTCACACCACAGAAGAAAAGCGGATTCCCATCTGGGGAGTCTAACTTCCGAAAGCCACTTTCAAATACTTCTACCCCTAACCCTCCACGCCCACTTGATAATAAGGGTAAAGGCATTTTGGGAGAAGCGCCCAAAAAGAGTGGCCAAGCACAGTGTTTCAAATGTAAAGATTATGGTCATTTTGCTAGGGAGTGCCCAAACCGAAACTTGTATGTGGGTGAACCAGAGTATGAAGAGCCCACTCCGGAGGATACCCAAGAAGGCGAATACGAGGAGCATAGACCTGATGATACTATCTCGGATGAGGATGATGAAATGGCAGATGTCTCTAGGCTAGGAGTTGTCCGTTGTATTGCGTCACACCCCAAAAACAATCATGAAATTATTTTGGATGAGGACGATGTAATAGATATCTCTAGGCTAGGAGTTGTCCGTTGTATGATGTCGCAACCCAAGAATAATGATGATTGGCGGCGCACCAATATCTTCATTACTTACACCTGTCATCAGGGTAAGAATTGTCGTGTCGTCATTGATAATGGTAGTTGCATGAACGTCGTGTCCCAAAATGCTATAACGAGAATGAGGCTCAAACCAGAAGCACATCCGAAGCCTTACAAGGTTGCCTGGGTTGACCAATCTACAATTCCTGTCACTTTAAGGTGTTTAGTCCCCTTGCATTTTGCAGGATATGAAGATAAGGTATGGTGTGATGTCTTAGAGATGGACGTTGCTCACATAATCTTTGGTAGACCTTGGATATATGACCGAGATATCATTAATTTTGGGAGGGCTAATACTTATGTCTTTGAGTTTAAAGGTAAGAAAATCAAATTGTTTCCTAGTCCCCCAAAGGAGATAAAAGCCCCAGAACATAAGGGAAGCACATCCAAGAACACCCCTTCGAAAACACTCAACATCATGAATGCAAAACAGTTCGAAAAAGAGTGTAAGGACACCGGGGTTATTTATGCTTTAGTAGCCACACAAGTTAACAAAGAACTGCCCAATCCATTTGTTGAGGCTCCTAAAGAAGTTCAACCCCTCCTGAAAGAGTTTGAGCAGTTGTTTCCAGATGAACTAACCGAACTACCACCTATGCGTGACATTCAACATGTTATCGATTTGGTTCCAGGGTCTTCACTGCCAAACTTGCCCCATTATAGGATGAATCCCAAGGAACATGCCGAACTTAAAAGACAAGTAGATGAGCTACTTGAGAAGGGATTCATTAGAGAGAGTCTTAGCCCCTATGGGGTACCTGCTCTACTTACACCCAAGAAAGATGGAACTTGGCGTATGTGTGTTGACAGCAGAGCCATAAAAAAAATCACCGTTAAGTATAGGTTTCCTATACCTAGACTTGATGACATGCTAGACATGATGGCTGGAGCGAAAATCTTTTCCAAGATTGACCTTAAGAGTGGGTATCACCAAATTCGGGTTAGACCTGGGGATGAGTGGAAGACTGCCTTCAAAACAAAGAACGGTCTATATGAGTGGCTTGTCATGCCTTTTGGTTTGACCAATGCACCGAGTACATTTATGAGAATTATGAATCAGGTGCTACGACCATACAATGGCAAGTTCTTAGTGGTTTACTTTGATGATATCCTCATCTTCAGTAAAACACAAACCACTCACCTAGATCACTTACGAAAAGTCTTCCAAACACTTATGAATGAAAAACTTTATGTTAATTTAAAGAAGTGTACCTTTATGAGTGATCAAGTCATTTTCTTAGGATTTATTGTCTCAGAACAAGGAGTATCTGCTGATCCTGACAAAATAAAAGCAATTATTGAATGGCCTGAACCGACTAACACCCATGAAGTGCGAAGTTTTCACGGCTTAGCAACCTTTTATAGGCGGTTCATCCAAGGGTTTAGTGCCATCATGGCTCCCATCACTGATTGCATAAAAAAAGGGGAGTTCCAGTGGACTAAAGGAGCTGCTAAGGCTTTTGTAGAAATCAAAAAGTTGATGACTGAATCACCCGTTCTACGTCTCCCTGATTTCTCGAAAGTCTTTGAAGTGCAATGTGATGCCTCTGGCACTGGAATTGGTGGCGTCCTTGTTCAAGAAGGACATCCTGTTGCTTATTTTAGTGAGAAGATTAATGAAGCCAAGCAACGGTATTCCACCTATGACAAAGAATTCTACGCAGTTGTCCAAGCTTTGCACTATTGGCGACACTATCTCTTACCACAAGAATTTGTTTTATATTCAGACCACCAGGCATTGAAATATTTGAGTTCTCAGACCAAACTGAACCCTAGACATGCCAAGTGGGTTGAATTCTTACAAGAGTACACATTTGTGCTCAAACATAAACCTGGTGTTGATAACACTGCTGTTGATGCGTTAAGTAGGGTTCACATGCCCATCTTTCCACAAAAAGTTAAAAATCAGGTTAAGGCATTGCTCCAAACCATGAGTATTGAGGTTGTAGGATTTGAGCAAATTAAGGAACAATATCCTACATGCCTAGATTTTAATGAGCCTTATACCTCTCTGAGCGAAGACCCATCTGCAAATCACTCAGATTACCTACTCAGAGATGGATTCCTTTTTAAAGGGACTCGGTTGTGTATTCCCAGGACTTCATTAAAGAGATTTTCTAATCTGGGAATTACATGCTGGTGGGGTAGCCGGTCATTTCGGTCGAGATAAAACCATTTCCCTTGTTGAGGACCGATTTTACTGGCCTAACCTGAAGAGAGATGTATCTCGAATTATTAGCCAGTGTCGAACATGTCAAACTGCTAAACAACAGAAGCAAAATATTGGCCTGTATACTCCTCTTCCTGTTCCTCATACCCCATGGCAAGATTTGAGTATGGACTTTGTGCTAGGATTGCCGAGGACTTCGAGAGGTCATGATTCTGTTTTTGTGGTAGTAGACCGCTTCTCAAAGATGGCCCATTTTATTCCATGCTCAAAGACTTTTGATGCCTCCATTGTAGCCAAACTCTTCTTTAGTGAGGTTGTCAAGTACCATGGCTTACCTAAGACAATAGTGTCAGATAGGGATGTCAAGTTCACTAGTCATTTCTGGCGAACTTTGTGGCGCATGTTAGGTACTAAACTCTGTTTTTCATCAGCTTTCCACCCTCAGACCGATGGTCAAACTGAAGTCATAAATATGAGTTTAGGAAATCTGTTACGTTGTCTAATAGGCGAACACCTTACTAGTTGGGACCGTGTCCTTACCCAAGCCGAGTTTGCGTACAACCTTTCAAAAAATAAAACCACTGGTTTGTCCCCTTTTGAGGTTTGTTTAGGTCATCAGCCCAGGACCCCCATGGACCTTATCCCTGTTGTGTCTAGCTCTAGGACATCCCAGTCAGCCGAGTCTTTTGTGCAGCACATACATGACTTGCATGCAGAGATTAGACGCAGGATAACTCTAAGTAACGAACAATATAAATCTAGGGCAGATGTGCATCGACGACTGCAAGAGTTTCAAGAGGGTGACATGGTAATGGTCAGAATTAAACCATAGCGTTTTGTCAAAGGAAAGTCAAGCAAGTTACATGCTCGCAGTGCAGGACCTTTCAAAATTCTTAAGCGAGTGGGAGCGAATGCTTATGTGCTAGAGTTACCTCCGGACATGGGAATCAGCAACATTTTCAATGTTGAGGACCTGGTTTCCTACCATGACCCTGCTACCGCCCCTTTAGTTTATCCTGATAGCCTTGAGGCTTTTCCTTTCATCGCTGATACTTTTGCATCCGACCCTATTAGCCATACTACTACCTCTACCCCTCCTATACCCCATATAGAGCAGCGAGTTGAGGAGATTGAGGAGATTATTGATGAGCGAGTCACCGCTACCCATACTGGCGGTTCTCGAGAGTTTTTAGTTCGATGGCGTAGACGACCAGATATTGATTGTACGTGGGTTTCTATGGAGGAGCTACAACGACTTGACCCGATGCTTGAGCATTATATCAGTGCCTCACCTGAGGTGACATCTTCTAGACCGGGACGAGTTGATGACGACACCCTGCCAGACCAACCGTTTAGAGTGTACCAGCGGCGGAGACGGAGACGTCAGACTTCCCCTCCTCTCTTGTGGGTTGACGACGCATTCCGAGGATATCACCTAGCTAGAGGCAGTGGTGATGAGCTCCTAGTCAGGCGCAGCAGTTTGTGGATCGTGCGAGTTTATTCACCGGGGGTGAATTCTTCCCAGCCGGGGAGAATTGATGAGGACATCGTCCAGATTTAGGATTTTCTTATTTTTAGTCCATTAGTATTGGACTGGTATTAGGACTCTTATTTGTTTTATTTCACTTATTTGTGGACCCCACACAAACAGTAAACGTGGGCTCTAGTTCTTTTATTTTGTTAGAGTTGTGGGTCCCAGTTGTGGGCCCCTTTTGAATTTCAGTTTGTTAGAGTTGTGGATCCCAGCTGGCCCCTTTTTAGTTGTTTAGTTGGCTTATTATTAGTCATTAGAGTTATACTCTAATTAGGGTTGTAAGCCTTATAAAGGCTCTTTTTTTTTTTTTAAGTAATAAGGAGATTCAGATGATTATTGAATGCAGAAAAAGAAAAGAAAAGAAAGGCTCTCGTCCTCCCTCTTTTTCTCGTCTCTCTCTTTCTCGTCTCTCTCTCTCTTTCTCTCTCTCTCTCTCTCTTTCTCTCTCTCTCTCTTGCAGGTACAGCAGCTATCTTCTCTCTCTCTTGCAGGTACAGCAACTACCTTCTCTCTCTCTCCTGTGGACAGTAAACTTCTTCCTTCTCTTTCTGTTTTTTTTTCTGGTTATAAGAACAATACAGCCCCACTGCTGTAACGCCATTATAGCTGGTTCTTTGTTTCAGTCTAGTAAGTCTACATCCTTTAATTTTCTGGTTTGCTATCATATCTATTTTTTTGTTATCGTTTCTTCCCATTGTTTTTGCTGTTTATTATTTCAGTTACATCTATGCTTTGCTGTAAGTCTATTCCACACAATCTCTATCATAGTCTAGTCGTGTTTAGTACTTACTAACATGGTTAGCACTGTGAGAAGTTTCTTTACAGCTAAGCCTTCATATTAGCATGTTATGATTAGGATTTCATCTCTTTAATTATTGGGAAGTTACTGTTTTGCATGTTCATGGGTTTACCTAATCATTAGGCATTTAATCTTGTTAGTTTTAGGAGTTTTGACATCTTTTGCACATTAGTACTTCTTAACCTATGGTTTATTATGAACATGACATGAAACCTAATTAATAATTGCTTAGTTGATCATGTTACTTAGTTTTATACTGTTCTTTACTTGTGGTTATCATGATACTAGTCTCGTAAGCATGTCATGTGTGTTGCTGCCCATAACAGTCCCTACACATTAGTTAATTATTTCTTTAATCCTTTTGTTAGTTGGTCGTGTAAGAGTAGGATAAACTAGAGACCCTAGGTTAGCCTACATCAGTAAAGGCTGTAAATAAGAACAAAACAATAGCGCAATACTTGTCCAGGAACACGTACTGTTATAGGGGAATAAACAGAGAATTACAGGTTAAGAACTTGCAATATATTATCTGTCAACGGTAGAAATTTCAAGAAAACTGCTAACAGAAAAAAAGAAAAGAAAAGAAAAGAAAAAACTGTGCTGTCTAGTTAATTCTGAGTTACAGCAACAGAGAAACTTAAGTGCTATAGTGAACAGAAGGTTTAAGAAAGAACAACATATTACATACTCAGAAAAAAAAAAAAAAAGGCAGGAAGTGAAGCCTAATTTCGTGGACTATAGGGGTGTTTCAGAACTTCAGAAACAAGAAATTAAGAAGAAAGGGAGGGGTAGAGAAACCAGAAATAGCGCAAGGGGGGGGGGGGAGAGAGAGAGAGAGAGAGAGAGAGAGAGAGAGAGAGAAATGGCCTTTTAAGGCTTAAACAGTGAAACAGTGGGGGGTTGGGGAGTTGGGGAACTCACTATGGCAGTTACAAAAATTCAAATTGAAAATAAAACTGAAAAGTAGTGGGCTTTGGGTGTATCCACGTGAATTTGGAAAGGAGGAGAGAGGGGGGTGGAGTTGTTACATACTGTAAAATAAAAATAAAGAAAAGGCAAACAACTTACAGGTCATAACTAATAACAGAAAACTGAAATAACATAATTAACTAAAATAACTGAAATAACAGAAAAATAAATTAAAAGAGAGCTGCAGAGCTGCTGAGCTGCTGCCTAGCTACTGCTCCTTCTCTGCCGGTACAGTCAAAAGAGAGGGGGGAGTTGTTACATGCTGTAAAATAAAAATAAAGAAAAGGCAAACAACTTACAGGTCATAACTACTAACAGAAAACTGAAATAACATAATTAACTAAAATAACTGAAATAACAGAAAAATAAAATAAAAGAGGGCTGCTGAACTACTGCCTAGCTACTGCTCCTCCTCCGCTGGTACACTCGAAAAGGGGGATCAGTCGCTGTGAATTGTGATGTCCTCATCAATATCTCTCCTTGAATCTGCTGCCAAAATTTGGAAGGCTGCCCAGGACACTTATTCCCAGGTTGGGATGATGGTCAGGTCTTAGAACTCCGTAAGAAGGTGCATACCTGAAGCAGAAAGAGCTCACTCTGCCACAATATTACTTTGAGCTAAGCTCTCTATGGTAGAAGTTAGATTCTTATGAAGACTTTCAACCCATTACGGATGCCGATTTTGCCAAATTCAAGAAACGAGAAGACAAGATCAGAGTATATGAATTTTTAGGGGGCTGCATATTGAATACGACCACCTCCGTGCTCATGTTCTAAGTTATGACCCCTTCCTTACTCTGGAGCAGTCCTATGCCATGATTCAGCTTAAGGACAATTGTGGTATTACTATACTTCCACGGCCTTCTCCAGCCCCTCCAGAGAGATCTGCTCTTGATTCCAGCATTCAGCCACGCTGTGATCCCTTGCGGTCTGGTGGCTCTTCCACCAAGGCACTTGTGATGTGCAACTACTGTGGAAAGGAGCGTCATATCTGGGTATATTGTTGGAAACTCCATGGTTGTCCTACTGATGATGGCACTAGTCGCAGTCGTGGTCGTGGCCATTCTAGACAAGCCAACCTTATTGAGGTCTTTGATTCTACACAGACTGGCTTTCCTCTTTCTTCTGATGAGCTCGTTGCCTTTGGCATCTTCTGACTAAGATGGAGTCTACTCATCTTGCAATTGCTACTTCTGCATCTACTATTGCTATTGCTGATTCCAAACTTGCCAGTTCAGGTATCCCTTTATGTGGTCATAGTGCATCAGTTCTTTTTTCCTCATGGATTATTGACTCTGGGGCTTCAGATCACATGATAGGTTCCGTTGACCTCTTCTCCCAATACAATCCCTCCTCTGGTAAAGCCAGGGTTCGTTTAGCCAACGGGACTCTTTCCACTATTTCTGAGATGGGTTTTGGTACGTGCTCTCCTACTTTGTCCCTTTCCTCAATTTTGCATGTTCCCAAAAGTCTAACTAATTTAGTGTCCATTAATATTATTACTTCCGAGCAAAGCCACATATTTTCCATCTCATTGTGCTTTTCAGGATCTGATGACAAGGGCAACGATTGGCTCTGATAGTGTGCACATTAGTCTGTATCTGCTTGATGATGAATTTTTTTGGTCTCTGGTCAGGCTTTTTAGACTTCTTCTTCGTCAACTTCCATTTCAGAGATACGACAGTGGCACTATCGCCTGGGCATCCTCCTTTGGGAACTTTAGCTAGGTTTCTTTCTTTTCAGCATTGTAATTTTAGTCAGTTTTTTTTGTTAGGAATGTGTTTTGGCCAAACAAACTCGAATCAGTTATTCTGTGTCTGATAATATAAGTCACTCCTTTTGCTTTAGTTCACTCTAATATTTGAGGTCCATCCTGTTGCATGTCTGTATCTGGATTTCGACAGTTTATTACCTTCATCAACTGCTACTCTAGGACTCCTTTGGTTAATATATGATGAGCGCCAAGGCGGATAATTTTGCTTGCTTTTAGCACTTCCGGTGTATGGTCTAGACACAATTGTAGGGAGCCTACCCCGGGTCAGGTTCGGATTGGTGGTCAAGTCAATACACATTCCAACATTCATACAAAAACTTGATAGAAAAACTGATAGAAAATTTTCTTTCTCAAAATAAACCATTTACAATATAATCACATCATTTATCAATTCAAACAGCAGAAGACTTAAACCTGTACAAGATATGATAACTGGTGGCTGATATAGTTCTTTACAAAAAGTGGACACATCACAGTTAAGGCGTGCCCATCAATAGAGATGTACATCCATAGACAAAATAATCAAAATAAAAAAAGAGTGCCAAGGGAGTGAATGATCCCCCACTTGGACTTTCATCCTCAGTCATCTATCTGATCTTCATTTTCTTCATCTGTAAAATGTCAACATGAATGGGGTGAGTCAAAGCTCAGTGAAGAAATCACTTTCTTGGAGAAATACCTGCAATCATATAAGTAAATAAAACTTCAAGCTTTGAAACAATATAAATATTATGTGCATTAACTTAGCTTACATTAATTGTTTCCTTTTCACAATTTATCTTAAGTCCTTACATTTCCTTCCATTTTCAGAGTTTAAATAGCTTTTCTTTCTTTCCTTTGCTTCTTTCATGACATTTCTTTCCTTTCATATCGGTTAGTGTATTGGGCTCACTGGGTTAATCTACGTTTCTTGCCCAGATACTTTGCTTCATTTTCATATCCTTTCATTTCATTCAAGTTAAGTAGTATATTGGGCTCACCGGGTAAATCTACGCTTCTTGCCTAGACACACGCTGTTGCAGGCTTTCCCATAGGTCCCACCATGCAACGACTACCCTTCTTTCATTTCTTTCATGTAGGGTGGTGCAATGGACTCACCAAGTTAATCTACGTATCTTGCCCAGTTGCACCCCCACTTGGTGACTCACCCCGTGACGTTACACGTGAGGCTGTTGTCTAACCAAGTTTTCTCAATACTATTGCCTTCTTTGCCATTTCATGACATTACATTTCTTGTCCATTCAATTCTGATCATTTCATTTCATTTCTGTCCATGCCCTTACAATTTAGTTTGTCTTACTCAAAACAGTCCAATTCTTATCAAACCTTGACTTTCCATTGTTTTCCTTTTCATATTAAGTGTTCATATAGCTTTCTTGTTTAATATCATAGCTTATGTTACCCTAAAGTTCCGTACTTGTAAGAGCAGGGTTTCAGCATTAATAACTTACTTTAAAGCAGTTCATACAACAAACTTATCCCTCATTTGACAATTCAGCAATCCATATCATGGTTTAGATCCAACTACTTAATCTTAATAATATTTCTTCTTCTAGCTATTACTCGCAGCATCAAGAGTTCTTTAGAATTCCTTATACTTGTGAGCATGACCTTATATATGAAGCATAGTACCAACAGTAAACTCAAGTGCATCAAAATTTATACAAACTTTCACTCTATACCTATTTAGCACATATTCCATAATGTAGACTAATCCACGACTCTATAGTCAGTAACAATATAATTACAAACATTTTCTTGTCACAAACAATCATCAAATCATTAACAATATAGGCTGCCAGCTACAGGGGAAGAAATTCCCTCACCTTTGCTCTCAAGAAACTTCAACTATCCCTTGATGATAGACTTTGCAAAATTATTACAGCAACTTAAGATCCTATTCGAAGACAAATGGGAGAACTAATCACTATATTGCCATCAAAATTCACCTAAAAATTTCATGTCATACCCCCTTATGTTTTCCTTACCTTTGCTGTCCACCGAGGTTCAAGAATACACTAATGACAAGCAACCCCTAGATTTCAGCTCTTCTACTCACCTTGACATAACAATGCAATGGGAATGGTATTAGGATTAGTTTAACCTTCAACAACTCTGCCAAATGATCCCTTATTAATCCCTTTCAAATGCCCCTTACAAACCCTTAAGGGTTTGGATAAAAACCCCAAGCAAAGCAGCTAAAAACTGCAATCTGGGGAGGACCGGTTGATGAAACTGGTCTCATTGACCGGACCTAGCTGTGCGACTGGATGACCACAGAGGCCCAAAAATGGCCTCTGTTTTGGCCATCCCTTGGTCCCTAGGTCCCTAGGTCCCATACTTTCTTCTCCTTCTCTGAAAACTTCAAAAATTCATCTTCAAACATGCACATTGGTTTTCTAAATGCAAAATCAATTCATACTACAATCGTAGATCATTTTTACCATGAATTGATATATAAAATTTCAGCAATTCATAAGTTCTAAAATTTGCTTCAAAAGTGAGCATTCCCTAGTTCCCACACTAATAAACCTGAGATAGTTCTCACCATTCTGAAATACATTTAGGATATGAGATCCTATTGATGTCTAGAACCCCAATACATGAATTCAAGTGATGCATAGCTTTGCATAAGAGAAACTAAGATCTGGAATTTATCCCTCTTAAACAATTTTGTCATTAAACCTCATTCAAGTTCTGTGACCTTGTTGAATCTCCTCCTAAACTAGCATGCATCATTTCATAAACCACAAAAAAAGAACTTACCTTGAAGGATGCAAACACCAAATCAGTTCTTCCAAACTTCACCAAGCATTGTTGCATTTTCCAACTTGCTGAAATTTCCAGTTTTTGCATCATCTTTTCGAACATGAGTTTCAATCCATTCTATTGATTTTGTAGGTCTAATAACCTACTGATTTAGCATTAGGATCATGCTCACATGTCCTAAATGAATGGTAAAGGCATTCCCAGCCCAACATTTGCTTAAATCACCTAACATCACATGAAATGATAAAGCTGAAATTTCAGCATTACAAGTTTTTATTAACTTCTTTACAACTGAGATTCCTTCTCCCTAAATGAACCCAAAATGGTTTACAAGGCATTAGAATCCCTTAAGGATCATGCAAAAAGGCTTCCCAATGCCAATAAATCCCAATTTACAGCTCCAAGCATGGTTGTATAACTTAAAAGAAAGACTAATATCTGAAATTTCTTCGCTAGCAATTTCTGCCCTTAAACCTCATTACAAGAACTGAACCTTGTAGGATCACTCCCAAACCAACATGCATCACTTATTTTTCATTTAAAATAACAAGTACTTACCTCTAATGTTGCTTGATTCACACCAAAACTGCTCCACAAGCCTCTAAGCTTCACTTTTGAAATATTGATTTTTGCCAACTTGCTGAAATTTTCAGCAACTCTTAGAGTTTCCAACCCCAACCGAAAACCAGCTTTGAAGTTCCCAATCTTAGGTTTATATCCTCTGAAATCCTCCTCCAAGAGCTAACCAACAATTTATTCTTTATCAATCTCTCATCAAAAATTTCAAGAACAAGGCTTTTCTCTTCCCAAAATCGATGCAAAAGAGGTTAGATATTTCTGTCGAACACTTTGTATAATTTCCAACTTTTGATAATAAACTAATAATCCCATTTGTAAATGTCTACAATACCCTCCATTCTTGACCAATGCATGGGCATTAAGCCCATATTCCCTTGGAAACCATAAAACGTGAATTTACTAAGCTACCCTCCAAAGATGCTTATGCATGAACATGCATATAAGCATTTTTTTGGAAACTTGGTACCCTTTTAATTTAGGGACCAAGTATGCCCTTGACAAGATTCTAAATTTACATCATGCCATTTATGAATCTCATTGCTTTCCTTTATTTGATCTTTTTATTTACAAAAATGCCATGGCTTATATAATATAACCCTTAAAGTTAAGTTCACCAATAGTGAGCAGCAACCTCATTGTGGGCCCCATACCAATAATTTGAAAAATAAAATATCAAAGCCTATGTCTCCCTTGAGACTTAAACCCTTGACTTACATGTATCATAGCATTTCGGTTCTAAAAAGCAAGGTTTCAAGTATTGACACAATACGGGGTGTATCGGTTGATACGTATCGATATCGACAGTGGTTGACACAATACACGGTTATATGTATCGCACTTTTTTAAAATAAAATTGTATCCATGTGTATCGGTCGTATCGAACCGATATGGGTCGATACAGTCCAATACATGTATTATTTTCAGAAAGAGGAGGAGGAGTTGCCGTCGTCACCAACAGTAGCAGCCACTCGCTGCCACCAGAGGAGAATTAGACAATAGAGCAGCAGCTACTGCTGCCGCCCCAAGAGGAGGAGAAGAAAGAGTAACAGCAACGTTCGTCACTGCCACCAAAGGAGAAGAAGCAGACAGCAGCAGTGGCCACTGCCGCCACTGCTAGAAGAGGGGAAGAGGAAGAAGAAGAAGAAGAAGAAGAAGAAGAAGAGGAAGGGGAAAAAAAAAAGTACTAACCTGTAAGATGCGATTTTCGTCCTCAACCATTGGCTCCATCCATGGGCTCCAACAATTTCATCCTCAGCAACCCCATTGCCTGCGATTGTTTGCAGCAATCTCATCCCTAGCAACTGTATCGTTTAACAGATAAAAAAAAAACCCCTGTTTCTCCTGCTTTATATTTAGTCCATTGGTGATCCCATGTATCACATTCTATATTAACATACACTGTGGACCACTTAAAAGTTAAGAAATGGTATTAATTTTATAAATAAAAAAATAATAAAAATTAGTTAATTGAAGGTAAATTAGTGTAAATAAAATTTTTATAATTTATATACATACCTGTGATAGTGTATTGAGTCCAATCACTTAATGTCTTGTAACTAGACCATAAAATTGGTTAATTATAGTGTTTTTATGTTTTAAATTAGTGTTTTGTATGTTTCTTAAGCATTCCTATGCATATTTTTCCCGTATCTTTGCGTATCCGTTCGTATCCACCGTATCCACGATACGATACGATACGTCTCTTAATTTCAGTTGACCGATACGGTACCGATACATGATACTTAATTCCTTGCCAAAAAGAACCTAGTCTACAAAATGGCTAGGCACTAAGATTTCACAATTAAATATATTTATTATAAGACTCGTGCCCAAATTTCAAACCTAAGTTGGAAATTTCGGCTTGTAACAGGGTTTACCACGATGAACGGTTGGACTGGCATGACCAAAGTGGGCAAAGTACAATAGAGTAAGGTTGCACTCGATCCTACACCATACATAGGAGTTTACACTCTATTTTGGTAGTGCAGATGGGGTGTGCGGCCAGACAAAGTGGTGAAGCTACGCCACAGCTGCACCCATCTATCAGACCTCATTTTGGACATGCGGATGGGGCATGCTGCTGCGAAGAAAAGACGTCAGGCTGCGCCGCAGCCGCACGTCGCCGACGGACTGGTTTTTGGTCCGCGAGTCCTGGGCCCTACTAATACATGAAAACTTAGTCAACCAAAGACTAAACCAAGGGATTTTGATCTATGTTTGACCATGGTTAATTGTCAACCCAACAACGGACCACGAGGATGGACCGAAGACCATCTCTCAAATGGTTTGGGTTAGTCATTCATCAACCAACCGCGGGACCCACTAAAAGGGATTGGATTTTATCCAATCTTGTTAGAGTGACTGTATATGTTTTTAAGAAAGGAAGGAAGGGAGGGAAATCATCCAACTTACCTTTTTAAATCCTTGGAATGATCCCATACCAATCTCCAACATTGGTAGAGTCTCTACACTCTACCATTTCACCTCCTAGACTGAACGAGAAGAAAAGAGAGGGGAAAGGAGATTTGACGTGTTTCTGGAGAAGGGAGGAAGAAGAAAGGTCTGAGAAAGGAAGAAGAAGAGAAAGACAGGAGTCTCGAATACTTTTGGGATCAAACACTCGACGGAACCATCGACGGAAATGATTGCTGGTAACAATTTCCTATCTCTGTCGATTTTCCTTCGAGTTAATTAAAAGGAGATCAAACCTTGGTGAATCATCTCTCCATGGTTACCTGGAAACGATCCTCACTCACCAACAATGGTGAGCACCCAAGTGCTTATTTGGGTGTTAGATCAGATTCGTATTGAACCCAAGACCGTAGGAACGACAAGAAAAATCGGTAAAACTATTTCTAAATGGATCAAAGCATTCTACGTTATTCAAGGATGACTAAGAGTGACTCTAGATGGATTAAAATCAAGAAACCCCATGACATAATGGTTAAAACTTGGATCCGAATGATTCTAAATCGGATCCAGCAGTTTGGGCATTTTATAGATCGAAACGGTATCCAAATAGTGGTGTAGACAAAGATCCATGAGCCCAAAAGTCATAGGCACACTTGCTGGAGTCTGGGCAACACCCCAGAAGAGAAATTGCAGACTTCCGGCCATGTTATGATGTGCGGCTGCAACCATGTGCCGCACGTCTCGCAGCCAATGAGGTGTGGCTGCGACCTCTAGCTGCACGCATTTTTGCATCGGTTCTCGGCCAAACTTGGCCAGTAGCTTGCTGTGACCTATTTTAGTTTATTTATGGGCTTGGATCCCTGTGATCACGGTTATCAATATGTTTTCTCCATCATTATGAATGTCAGCTGATTAAATCGATTTACAAACTTAATGTCTACTCTTCACTTCACCTGAAACACTTGGACAGTAGGTATAGAACATTGGAACTTGACTATCAGACCATTGGAAGTTATTATTAATTAATAATGTGCTATGATGAGCAAATGATATAGACAAGTAATAAACAAAGGTTTAATAATTATTATTTTATGATGCTATTAAAGGTACGGGAGAACATAGGAAAGCTGTTCAAAGCCATGCTTCAATAGTATTTTTTTTGTTTACCACTTAGGTAAGGGAATTAGACCCTTTTTTTGCGTTTGAACTAATATTATGATGCTTGTGTGATATTGATAACATACTATTGTGTGATAATATGCCATCCAATATATTGCTCTGTATGTTCATGCATTTGCATTAATTATTGTATGCGATCAGCAGTGTCAGTAATGGTAGAAACGAGTAGAATGGGACACTCGTGACCTTTTCCATGAAAATGACTAGTTTGGGTGATTCATGATGTCTGGTTAATTTGGTAAGGAGGAAGGTGGGTGGAATGAGACATTTGCACAACTTCTTACTGGCACTGCTTTGCATTGACCATATGTAACTTAGCTAAATCACGATGTTCTAAGTGGGGACCGGACGGGGTCAGAAGCTTGGTGATGTTACAATCCAATAATATAATTAATTAGGTGGACTTGGTTAATTGCATAATAATTGCCCATATTAGGGGGTTATGTAATGGCATAGGTTCAATAAAGAGTGGTATGAACAGAGCTGCGATGCTCCCCATGTCCGACGTAGTGTAAATGGGCGGGCGAGTCGACTAGTGGGATTATCACCTCCTTAAGTGCCACGTGGGTGAACTTGGCATGAGTGCGGTCAGGGAGGATCAAGACGCCAGACCTATACATGGGGGATGTTTGTTGTACGCCGAGTGAGTTGACATTTATTCTGATGGGGGTGACCCATGCAACCTGGGGATGTTTGCTGTACGTTGAGTGAGACGGTATTCATGGCCCATGAGTTGGCACATATAGCTATCATACTTGACCGTAGTTTATAATTCCATGCATTTTGTATGTTACATGTCTGATTTTCTTACTAAGCTTGATGGGTGTGCTTACCATCATGTGCACACATTATTTTAGATGATGCAGGTGTAACCATTGGTGACTCTATTGATACTCCAAGGTACTGTCCATCTGGTGTGGAGGATGTTGATGGTGATAGCGATGAAGATGTCCATAGCTCCAGTTGTGAGTGCAACGGCTGTGTCTATGGATAAGCGTGACCATTCTATCATAATACCACTAGTGTTTAAACAAATTATTTAATTAGGAATGTGTTGTCCAAATCTTTCAAATAACACTTAAACTTTTAGAAATACTTTTACTTGGAATAATGTTTTGAATGTTACTTTTATAAATTGTAGATGTCTGCTACTGTTGATATATATATATATATATATATATATATATATATATATATGCTGTTTTCTTTAATTACTCTGAATAGGTTGATTATCACTTTGTGTGACATTGTGGATTTGTGGTTGGGTATACTAGGAAATGTGATCCTGAAAGGGGATTTCTATTGCCTTGACTGGATGAGGAAATCTTGTTACATTCCATAGTACAGATATGTTGGAAACGGATTGTGACATTTATGCTTCCACATCCTCACCACCACCAATAAGAAATATAAAATATTCAAATACAATTTAGCCAATCACAAGCACCTACTTACATACGTGTAAACCTAACTTATTTAATATTTTTCCTACACCATATGCATCAAATATCACAAAGCAACATATTATAAAATTAATTTACCATTGGATGCCTTAGTGGTAAATTACCAAAATACCCTTCTCATCCCATTACACTTGCTGTACCTATCAAAACAAAGAGAAATACAGGTTAACTAACATCTTAGCTGGGTTGGGGTGACACAATTCATTGCAATTGTTAAGGTTCTTCGAAGTGACAATGGCCAAGAATACTTCATGACCTCCTTTTAGTCTTATCTGGCTTATCATGAGATCATCCATCAGACTAGTTTTGTTGATACTCCGGCTTAGAATGGTGTTGCTAAATGGAAGAAATTGACATCTTTTGGTGGTTTCTCGGTCTCTCATGCTTGCAATGCACATGCCCTCACATTACTAGAGTGGCGTAGTCCTTACTGCCACTTTTTTTTTATCAACCGAATGCTTTCTCGGATTCTTGGCTTCTACTCTCCTCTAGATCTCCTCCAAGGCTCTGCTATATTTTCGGCTCCTCCCAAAGTTTTTTGGCTGTGTTTGTTATGCCAGTGACCATTATCCCCATGGGAAATTTGATCTTCGAGGTCTACGGTGCATTTTTTGGGCTACTATGCCGCTCATAAGGGATATTAATGTTATCATCCTCCATCAAGGCATTGTTTTGTCATCATGGACATCATCATTCATGAGTTTGCGGCCTACTACAATGCGACACCTCTTTAGGGGGAGCGTACTTCCATAGTGAAAGATATGCCACGTCTTAATCTTGACACTTATGTTCTAGCTGACATTTCTATTCAGGGGGAGACTACTATTCTGATTTCCATTCGTCCATGACCAGAGATATGTGTTTTGCCTGTAAACAACAGACCCAGGCTATTGCTTCTACATCTCCTACTCTACCTCGCCAATCGACGCCTCTCGAGCCTGATCCAGTTCCCTTGGACCTTGGTACTTTTCTTTGTCTTCTTTTGATGTTATTGTTAACTTTACTCTTGATTTGCCTATTTTTTGGCTGTAAAGGCACTAGGTCCTGTACTTCATATTTTATTGCTAAGAATGTGTATTATGACTCTCTTTCTCCCTCTTATTATAATTTTGTTCCTTGTTGTTCTCTGTTTCTGTTCCCCAGACTTGGTAGGAAGCTAGTGCAGATGCAAAATGGCAGGCAGACATGGTTGAGGAAATGCAGGCATTAAGGAAGAATGACACATGGGAGTTGGTATGTCTTCTTTCTCAGAAAAAGAAGGTTGTAAGTGGGTCTTTACAGTTAAGCAGAACGCTAATGGTACAATGGATCGATATAAAGCCAGACTTGTTGCCAAGGGCTTTACACAGACTTATGGAATCGACTACTAGGAGATGTTTGCTCTAGTGGCCAAGATGAATACTATTCGTGTTATCTTGTCTTGTGGTGTTAATCTAGGTTGGGATTTTCAACAACTGGATGTGAAAAAAGCCTTTCTTCATGGGGATCTTGAGGAGGAAGTGGACGTACTCCTAGGGTTTACTTGCTCGAAGACTCAGGGGAAGATGTGCAAGCCAAAACGTGCACTATATGGGTTAAAGCAGTAGCTGCGTGCTTGGTTTGGGTGGTTTCATAGAGCCATGATTACTGCAGACTATTCTCAAAGCAATGCCAACCACACGTTTAAACGATCAGGTGGAAAAATTGCTTTTTTGATTGTGTAAGTTGATGACATTGTCGTCACAGGTGATGGCACTGCAAAAATTTCTTGCCTCAAGGGTCTTTTGGGAAAGGAATTCAAGATTAAGGATCATGGACTACTTCGCTATTTTCTGGGCATTAAAGTTGCAAGGTCCTCTAGAGGTATTTACCTATCTTAGAGGAAGTATGTGCTTGATCTTCTTTTTGAGATTGGAATGTTGTGATACATGCCAACAGATACTCTTATTGATGCTAACAATCACATGGTTAGCAAGGAAGGTGATCCCATGGAGAAGGGACGATATTAGAGATTGGTTGGGAGATTAAATTATCTTTCTCATACTCGCCTTGACATTGCTTATGTCGTCAGGTTGGTTATCCAATACACGAACAACGCTTACTCTAGTCACATGGAAACAATGTTGTGCATTCTCCATTATCTAAAGTCTGCCTCAGGTATGGCATGTTTTTTTCTCCTCGTGATCATCTTTGAGTTGAGACTTTTACTGATGCAGACTAGCAAGTTCTCCTGATGACTACAGAGGTCTACTACAGGCTATGGCACCTTTGTTGGTGGTAACCTAGTTACTTGGCAAAGTAAAAAGCAACCTGTTGTAGCCAGGTCCAGCGCTGAAGCAGAATTTCATGCTATGGCCTATGGCATTTGTGAGCTTCTATGGCTTCCGGATCTTCTCACTGATTTAGCTGTTGCTGTCACACTTCTCATGAGGCTTTATTGTGACAGCCCCCAGTTCAGCATGATTGGAGGACACATGTGGAGATTGATTGTCACTTCATCAAAGTCCGTGTGTGATCAACGTGATATATGCACACACACAAAAGAAAATTATATATGCAACACACACATACACAACACACACAAACATACTTATGTTATCAACATGATATATGCAGAATTATTTATCCAAGTCCATGTGTCCTGATTTTGTGTCATTGTGATGTTCAGTACCCCCGTGTCCATGTCAAAAGGTGATTTTTAAAATATTAGAGCTAACATGGGCAATATAGGTTTCCGTAGAGAGTTTTTATTTTGATTCTGCATGTATGAGTTGTAAATTTTGTATGATTATGGTTGGATGTGAACATAAGCTTTTAATATGTAATTGCCAGGAGTTGCTATTAAAAGATATGGTTGCCAATGTGAAGGTATGGGCTGATTGCCTTCGAGTTTGATAATGGCCACTTTGTGCAGAAATGCCAAAGGTTGGGGCCATGGCCAATCTACCCTTCCCAAGACCTGCAGAAGAGGGACTTGGACTGGGTCACAGCTTTTTCTAAAGAATCTATAGCTTACTTTTTAGGGAGGGGTGATTAGTGTGCTTTGATCTTATTTACCACAATATTGATTTGAAGTCTGAGATTTTTTTTCCGTGAGCTCATTTTGTCCTGCATGCTCAGCTGTGGCCATCAAATCTATGAGATTCTTCTGCTTTTATTTTTATTGCAGTTCTATTGCCTTCAAATTTGGCACATTTGATGGCCCTTTAATATTGGTACTTACCACTAAAGTTCCACTCACTATTTCAGTTAGTATGCTCATTTCCTTGTTCTGTTATTCTCTGCACAGCTACTTTATTTCCAACTTGTTTCTTCCCTCATTCTGCAATATCTTAATTCTTGACTTCACATAACATGAACTTCTCGAATGTAGTCGATATCCTCATTATCTTTGTCTCATCTCAATACTGCAGGCTCACAAATTTACACGGACAAATTTGTATTGGAGGCAGAACTGTTACTCTTTCTTGAATGTCAATTGTGCCACTATGAGCACAAGCATTGTGCTTATCATCAGAAATATGTCTACTCTGTAGAAGATTGGTGGAATCGGAGGCTTCTGAAGGAAGCTCATAGGGCATCTGTCGTGGCATCTATTTTTTTGTACACGTCTCATCCATCATCTTGATGTGTATTTTCTTCTTTTTGTACATGAATTAGTGTTGGCATTGTCAAATTTGGGCGTCCTACTTGGAAATGGTAAATATTTTTTTTAGCAATGTCTTTATCTCAACATTTGAGGGTTTGAGTTATTCTCATCTGATCTCACTTTTTACTTTCAGTATCCTTTTTTGAAGGGCTTTGATTTGCTGCATGGCTCAGATTGGAAGGCCTTCCTGACAGCCTAATAATATCTGCAACGTGGCAGATAAGGTGGAGCCCAAATTTTGTGGGGAGGTAGGGCTGAGACTCACATTTCAAGTTTCAGATCTAATAGACTTGACCATGTTGTGAAAAATATTTAGAATTCTATTTAGAAATCTATTAATACAAATTGAAAGTTGAATTGAGGGCAGTGTGAATACATGGGGTGGTTTATGGTTGATTATGTCTAAAATTTGTGAAGTGGCCCATTCAGAATGTACTCTGTGTTCAACAGTTGGAATTGTCACGTAATTTTTTCACGTGGAAAAAACAAGGTGGGGTATATAGAAAGCATTTCCTGGGTGTCAAAAATGGGCCTGGCCCGGTAGCATGGATTGAGCCGGCCCGATATAACCCGAATTCAGCCCGGACCGAACCTTAATGGACAGGTTTCGGTCTCGGCTTGTAAAGCCCGATACCGTTTCAGCCCAAACGGAAACCAGACCGGATCAGCCTGTTCAGAAGCCCGAACTAGCCCAAACCAATAATACCTTACCTGAACACCGGTAAGGTCCATTCGGGCCCAATTTTTTTAATTTTAATGGTTTTAAATTTTGATTGATTATATTACACTGTTATAATTCACTTCTTGATCCAAAAGATTATATGAATCTATAGTTGAAAAGAGTATGTTAATTGTTACAATTTACTGAATTACATGTATATAAAAGTAATAATGCTAATTTTATAGATAGAAATAATAAAATAGACTATATATCTTACATATAAAAAGGCACGATAAGCTTGATAAGCCCGGTCCGGACCGAACCAGGTCGAAATCACCTCAATAAGCCCAGTCCGATAACAAATCGACACCAGACCAGCCCGATAGTTATTGTGTCCAGTGCAGTCCAATCCAGCCCGAACTCTTAATGGACATGTTTTCGACTGGGTTTATAAAATCCGACACCGATTCAGTCCGAACCGAAACTGACCCGGACCAGCCCGTTGACACCCTTAATGGACTGTAAAAGAACCTTATGCCGTATTAACTTAATCTATTGAAAGATAAATGGGTGAAAACAACATAAAGATACAAGAACCCTATCTGACACAGACCACAATGGGAACCTCTTGCATTGTCAAATCATCGGCTAGTCAGCTAGTGTGTCTATTTAACTTGGCCTCTTATGAAAGAAGATGTCATTGTAATATGCCTAAGAATTAGCTCCTTCAATCGGATGGGATCCGCATCCTCTCCTCCCAGTGGTTCTGGGAGGACAGCGGTAATTCGGTCTTGATGGTCGATACGTGGCTCTCGGTGAATTTGAGACCCTCGTTCGAGTCGACACCTATCCAACAAGCCAAGCCGACAGAGGGTGTTGACTTGAACGTGGGTTTCGAATTCACCCGAGAGTCACATGTCGACCATCAGGACTGGGTTGCCATGTCCTCCCAGAACCACTGGGAGGAGACAATGTAAATCCGGAGACTAGATGACATAGTCTCCGTGATGCTTTATTGGGAGAAGATATTCCAAGTGATCACATCGTATGGTGATGGATGTTTTGAGATCGATGATAACTTTAATTTTTGTCATGATTAAATCCCTCACCATGTTAGGCCTTAATTAAATTGCTTTCCATCTTTATCCCCCCGCCCCTTAAAAAAAAAAATGTATCAGTTGCCTTCAAGGAGGGACAAGGTTTCCAGGAGTTTGTTTCGAGGCCTAGTTTTGACATGGTTTTAGTAGAAACTTGGGAGTTTTCCCAGGTGACCTCGAACCTTAGGTTTTTGAGGTTTGGAAGTGGTTTGTCTAAGTCTTTTTTTTTTTTTTTTTTTTTTTTTTTTGTAGAGGCTCCAAGTTAGCTCACCCACCCGTCTTTGTTAACGATGATATTACCAACGCCTCCTACTTTGAAAAACATAGATCAATCAAACTCCTTCTGTTAAGTATGGCGTTAATCCGTGATGTGTCGTCTGTCTTAAATTCATTAATGACAAAACTCCTCCATTTGTATTTTACTATTTTAATTAAAAAAAAGAACCATTTTTTTTTTTATTCTATTTCCTTTCACCCGGGTTTCTTCTTCTTCTTTCACCTCTGTAAGTGGTTGAGGTTCAACAAAGACGAAGATTAAATGAATTTCCCATTTAACCATTTCACCATCCCTTTTACCATCCGTAGTGTAACTCTCAGATTTCTCTGTCGCTTGAATGAAACCGGGATCATTGAGCCTCTGATCCCATCGGTTTTGTTCAATTGGGAGCATCGCCACCCCTTCATTAGGAGGAATGCAATCCTTGCAGGGGAGCAGCTTCTTGGTGATGCCCCTGAGATGATCGAGGAGGTGCTTTCATCAAAGTAGGATCCGTCAGCCAAACGAAATGCCTTATGCTTTTCAATTGTGATTAGGATCATGCGATTAATTACCAATTCACCCATGTTGATAGCATCCCTGAGTGGGGATAGCTACTTCATTTTTTTCAATACCGAGAAAGGCTTATGGTTTCCTTCTACTTCCTGCTTATTATGAAACTCAATCGGTTCTCCTCGTTCGTCTTTTTTTTTCTTTTTTTTTGGGTGAAGTTGTTTGTCTGTTCCGGTCATGACTTGCGGAAAACCGGTCATGATTTTTGATGATAGCTTAGCGTTGAGTTCAGAGAACATACTTTCAAGCCAGGTATTAAGCATCACAAAACTGAAGCTTCCGATGATTTGTGATCTCAACCACTCAAATTTGCTCGTGGTATCATCGAAGCCTTTTATCGCAGGATCGATGGCAAGAGAATCGAAAATTTTAAAGATGTCGTTGGAGCAGACTATTTTCTTGTGTCTCTCATCGATCTCAGGCGTCCTTTCTTGTTTTTCGGAAACTTCAGACTAATGTCACTTCTGCTGGAAAACAAATGCCGGAGTTCTAGAGACGCCATGGTTGTATTGGATCTGATCCGCAAAGTCTGCAGAACAAATTTGAACTCAGAAAAAATGAGACAGAGAAAACCCATGCGAATGCTCAAACGTCGTGCCCGGCCGCTTCCGCTCATCAACTCCTGCAACTCAATCTGACCCCAGAAATCGTCATTATCGGTGATGGGTTTCTCGTTCTCTTCCTTCCCTGACATTGTTGCAGCAGCCGCAGCTGCAGCCGCCCTTTGAATATCCCTAGCGGCGGACGTGTTAGGCCGAGAAAGTAACTCAGCTTCGTCGGGGAAATTAAACAGAGATTTACGTCCTTTGAGGAAGTAAGCCACGACGCAATAGGCTCTGGCAGCTTACCACTGTGAGACAAATTCTCCATTTCATTCTAATTCTAAAAAACTAAATTGAGCCTTCGATTAGAGTATCTAAAGAATCAAAAACAAAAACCTAATGACAATCTATAATTGAAATAGAAGGAATAGGTATTGCTGGAACATTGGCGCGGTCGGAGAGAGCTGCACAGCTCTGGTGATGGAGCTTCAGTCCCGAGCTCGGCCTTCTTGCAGCAGCTTGAAGAAGGTAAGCTCTGGTTTCACTCACCTGAAGATCTCCTTGGGAAGTTTCAAGGTGGTTGCAGAAGTCGAAAAGGAGAAGCAGACCAACCGTTATCCGTTTCAGGGATCTTTCGGTTACTCTATGGGCTTCTTTCCTGTTTCCTTTGGTTCTTCTGTGGGTTCGAGAAAGGATTTCACCAAAGAAGAAGAAAAAGGAAGAAGAAAAGAATACAGGTAAAATGGTAAAAGAAAAATATAAAAATCAAAATGAATAATGTTAGAGTTAAAAAAGTCATTATAATTATTCTATGAATCTAAATAATGTTTGGATGTCTTCAGGGGTGTTAATGATATTTTCGTAAATAAAGGTAGGTGGGTGAGATTAAGGCTTACTGCATGAGGTGTGGCTAATATTTTTTTTTATTTTTTATTTAAGATATTATTCATAAATAAGTTAACTTTTCCATTCAAATTCAATAAAAATATTTTGAAATTCAAAAATCAAAAGAACTCAACCTTTCATTTACAACAACACTAACAACAACAACAATAAAACCTTATCCCAACTAAATGGGGTCGGCTATATGGATTCTTGTCCGCTAATCAGTTTTGTTCAATGTCATACTTAAAACAAGGCTTAAGCTATATATGTCTTTCTTCACCACTTCCTTAGAATCATCTTAGATCTGCCCTTAGCTCTTTTAGATCATTCATTCTAAATCAAATCACTCATCCATATAGGAACATCTAACGGCCTTCGTTGAACATGGCCATACCATCTCAAACGATTTCTCGTAGTTTATCAAGTATCGATGCTACTCCCAAATCAGTTTTAATACGATCATTTCTTATCTTATCCTTCATATTTTTACCACACATCCATCTTAATGTCCTCATATTAGCTATACTAAGTTTATCTATATGATGCTTCTTAACTGCCTAACATTATGCACCATACATCATAGTATGACTCATTAGTTTAATGCCTCTGTAGTTATTGCAACTCTAAATATCACCTTTGTTTTTGTAGATCAGAACCACAATTGTAAGACCCGCACTCCACTAACTTGATTTAACTGTGTCGTGTCAGGTCTTCCCATCATTCCTGGACCAAGTGGACCGACCGTGTGAAGATGGATCACAAACTAAGCATAAAAATCGACTCAACACCCAAAACTGTATGCATATGGTCGGATACCTGGATAGGTATGGTCAATCATATGGTAAGAATGAAGATCTCGGATCCAGAACCCTATGGTCGATGTTTTTGACCCTACGGTTCACGGGTTCTGCAATCGTAGCCATTGACCGTGAGATCCCAGATAGACTCCGAGTTGGGAACTTTCCTAATTTGAGGAGGAGTTCTTTCCTAATTGAAAGAGGATTCTATATGGAGAGTTTCCCTCTATATAAAGGACGTCCCTCAACCCTTTTTCATTCTTTTAGAACATTAGTAAACCTTAAAGAAAGGAAAGAGAAGAGAAGGAGAAGAAGAAAAGGCTAAGGAAAGGATTTTGCTGAGAAGAGATTGACTCCCTATCACAGGCAAATGTATGAACATAATCTTTGGAGATATAACTTTAAGGAATACTTCTATGGAGGTTAGGAGATATCAACTTATTATGATCTATGTGATTCCTTGAGAAAATCCCAAGGATAACCATGAGG
Organism: Protea cynaroides; assembly: GCA_028583415.1. Taxonomy (NCBI): domain Eukaryota; kingdom Viridiplantae; phylum Streptophyta; class Magnoliopsida; order Proteales; family Proteaceae; genus Protea; species Protea cynaroides. Next base: position 50,004,826 of record CM053273.1, on the reverse strand, counting down.
GATGGGTTTGAGGATTAGGGTTGATAAGAAACTACTAATGATGGCCATAGGATGACCTTAGGATAAACCCAATTGAAAAGTAGAGGAATTAACCCAGGAAGAACTCGAATTGCATGTAGTCTGTTACCAGAAATCTCAAGGTCGCAGCTACGGTCGACCATAGCATGACCAGCATGACCAGAGGATCGACCATAGGCATTCGGGAAGATTTCAGAAACCATATGGTTGTAGCTACGGTTGCACCATATGCGATCGTAGGGTATCGACCGTAGGCAGTAAGGTCGACATAGTATGAGACCATAGGACCAATCAGACACCTATCAGTGCTTTGTTTCAATTTTCGACTACTATAACATGTTACTTATGAACCCTAACTTAAATTCATATAACTTTTAGGTTGTTAAATCAATTCAAAGAGAATTACAAGGCTTGGAAGGAGATCAATTATGCTAGCAGGTGAGGGAATAAGACCTATACTAATTAGATAATAACAAACTTTTTATTTATTTGAGTCCAATGCCATGATTGATTCTATGCTTATATGTTTGTAATGTGCATCTCACATGTCATCCAATATTCCTGCTATTACTGCTCATGCATATTTATTTCTATCTATTTATAATATGATGATGATGATGCTAGGAATAGGTATGTGATTATGTGTGTGTGGTTAGTGTGCTTGATGCGAGTTGGCATGGTGGTCTCTGACCTCGTCACCAGACTCTAGCTCTATCTCTACTCAAGTCTTGTTTACTGACATCGTCGTATCGCCATTACCTTAGCATAACTATTACGTCGTAGGGCATCAGGGGAGGTGGTCTCGGACCGTGTGGTTTTTGACTCTACCGAGGGGCCTTAGTTCTATCTCTATGGACATATTGAGGGATGCTGGGGTGAGGCCTTGGATACACTATTTGACATTGTAAGACCCGTGTCAAACTAACCCGGTCTTACCACCTTGAACCAGGTTCACCCATCATGGTCGAGGCAAATGGACCAAGGGCGTGAAGGAGAGCGGGATCCCAGGTATCAAATCGACCCAAAAACACTTAAAATAGAGGAAGGGTCGCATACCCAGCTAAACAGGGTCGACCCTCCCAAAACAGAAACTCAGACCCTTAAAATTTGGGAGAGGGTCGGACAGTGTCAGACCACAGGGTCGACGGGATCATCGACCCTCAGTTACTGTCGAAATTGAAATTAGGAAACTTCCTAATTTTCGATTGGGATCCTTTTCAAATCTCAATGGGACTATTATAGGACATTCCTACTCTATTTAAAGAAAGTCCCTAAGCCACTTTCACTCCTTTTACAACCCTAATTGAATTGAGAGAAAGAGAGAAGAAGGAAAAGAGGAAGAAAAGAGGCAAGGAAGAAGACTTAGCAAAAAGGAGAAGAATTTCCAGAAAAAAGTAATCTTCTCAGGTATGGATACTAATTCCATGAGTTTCTACAGACCTTAGGTTAGATATGGTTGAGTGTAGGATTTCGGAGAAACCCAAACCATCCATCCATGGTTAGGTTTTCATGGAAAAACTTAGGATAATGCATGAAAGCCATCTAGGAGGATGAATCATGGTTTCAGACCATGGAATGAATGTTTAATGGAATGAGGAAGCAAGCCATAGGACCCCAAACATGAAGAATGAATTAAAAAGTAGAAATTGGACCAGAGTGCACCGAGGGTCGCACACAGGGTCGATAGACCCATCGACCCTAGGCACCCTGACCATCGACCCTCAGCATTCGGGAAGTTCAGACAGAGGGTAGGGTCGATAGACCCATCAACCCTATGTATCCTGAGCATCGACCCTCTGATCGACCCTCAGTTAATAGCATGGTTTTTAAGTTCGAAATTAATTCTAATTAAATTCTATTGACTTTGTTAGGTTTGCTAGCATTATAATAACACTGTAGAGGTGATTTTAAAGCTTGGAAAAGTATTTTATAGCAAACTAAGGTGAGGAACCTTAACTCCAAACTAAATCGGTTAATAATAAACTGTTTTCTAATTCTTGAGTCCATGCCATGTTTGATTTTATGCAAATATGTTTGTAATGTGCATACAGCATGCCATCCAATATTTCTATTACTTGTTCATGCATATTTACTTTATTGTTTATAACATGATGATGATGATGATGATGATGATGATGATGATGATGATGATAGGAATAGGCATGTGCTTGTATGTGTGTGGTTGATGTACTTGATGCGAGCGAGTATCAGGGGAGGTGTGATGAGAACATCAATAAACGTTAACCTTTGGCGGGTCTCAATACTTTAGCTCTATCTCTAACTCAAGTCTTGTGCATTGACATCGTCGTATCGCCATTACCTTAGCAGAACTATTGTGTCGTAGGGTATCAGGGGAGGTGGTCTCGGTCCTTGTAGTCTCTGACTCTACCGGGGGGCCTTAGCTCTATCTCTATGGGCATTCTAAGGGATGCTGGGGTGAGGCCTTGGATACACTGTTTGGCATTAGGATTGGTTAGTAGCGAGCCCAGTTTGCAAGCCCTCACTAACAGGGGCTTACGTGTTGGTATAGCATTATATAGCAATAAACGTTAACCTTTGTTGTATAATGTTATGGTAGGGTGGATGGGGACGACGATAAACGTTAACCTTCGGGCGGACTTCCACACCCTGTGTATAGAGGCGGTGTCAATAAACGTTAACCTTTGACCACCCAACCTTTCTATTGCGCATTGCAAACTATAAACCAGACCAAAGAGATAAATGAATGTGCATGCATATGTAATGTTGCATTGTTTTGGCTACTCACTGAGCCGTGTTGTGTGCTCACCCCTCGACGTCGAATATTTTTAGTTGATGATGCAGGTTACACAGTTGAAGACTATATGAATGCTTCTACGTACGGGACAGTAGCAGCAATGGAAGCTGGAGCTGAAGATGATACACACGACTCCTCTTGCGAGTGCAACTCGTGTGTATTTGACTAGATATTTTTATAGGTTTCTTTATTGGATTTATAAGACATGTATTTGGTACTTAAATATTTATGTCTCAGTTAAACACAAAATAATTTGCTATTATTTATGGATATCATTTTAGTTCTCAGTTCATTTATTTATAAGACTTCCGCTATTGTGTATTTACTCTGATTATGATGGTGAGTGTATGAAGGTTCAGGTAACGCGGGGATAGCCTATTTGAGATCCTGGTTGAACCGTTGGTTATTTAGCGGTTCATCACTCCATTCTGAAATGTACGGAATTGGGGTGTGACAACTTGGTATCAGAGCATCTCAGGCCTTGCCCGCTGAACTATCTTACATTCACAACAATAGTGAACTGAGATAGGATAAAATAAAAACAGTAATATTAACACATTACAAGCACAAGTAATGTTGAGACCAAATTTAAAAAGAGAATAATACATCTATTAAAAGGAGAAACAAGTTGACATACAATGAGAGCGAAACAAAGTGTAAATATATATCTAAAGCAGAGTACAGTCCACAACCCGGACAGTTACTCTGAAGTACAGGAAAAAAAAAAATACAATCAGGAAGCGGGAGGCGAAGGAGGAGGTGGAGCCCCACGATCTCTGTCGTAGTCTTCAGCATAGACTCTAGTCAATCAGGCTATCTGAGTCTGGGTCATTTGTAGACTAGCTGTGAGATCGGCTACTCTCCTATCCGCGCGTCAGATGTGTGCTGAGCAGCCAACAGCTCATCCACTCTCATGCGCTGAGCATCTAGCAACTCCTCCATCCTCAGGTCCGATCTGCGCTGAGTCTCTCTGATCTCGCGCAACATCTCCATCATCTCAGAAGACGGATGCAAAGGACCAGCCTCATGAGAAGGACCAGTCTTAGGTACAGAATCCGCCGCATGCGAAGTACCAACTCCAGCCGCATGTGTAGGTGAAGGCGGGGGTATCGTGTCGACGTCCATGTACATACGATCATCATCGCCGACGAGAACCACCTGAGCCCTAGCAGCAGCAGCAGCAGCCTCAGCATCAGCCACCTCAACCCGAGTGTGTGGGCGCACCATCGCGTTCCTCTCATCATCGCTAACCTGAGCGTCTCGAAGTCCCATCTTGCATATAGCCTCCCAATCTAGAGGCGACGAGAAAGTCTTCTCCTGAATCTTCTCATCAACTAGGTCAACCCCCTGACGAATCAACAGTGTGGTGATCATACATCCATAGGGTAGATTACCCCTATGACCGGACAATGTAGCACTGATCATCGTCCGCATGATGATGTAAGGAAGACAGATGGGCTGATGAGTGCATATACTGTAGATCAAAAACTGGGTCAGCTGAGACATCCTCTCATAATTCCCACTCTGCAGGATCAGGTTGTCTTTGAATGATCCTACAGAACACCCATGGAGCCGGACGCAAGTAGCACGCCCTCATCTGCCAGCGATCGGGCTGTAGTAACTGACTATCAATCTCGCTCGCAACCACATCTCAATAAAGTCGTGCTCACCAGGTGCACAGTACACCATAGGACCATCATAAGGAATGCCCAACAGGTCGGCCAGCTGTCGATAATCAAAGGAAATCTGCACCCCCTTGACGTAGCTAGTGATGCGCAACTCCTGACCAAGCTCCACATCGTTGTGGTTTCCCACAATCTGAAGGTTACAGATGAGGCGGCGCACTAACTCGGACGTGTGCACGCATCGTATGTGATGACAAGGGAGCCACCCCATATCACCAAAAGCTCTCTCTACATTGAACAAGGCTAGCTCAGCCAGGTTTACCATACGACCCCCTTCCACTTTCTTGCCTGTATAGTAGGCATACTGTGCCTCGGCTTCATTAGAGCGGAAGCGAAGCGGATCATGAACCCTGGGTACTTTGGTATGAACCATAGTATCTGCAGATAAGAAAGAAAAAGGAAAACAAGGAGTTAATAGGGTAAAAATTCAAAAAAAAAAAAAAATTTGGGCATTATAACGACGTAAGTTGGTCAAAAGCCTCACTTTTCACCCATACAAATGGGCAGGAGGACCTACATAAGTTCCAACACATCATACAACAGTTAAACAGAAAGAAATTTTAACTGACAAGGTCCAATTTGAAGAAATTGCAAGAAATCAAAAAATTTCGACAAATTAGGGCAAAAAGAGAAAAATCTAAGTTTCTCGATAACCAACCGATGAAACTCAAAAATTTTTGAGGGCTTTCGTTCCTTAAGACGCCAACAACAAAAGCCCCCAATAAAAATCAAATTTTTACGGTTGGAAAAAGTTTAATTTGAAAAATACAAGTTAAATAGGCAAAAACCTAGAAATGGAAACCTAAAACAGGTAAAATGGGAAAGCATACCTGTAGGGATGAAGTGGATGTCGAAACTCGGACTAAAATCGATCCACAACAGTGAAGTAGCACTGTAGCAACTCGGAGAGAAGAGGCGAGTCGAAACGGGAGGGAAATAATAGAAAATGACCCAAAATCAGACTTTAAAAATCTGATTTTTGGTCAGAGGGTCGGACAACTCGACCAGAGCCATCGACCCTCTGATCGACCCTCTAATCGACCCTCAGCTCTCGAGAATCTGACAGAAAAATACAGGGTCGGACATTAAGGGTCTGACATACCATCGACCCTGTATAGAAAAGACAGTACTTTGTTTATAAAATGAGCTCGAATTGGAATTGATTATTGGTTAGCGTGCCTACATGACGTATACATGATTTCTCACCTATTTTGATGATTTTCAGGCACCACCAATCATTGAAAAGAAATATGTCTGGACGTAGAGTTACCCGACAGACCCGAAATACAGTCCCACCACCACCACCAGTGGAGGAGACTAGTCAAGAGAATAACCATGCACAGGATAATCCAGACCCGACAAACCCTACAAATTTGCCACCTCCACCACCGGAGCTAGCAACTGTGGTTATGAACCTAGCTCAGTAGCTACAGCAGATGCAACACGCACAAGCTCAAATGCAGGTTGCCATGGGGATTATGTATCAAGCCACTCAGGCTGCACCAATACACACTGGGCAAGCCAGTGCACCACCAGTGGGTAACCACCCAGCTCCTCAGACACCTCAACAACTGGCTGCACCAATTCCAGTTCAGGTCCCAGAAGCAGCACAAGGGATGTACAACTATCCACCCCCTATGTTTGGGGCATACCAAAATCAACTGGATCACTCCCGGCTAGTGGAGAGATTTTTGAAAATGAAACCGAGAGAATTCAACGACAAGCCGTCTGATCCACTGTGGCCAACACACTGGATAGACGAGATGGAAAGGAACTTCCTTATGATGACTATCACCAAGGAAGAGAAAGTACTATGCGCCACCTTCATGCTCAAAAGCGACGCAAAGACGTACTTATTGACCAAGCACGCCCTACTGACATGGGCTATATATAAAGAAGCGTTCTTCGAGAAGTATTTCCCAAGAAGCTTCAGAGATTCAATGGAGAAAGAGTTCTTGAGTCTGTACCAGGGGCAGATGTCCCGTAGACTCGTATCAACAGCGCTATGAAGAGCTGTTTTTTTTCGCACCGGCTAGTATGCAGGAAGAAGATACCAAAACCCGTAGGTTTGTCGCGGGACTAAGAGGAAGCATAAGAGAAAATGTTATGGGCTTAGAGAAGAAAATCTACAACGAAGCTGTCCAGATTGCTCGAGTGATCGAATCAAGCCAGAAGGAGAGTTATTTCTCCCAGAACAGAGGCATCAAGAGACCAGCCGGAAACTCCTACAACGGAGGCAATAATAGGACGTATAAACCTTTTCGTCCTCAGAATTTTGCTACTGCACCAAAGTCTACTTCCGCAGCTCAACCACAGCCAAAGCCAAATTCTGAAGCCCCGAAGTGCTATAACTGCAACCAACCAGGGCATATGACAAGAGAATGCCCAAAACCCAAGAAGTAGTTACATCAAGGACGGGTATATGCTGTTACATCAAAGGATGCTGCCGCATCGTCCGATGTGGTCACAGGTATGACCGAAACTTTTAAGATTATAATTTCATTGATTGAGCATGTAGACTAAGTAAAAACGAATCACATGTATCGTACCTATCAATGGCATACCCGCCAGAGTACTCTTTGATTCAGGAGCTACTCATTCATTTATATCTATGTCGTTTGGAAAGAAGACCAATTTACCCATCAAAACATTAGACTACAAATTACTTGTACGGTCACCGATGGGATTAGAAGTGGAATTAGAGAAAGGTTATGGGCCACGTCCAGTTCTCATTGGTGAGAAAACCTAAGATGCAACTTTAATACAACTTGAGATGGCAGACTTTGACGTCATCTTGGGAATGGACTGGTTAGCTCGACATTCAGTAAACCTATTATGCGTCGAAAAGAAGCTAACATTTAAAGACAAAGAAGGAGCAGAATTCAGTTTCTCTGGAACCAAACTTCCCAGGAGACGCAAGCTCATACTCTCAGCATTAAAGGCTAAGAAGTGCTTTGAAAAGGGAGCCATCGGATATCTAGTATCAGTGGTCGACCTAACCAAGGACGCGCCACGAATGGAAGATATTGATGTCGTGCGGGATTACCCAGATGTATTTCCGGAAGAACTACCCGGATTACCACCCGACCGAGCCACGGAGTTTGTAATAGACCTTCTACCCAGAGCCGCACCAGTATCAAAAGCACCTTATAGAATGGTCCCTACTGAACTGAAAGAATTAAAAGTGTAATTACAAGAACTGCTGGATAAGGGCAATATTAGACCCAATATATCTCCATGGGGAGCACCGGTGTTGTTCGTAAAGAAGAAGGATGGTAGCGTTCGATTATGTATCGACTATTGGGAGTTGAATAAGCTAACAATCAAGAATCGATATCTGCTACCTAGGATCGATGACTTGTTCGATCAGTTACAGGGGGCAAAAGTATTTTCAAAGATCGATCTTCGATCAGGCTATCATCAGCTAAAGATTAAAGAAGGTGACATTCCGAAGACAACGTTCAGGACAAGATACGGACATTATGAATTCTTAGTAATGTCATTTGGGTTAACTAATGCACCGGCAACGTTCATGGAACTTATGAACCGAGTTTTCCACGATATGCTGGATACGTCGGTTATAGTATTTATTGATTTGATGACATATTGGTATACTCCAAGGACAAGGAAACCCATGTCAAGAACCTAAACGCAGCCCTACAGCGTTTAAGGAAAGAGAAGTTATATGCCAAATTTTCAAAGTGTGAGTTTTGGCTAAGTGAAGTCGCCTTTCTAGGCCATGTAGTATCCGCTGAAGGAATCAAAGTGGACCCCAGTAAGATCGAGGCTATCGTAAAATGGGAAGCACCAAAGAGTGTTTCAGAAATTAGAAGTTTTCTGGGTCTAGCTGGTTATTATCGGAGATTCGTAGAAGACTATTCTCGGATTGTCGTACCTCGCACCAGTTTGACCAAGAAAGGTGAAAGATTTGTATGGACGGATAAGTGTGAAAAGAGTTTTCAAACACTGAAGACCAGATTGATATCCGCTCCGATTTTGACTATTCCTATTCCTGGACAGACGTTTACCTTATATACTGACGCGTCAGGATTGGGATTAGGATGTGTGCTTATGCAAGGAGAGCAAATAATTGCCTATGCCTCGAGACAGTTGAAGGTACATGAGAAAAATTACCCCACTCACGATTTGGAGTTAGCGGCAGTAGTACATGCTGTCAAGATATGGAGACATTACCTATACAGAGAGAAATTCCAAATTAAGTCGGACCATAAAAGTCTTACTTATTTATTTCATCAGAAGGAGTTGAATATGAGACAAAGAAGATGGCTGGAACTATTGAAAGACTATGATTGTGATATCCAGTATCATCCAGGAAAAGCGAACGTAGTAGCAGATGCATTGAGCAGAAAAGCAATGATAAAATCTCAAGGAGAAGTTAGCACGACTGCGGCAATGTGCACTACCGGAATGGTATTCAATCACGGCAACGAGCAGTATGTGATAGACACAACGGATGGATCAGCCAACCAAGGGTTTATTCATCGGTTTTCAAATATGTTCGCGGCATTGAAGATTATACCGGATATAGTGGATGAAGTGAAGACAGCTATCAAAGCAGATCCTTATCTGAGAACAGTACACGAAGATATTGAGAAAGGTAGGACTAACCCTGAGTTTACCTTGGATGACGAGAAGGTACTGAAATACAAAGGAAGAATATGTGTACCCGAAACAGAAAGTGTAGACATTAGACACCGACTCATGAAAGAAGCCCACACCACCATCTACTCGGTACATCCTGGAAGTACAAAGATGTATCATGACCTAAAGAAATTATACTGGTGGAGGGGAATGAAAGCAGATGTAGCTAAGTTCGTGTCTCAATGTCTAAATTGTCAGAAAGTAAAGGCTGAACGACAAAGACCCGCAGGACTATTGCAGCCGTTACTGGAACCAGGATGGAAATGGGACTGCATCATTATGGACTTCGTCACGGGACTACCATTGACTACTCGAGTAGTAGACGCAGTTTGGGTGATTGTAGACCGTCTGGCAAAGACAGCTCGTTTCATACCTATACGACCTCAGTATACACTGGAAATGTTAGCAAAGCTGTATGCGGATAACATTGTTCGCTTACACGGTGTACCAGAAAGCATTGTGTCGGATAGAGATCCACGATTTACTTCTAAATTTTGGGAAGGATTGCAAAAGGCTATGGGTACAACGTTAAAGTTCAGTACTGCATTCCACCCATAGACAGATAGACAGTCAGAGCGCACAATTCAGATTCTAGAAGATATGCTACGAGCATGTGTAATTGATTTCAAGGGATCATGGGATGAAAGGTTACCATTGATCGAGTTCGCTTATAACAATAGCTATCAGGCTACTATACAGATGTCACCTTATGAAGCAATGTATGGCAGAAAGTGTCGAACTCCTTTGTTCTGGAATGAAGTTGGAGAACGTAGTATTGTTGGACCAGAATTTATTGAAGAGACTTGTCGAGTGGTCGACATTATCAAGGAAAGAGTAAGAACAGCTCAGAACCGTCAGAAGCAATATGCGGATACTCGACGAAGAGATCTAGAGTTCGCCGTAGGTGATAAAGTATTTTTGAAGGTATCGCCTATGCGAGGATTGAAAAGGTTCGGACAAAAAGGGAAACTAAGTCCAAGATATGTCGGGCCATATGAAATTCTGGCTAAGCGTGGAAAAGTAGCTTATCAGTTAGCACTACCACCATCTATGTCAAGTGTGCATGCCGTATTTCACATATCCTTATTGAAGAAGTATGTCAAAGACCCAACACATGTTTTGACAGTGGATTTGCCAGAATTGACTGATGATTTGACATTTGAAGTAACACCAACGAAAATCACTAGTCGAAAGGTTCAACGTCTATGCAACAGAGATATCTACTATGTTAAGGACACATGGAAAAGTATAGACATGGAAGAAGTTACATGGGAAGAAGAAAATGCTATGCGGAAGCAATACCCTCACTTATTTGATTCAGAAGGTACGTCCAATTTCGAGGACGAAATTTTTGTAAGTTGGGGAGAGTTGTAAGACCCGTGTCAAACTAACCCGGTCTTACCACCTTGAACCAGGTTCACCCATCATGGTCGAGGCAAATGGACCAAGGGCGTGAAGGAGAGCGGGATCCCAGGTATCAAATCGACCCAAAAACACTTAAAATAGAGGAAGGGTCGCATACCCAGCTAAACAGGGTCGACCCTCCCAAAACAAAAACTCAGACCCTTAAAATTTGGGAGAGGGTCAGACAGTGTCAGACCACAGGGTCGACGGGATCATCGACCCTCTCATCGACCCTCACTTACTGCCGAAATTGAAATTAGGAAACTTCCTAATTTTCGATTGGGATCCTTTCCAAATCTCAATGGGACTATTATAGGACATTCCTACTCTATTTAAAGGACGTCCCTAAGCCACTTTCACTCCTTTCACAACCCTAATTGAATTGAGAGAAAGAGAGAAGAAGGAAAAGAGGAAGAAAAGAGGCAAGGAAGAAGACTTAGCAAAAAGGAGAAGAATTTCCAGAGAAAAGTAATCTTATCAGGTATGGATACTAATTCCATGAGTTTCTACAGACCTTAGGTTAGATATGGTTGAGTGTAGGATTTCGGAGAAACCCAAATCATCCATCCATGGTTAGGTTTTCATGGAAAAACCTAGGATAATGCATGAAAGCCATCTAGGAGGATGAATCATGGTTTCAGACCATGGAATGAATGTTTAATGGAATGAGGAAGCAAGCCATAGGACCCCAAACATGAAGAATGAATTAAAAAGTGGAAATTGGACCAGAGTGCACCGAGGGTCGCACACAGGGTCGATAGACCCATCGACCCTAGGCACCCTGACCATCGACCCTCAATATTCGGGAAGTTCAGACAGAGGGTAGGGTCGATAGACCCATCGACCCTATGTATCTTGAGCATCGAACCTCTGATCGACCCTCAGTTAACAACGTGGTTTTTAAGGTTCGAAATTAATTCTAATTAAATTCTATCGACTTTGTTAGGTTTGCTAGCATTATAATAACACTGTAGAGGTGATTTTAAAGCTTGGAAAAGTATTTTATAGCAAACTAAGGTGAGGAACCTTAACTCCAAACTAAATCGGTTAATAATAAACTGTTTTCTAATTCTTGAGTCCATGCCATGTTTGATTCTATGCAAATATGTTTGCAATGTGCATACAACATGCCATCCAATATTTCTATTACTTGTTCATGCATATTTACTTTATTGTTTATAACATCATGATGATGATGATGATGATGATAGGAATAGGCATGTGCTTGTATGTGTGTGGTTGATGTACTTGATGCGAGCGAGTATCAGGGGAGGTGTGATGAGAACGTCAATAAACGTTAACCTTTGGCGGGTCTCAGCACTTTATCTCTATCTCTAACTCAAGTCTTGTGCATTGACATCGTTGTATCGCCATTACCTTAGTAGAACTATTGTGTCGTAGGGTATCAGGGGAGGTGGTCTCGGTCCTTGTAGTCTCTGACTCTACCGGGGGGCCTTAACTCTATCTCTATGGACATTCTGAGGGATCGGGGGTGAGGCCTTGGATACACTGTTTGGCATTAGGATTGGTTAGTAGCCGGGCCAGGTTTGCAAGCCCTCGCAACGGGGGCTTACGTGTTGGTATAGCATTATATAGCAATAAACGTTAACCTTTGTTGTATAATGTTATGGTAGGGTGGATGGGGACGACGATAAACGTTAACCTTCGGGCGGACTTCCACACCCTGTGTATAGAGGCGGTGTCAATAAACGTTAACCTTTGACCACCCAACCTTTCTATTGCGCATTGCAAACTATAAACCAGACCAAAGAGATAAATGAATGTGCATGCATATGTAATGTTGCATTGTTTTGGCTACTCACTGAGCCGTGTTGTGTGCTCACCCCTCGACGTCGAATATTTTTAGTTGATGATGCAGGTTACACAGTTGAAGACTATATGAATGCTTCTACGTATGGGACAGTAGCAGCAATGGAAGCTGGAGCTGAAGATGATACACACGACTCCTCTTGCGAGTGCAACTCGTGTGTATTTGACTAGATATTTTTATAGGTTTCTTTATTGGATTTATAAGACATGTATTTGGTACTTAAATATTTATGTCTCAGTTAAACACAGAATAATTTGCTATTATTTATGGATATCATTTTAGTTCTCAGTTCATTTATTTATAAGACTTCCGCTATTGTGTATTTACTCTGATTTTGATGGTGAGTGTATGAAGGTTCAGGTAACGCGGGGATAGCCTATTTGAGATCCTGGTTGAACCGTTGGTTATTTAGCGGTTCATCACACCATTCTGAAATGTGCGGAATTGGGGTGTGACAGACATTAGGATTGGTTAGTTGCAAGCCCCGTTTGCATGTCCTCGTCGATAGGGGCTTACGTGTTGGTATGGGTAGGGCATCAGGGAAAGTGTTGGCGGTGTTTGATCCAGACACTTTAGCTCTATCTCTATTCCATGGTGGGTGCATGTGGGACGACAATGATGTTTGATCCATTGGGTGGATTCACACACTCGTGTATAGAGATGCGGCGACCACCAAACCTTTCTATAGCACATTACAAACTTATAAACCAGACCAAAGATATGAATTGAATGCATGCATATGTTTGTTGCCTTATTTTGTTTGCTTACTGAGTCATGATGTGTGCTCACCTTTTTGACATCGAATATTCTTAGTTGATGATGCAGGACCTACTGTTGAATATTATATGAATGCGCCGATGTATGAACATGTAGCGGCAATGGACGGGGAATTAATGGAGGAGACGCATGATTCTTCATGCGAGTGCAACCACTGTGTTTATGATTAGTTTAACTATGTTTGACTACTGGAACATGTAATGGATTACTTATTTTTATGTCTTGAGTTTTGGAGATAATCGAATTAATTATTGCCCGTACACAGAAGTATTCATATAGTCTTCAACCGTAGTACCTGCATCATCAACTAAAAATATTCGACGTCGAAAGGGTGAGCACACATCTGTAAGCACCCCATTTTTGCCATCCCCAGCCAAACAGAACTTTATTGGTGTATAGGCAGTAAGGGAGCGGAGGGGGATGAAAATTTAGAAAGTACAGGGGAGGCGAGTGAAACTCCCTCAAACCAATAGTCGATCAATTCCTATGTGCTCTCAATGGGGTTCTGGGCTGAGCCAAAGTGTCTCCAATGTACAAGAGTCTTGGTGGGCATTTTCAGAAGGGTTGCGGGTCAATTTAAGGTTTGGATGCTAAGCGGTGATTTCAAGGCTGATTTTGACGGGCCCTATAGTAAGGTCATGAAAATACCTTCGAAATGATACCAGAATCACTCAATTCCGATATCAAACGAAGAAGATGTCGTGATTTTAGTCGGATTGAAATTGGCTTATTAAATCCAAGGGCTTTTCTGTAAATTATCATAAATTAAGGATTTATTGGGCCAATTATCATGATTAAAATCGATTGGACTTCATTCGACCATATCTTGATCGTCTGACATCCAAATCCGACGATTCAAGCGCGACTGTGCTCCATTGTTTGTCCTCTTCAAAATGGATGTAAAGAATTTTAGGCAGAAGCCGCCAGCGGGTCCCATGCAAAGTTGACGGTAGGATTATCGTCAAAACTCCAATTCTTCATATCTTGATCATCCGAAGTCCGAATCAGGCTATTCAAGCGCCAGTGTGCTCCATTGCCAGTCCTCTTCAAAATGAACGTGAAGAATTTTGAGCGGAAGCCGCCAGCGGGTCCCATGCAAAGATGCCTGTAGGATTATCGTCAAAACTCCAATTCTTCATATTTTGATCATCTGATGTCCGAATCAGGTAATTTGAGCACCAGTGTGCTCCTTTGTCCATCTTCTTCAAAGTGGACGTGGAAAATCTGAGACAAAAGGCGTCGAAATTTTTCATGCGGAATTGCAAGCTGAGAGGATCCATAATAGAGAGAGAAATCGATCTAGTCCATTCTTCCTCAGCCCAACCCAACTCAAGCCCAATTTAGTCTAACCCCGTCGAACTCAACCAGTCTGGCCTTATCCAGCCTAAACCGGTCTGGACCGAGTCAAGTCAATCCATGTGCATTATATACACACACACACACACACATATATATATATATATATATATATATATATATATATATATGATATGTATATTATATATGTTTCTCTTATATATATTATATTATATATGTTCATATATATTATATTATTTTATATATGAATTGGGTGGGATTTGATTCAATAACTAAGAAAGAGAGAGGAAGAGAGAAAGTTGGAGAGAGAGAGAAAGTCGGAGAGAGAGAGAGACAAAGAGAGGAAGAGAGAGAGGGAGGAAGAGAGAGAGAGAGGATGGGAAGAGAGAGGATGGAGAAGAACCGAAAAAAAAAGGGAAGATCGGTGGAGGGAAAGATGGAGGTACTGCCACCTCCACCTTTCCCATAACCCACTAGAGTACCCACTCCACCAGCCTCCTCTCCTTTGATCGACACCTCACCGCCACCTCCTCCTCTTCTTGAGCCCAACCATGCTGCAACCCAACACCTGCATCCAGCCAAAAAAAAAAAAAAAACCATCGAGCCCCCTCCATCCCAACTGTTCACAGTACCCACTCCACCAGCCTCCTCTCTTTTGATCGACACCTCACCTAGCTTTGATCGACACCTCACCTAGCCTCCATCCCTCATAAACTCAAACTGCTAACATCCATCTCCTTGGAGCACCACACCAGCCACTGATCCTCCTTGAGCCACCAATCTCCATCGAGTCCCACTCCAACCCGCTCCATCTCCCATTAAACCCCAACCGTAGCCACCCCTGTTTTTGCATCTTCTCCTATAAAAACCCCCCAGACCACCAAACCAGAAAAAGGAGGAAGAGGGAGGAGGTTGGCCGAGAGAAGCCAGGAAAGAAAAAGAAAGGGGAGAAAAGGAGAGAAGGGAGAAGAAAGAAGAGAAGGGAGAAGAAAGAAAGAGAGGCAGAGAGAAGGGGAAGAAAGCAGTGGCAGCAGAGCCGCCGCCGTCGAAGAGGAAGAAGGAGCAGCTCTGCTGCTGCTCCAAAGAAGAAAAAAAAAAGGGTAAAAGACAGTTACCTCCCCTGTAACTTAGCATATTGACAGTTGACCCCCAAACGTTTCAAAAAATACAGTTACCTCCCCTAAATAATTATTAAAATCCAAATAGGTCCAATTTTTAACGGCGTTAAAGTTAGATTTTTTATGGACAACTCTACCCTCAACCTTTTATCCATATTTTAAATCTTATTACTGTTAAAAGACGAATATAACCCTCTTATATCCAACTAAAATAAACCCAAATCTCATCTTCTTCTCATTCTACCTCACTCTCCACGTTTCCTTAAGTGGTATTGGAAGCACTTGTTTTGATAAAAAAAGACGAAGCTCAGAGGGAGAAGTCTTCGATTAAGCACTCGTTTTCCTCTCATTTTCCTTCTCTTCCATCGCTGACCTACTTCAGTCTTGAGGAATAGAAAGGTAAATTATTTTTAGGGTTTATTCAATGGTTCCTCTTTATACGAACAAGTCAGATTTTGCTCTTGTAACTGCAATACAAAAAATGAAAGAAGAAGATATTCACCGGTTTGTGCTTCAAGATTTGAAGAGGTCAAATCTCCCAACGATTTGCAGCAGTTTATGCTTCAACATTTCGAAGGAACATGGAAACTTCAAGCCCCTTGCAGCGACAGGATGAAACTGCTTCAACATCTCAGCAAGAAAAATTTCGATGACTCATTCAGCGGAAACATTTCAGCCATTTCGAATCATGAGCCGCTTCAATGTTCATGGATTTGCAGCGGTGGAGAATGTGTTAGACGACGACGATTCTACGGCGATTCTAGGGTTTCGAAAACCCAATGACAGTGAGTGGTGAGCAAGCAAGGAATCGGGGGAATCGTTCCTCTGCCAAATAGTAACCTTCCTAAGAAAGGGTAAAATGGATAGTTCGGAACTCTAAAAGGGTAATTTGGGATTTAAAAAACTATTCAACTCCAACTGTTACTATATAATGGAATATTCCTAACAGGTGGACTTATTTGGATTTTAATAATTAGTTAGGGGAGGTAACTGTATTTTTTGAAACGTTTGGGGGTCAACTGTCAATATGCTAAGTTACAGGGGAGGTAATTGTCTTTTACCCAAAAAAAAAAGAAGCAGAAGGAGAAGAGGGCAGAGGCACTGCCGCGGCTGCCGTGGAGGAAAAAGGGAGCAGCAACTCTGCTGCTGGTCCATGGAGTGAAAAAAAAAGAAAAAAAAAAGAAGTAGAAAAAAGAAGAAGATTTGAAGGAGCAGCCATCGTCGACAAACCTTCGATCATCTCGCGACGTCATACGACAGCCATCGTCGACACCTCGAACCAGGTTAGTTGCTCTTCTTCTTCTCGGTTTATATGTAACCAGCGTGCACTATTTTGTTTCATTTGTTTTATTCTTGATTTCTTGCATGTTTCTTGATTGGTAAATGCATATTGTGTACATTTTTGTATTTAATCTTTGATACCATGTATATTATTTTAATCAGATCTGGTCCATTGATGTTAAATTCAATCTTGATCTGATTAATTTGATTTTGGTTAAATCTGTTCCCATTGATTTTTGAATGATTATGATTAAATCTGATCCCATTGATCCCATCATCACATGATTCACATCACAATCACATGATCCCATTACCACATGATTCACATCACAACCACATGATTCACAACACAACCACTTGATCCCATCATCTCTTACACCATTGATCAGTCATCACAACCATTCCAGCCATGTGTTTTAATGTCATAGATCTGATTTATGTAATGAAAAATTGATCCGACCAAGGGATTGAAATTAATGTGATTGGTTCAACCATATGATCAAAATTTTAGTGTGGTTGATCCAACCACATGATCTGAATTTTATGAGAATTGATCATGACCATATAATTGGAATTTTCATGAGTTGATCATAGCCATTGATCTGAAATTTCGATGTGATTTTAATTAATTCAAACCATTGGATTATCTTTGGAAGTGATGTTAATCAATCTGAATGGTTGGATTGTGATCTTGACAGTCTGAACCGTTAGATGGTCTTTGGAATTGCTTTTAATCAATTTGAGTGATCGGATTATCATGATGAGCAATCTGGACCATTAGATTATCTTTGGGAATGATTTAAATGAATCTGAATGGTTGGATTATGATCTTAAGTGATTTGAACCATTGGATTGTCGTCATAAGTGATTTTGGTGAATCTAAACTGTTAAATCTTGATCATGAGTGTTTTTGATGAATCTGAACGGTTGGATTATGATCTTGAGTAATTTGAACCGTTGGATTGTCATCGTGGGTATTTTGAGTGATGTAAATTGTTGAATCTGGATCATAATTGATTTAGATGAATCTAAGCCACTGAATTCTTAGTCTGATCATGATTATAACTTGATGTGAGATCTAAGCCATAGATCTTAGCTATTTTGATGAAATATGAGTCATTGGTCATGATTATAGATATCTTGATGTGAGATCTGAGCCATTGATTTTAGGTGTTTTAATGAATCTGAGTGTTGATCATGATTTATCAATGTTTTAAAGAGATCTAACCGTTAGATTGAGGATCTAATATTGTCTACATTGTTATATTCGTGCATTTGCCATGTTTACATGCTTACACTGTCATATTGTGTACATTTGTCATGTTTAGAATACTTACACTTTTAGCTTTGAGTACACTGTCATGTTTGATATGCTTGCTAATGCCATGATTGAATGATGTTTATGTCGGCAAGAACTTACTTTTCGCTACACCCTAGTCAAACTGCCGTGCATGTACATTGATAGAAGACATTCCTAGGTGTGGGGACGTGCATGTAGGCACCCACATTCATGGGAAGGGTAATAATGGAAAAATGATAAAGTCTTAATCAAGAATCATGAAGCCTAGCCCAACAATTCCAAAATCAGGGTTGTAAGTTACAAGGGTAGTTTAGGACGATCCCTACCCCTCAGTACATTTCCCCTAGGGTGCAGAACCTAGATAGGTATAATGTGAATCCAACCATTGATCATCTAGGATCATCTTTCGGTCCGACTGGATCGCCCATATTTTTGACCCAAGCGGGTCACCCAAATCCATCTTTTGAACTACGTGGATCCTGATTCTCAGGTCAATACCCTGAGATACGTAGATAGTTTGGGAAAGGGACCCAAATATGGACCCATACTCCAATCTTGTAAAATCATTCCATATCCTAGTCTCTTTGCTTGGTGAGACTCTATTCTTGTGCTTGTGAGTACGCATCTCTTTGCTTAGCGAGGTTCTACTTACGAGTATGCGTCCCCTTGCTTGGCGGGACTACCTCTTTGCTTGGTGAGGTTTATCTGTTCCAAAGTTGTGCTTGTGAGTACGAATCTCCTTGCTTGGTGAGGTTCTGTTTACGAGTACGCATTCTTAGCTCCTTCAGGTTATCCATATCTATCATCATCTACACATCTACCCAAAATCCATCTCTTTCGAACTACGCGGATCCTGATTCTCAGGTCAATACCCTGAGATACGTAGGTAGTTTGGCAAAGAGACCCTAATATGGACCCATACTCCAATCTTGTAAAATCATTCCATATCCTAGTCTCCTTGCTTGGCGAGACTCTATTCCTGTGCTTGTGAGTATACATCTCTTTGCTTAGCGAGGTTCTACTTACGAGTACACGTCCCCTTGCTTGGCGGGACTACCTCTTTGCTTGGCGAGGTTCATCTGTTCCAAAGTTGTGCTTGTGAGTACGAATCTCTTTGCTTGGCGAGGTTCTGCTTACGGGTACACATTCTTAGCTCCTTCAGGTTATCCATATTTATCATCATCTACACATCTATCCAAAATCCATCTTTCGAACTACGCGGATCCTGATTCTCAGGTCAATACCCTGAGATTCGTAGGTAGTTTTGGAAAGAGACCCAATTACGGACCCATACTCCAATCTTGTAAAATCATTCCATATCCTTGTCTCCTTGCTTGGGGAGACTCTATTCCTGTGTTGTGCTTGTGAGTACGAATCTCCTTGCTTGGCGAGGTTCTGCTTGCGAGTATGCACCCTTAGCCTTGCGAGGCTCAATCTGGAAGCCGTACTTACGAGTACGCACCCTTAGCCTTGCGAGGCTCTATCATGAAGTCGTACTTGCGAGTACGCACCCTTAGCCTTGTGAAGCTCAATCCCGAAGTCGTGCTTGCGAGTACGCACCCTTAGCCTTGTGAGGCTCTATCTTGAAGTCGTGCTTGCGAGAATGCACCCCCTTAGCCTTGCGAGGCTCTATCTTGAAGTCGTGTTTGCGAGCACGCACCTCCTTACCTTGCGGGGCTCTATCTTGAAGTTGTACTTGCGAGTACGCACCCTTTCCTTTCGAGGCTCAATCCCAAAGTCGTGCTTGCGAGTACGCACCTTAGTCTTGCGAGACTATCTTACACCCTATTCCCTGAGAGCCACACTCTACTCCCTGAGAGCCACACCCTACTCTCTGAGAGCCACACCCTACTCCCTGAGAGCCACACCCTACTCCCTGAGAGACAAACTCTACTCTCTGAGAGCCACATTCTACTCCCTGAGAGCCACACTCTACTCCCTGAGAGCCACACCCTACTCCCTGAGAGCCACACTCTACTCCCTGAGAGCCACACTCTACTCCCTGAGAGCCACACTCTACTCCCTGAGAGACATACCTTAGCCCCTGAGGTTACCTAATCCACCCAAAAATGAACTACGTTATACCTGATTTCCAGGACCACTGGAATACGTAGGCAACTTGGAGGACTCTCCAAGTACGGTACCCCATCTTAGTATCCTTAGGTTCCCCAAATCCATATCCGTATCCATATCCTCGTTCACTTTGATCCATTTAGGCTATCTCTAGATTCAATCTCCATCATCATCAAGCATAAACTTCAACTTGAATAAATTGAATCTAAGAAAGCTTAATCATAATCCACATCCATAAGCTTTAATCACTTTCCGTTTCGAACTAAGTTTTTGGACTTGATTTCCAGGATTGGAATACGTAGGCAATTTGAGACGTTTTGGACATCTCAGATTCAGTCCATCACCGAACCATCTTTGGTTCGATTCATTGTATATTATTTTATTTGTTTTCTTACTTTGAGAACATGTTTGGCTGAACTTAAGCTAGAAGAACTTAACAACTTGGCATATGATCCCCCATGAGCCCTAGTCATCATCCATTGACCATGAACAGTCAGAACCATAGATTCTAAGGAAAGTAGAATCACATAGGAGGCTGATTTTTGGATCGGGCAGTTTTGGGTGCCTAATACCTTCCCAAACTGTACCTTGAAGGCTTACCCGTTCTCTAATAGACCAAAGCCAATATGTTGGGTCATGAGTCAATAGAAGTTTTATCTTAGAATGATGCTACATTTTAGGTCCTAGACCTTAATCTAGGTGGCGACTCCAAATCATTTATCGTCCATTCAGCGTGGGTGGTCATTTCTCCTCATAACATCATGGCTCAGTGAGCAAACAAAACAATGCAACAAAACATATGCATGCAATCAATTCATATCTGTGGTCTGGTATATAAGTTTGCAATGTGCTATAGAAAGGTTCGGTGGCCGCCTCACCTCTATACAATAGTGTGTGAAGCCGCCCAATGAAAACGGCACTGTCGTCCCACATGCACCCACCATGGACAATATACACCCCATGAAAACGGCATGTCTGTACCAGTTGCTCACATCAACACGTAAGCCCCTGCTGGCGAGGGCTTGCAAACTGGGCTCGCAACTAACCAATCCTAATGTCAAACAGTGTATCCAAGGCCTCACCCCAGCATCCCTCAATACATCCATAGAGATAGAGCTAAGGCCCCCTGGTAGAGTCGAAGACTACACGGTCCTAGACCACCTCCCCTGATACTCTATGACGTAATAGTTCTGCTAAGGTAATGGCGATACGACGATGTCAGTGGACATGACTTGACTAGAACCATGGCACAATATACACCCCATGAAAACGGCATGGCTGTACCGGTTGATACCATCCCCTACCCGCACCATATACACTAACCACACACATACATTCACATGCCTATTCCTAGCATCATCATCATCATCATGTTATAAATAAATAGAATTAAATATGCATGAATAGTAATAGTAGGAATATTGGATGACATATTGAATGCACATACAAGCATACACGCATAGAATCAGTCATGGTATTGGACTCAAGAAATAAAAATAGTTTATTATTAGCCAATTAGTTTAGGTCTTGTTCCCTCACCTTTGCTTGAGTGTTGATCCTCTTTCAAGCTTTAAAACCACTTTTATATCAATAGAAAAACCTAACAAGTCGATAGATTTTCGTTAGAAGTCATTCCGGCATCATTAGGCTTGTTTTTATGCACGGGTCGCAGGGTGGGTCGCAGGTAGGGTAGCAGTCTACATCGACCCCCAGGGTAGGGTCGATGCCAGGGTCGGATGTTCCATCGACCCTGGGTGCAACCACCCCTATTCTGGGCTTCCTGAATACTGGGGGTCGATCCTGTGGTCTGGTAGGGTCGATTCCCAATCAACCTCATGTGCGACCCCCCGTGGGTTGATTCGAGATTTTCATTCTACAGTCCATTCTTTCACGTTTGGGTCCTATGGTTTACTTCCACAATCCATTCTAGGCTTGTTCTATGGCTTAGAATACTAGGTTTCTTCCTTACCTTGTCTACCATGATTTCTCCATGGTTTTCATCGAAATCTTCCCATGGGTGTATGATTTGGATTTTTCCTAGACCATACTCTCTTCATAAACTATTCTAAGGTCTTAGATTATCAAATAGAAAGCTTGCCCATACCTTAGGTTTGCTGAGATTCAGAGATTTCTCTGAATTCTTCAATTAGGTCTTCTTCTCCAACTTTCCTTCTCTTCTCTTTCTCTCACTCTCAATTAGGGTTTCAAAAGGAGTGAAAGAGGCTTAGGGACGTCCTATTTATAGAGTAGAATCTCTAAAAATAAGTCCCATTGAGATTAGGAAGGAATCCCATTGAAATTTGGAAAGTTTTCTATTTGCGGTTTCTGTCGACAAATAGGGGGTCGATGAGGGGTCAGAGTTCCCGTCGACCCTCAGTTCCTAAATTGTCCGACCCCCAGTGAAAAATCAGGGGTCTGACTTCTATGTGAGGGGGGTTGACCCTGCTGGTCTGGGTATGTGACCCTACCCTCATTTTGACTGTTTTTGGGTCAGTTTAGTACCTGGTTTTGCCATTTCCTTCACGCACTTGGTCCATTTGGCTCGACCATGATAGGGAGACCTGGTACAAGGTGGTAAGACCTGTTAGTTCGATACGGGTCTTACACCGTAGGACCTATGGTCGATGGTTTATGCGACCATATGATCGATCGTACGAACCCAAAACCAACTCCATGTTTAGGAAACTTTCTTAATTTGAGGAGGATTCTTCCTAATTAAAGTGGGACTCTATATGGAGGTTTTTCCTCTATATAAGGGATATTATTTAGCCTGTCCCACTCTTTTAGAACCCATATTGAAACTCTAAACCTATGAGTGAAAGAGAGAAAGGAAGTGAAGGAGAAGGAGATTTGGAGAAGAAGGCTGAGAGGAAGGTTTTGGACCAGAGAACTATTACGTATCGCCATTACCTTAGCAGAACAATTACGTCGTAGGGCATCAGGGGAGGTGGTCTCGGACCGTGTGGTCTCTGACTTTGTCGGGGGGCCTTAGCTTTATCTCTATAGACGTACTGAGGGAAGCTGGGGTGAGGCCTTGGATACACTGTTTGGCATTATGATTGGTTAGTTGTGAGCCCAGTTTGCAAGCCCTCGCTAGCAGGGGCTTATATGTTGGTATGGATAGGGCATCAGGGGAAGTGTTGGCGGTATTTGATCTAGACACTTTAAGCTCTATCTCTATTCCATGGTGGGTGTATGTGGGATGGTAATGGTGTTTGATCCATTAGACGGATTCACACACTCGTGTATAGAGGTGTGGGGGCCACCAAACCTTTCTATAGCACATTGTAAACTTATAAACCAGACCAAAGATATGAATTGAATGAATGCATATGTTTGTTGCATTGTTGTAGGTATTATGGTTAAAGATTATAGGAATACGCCAACATGTGAACATGCAGCGGCTTTGGATGTGCAAGCTGTAGAGGACGAATATGGCTCGTCAAGCTAGAGTTTCAACTATGTTTACGCTTATTTAATTATGTCTTGGTTACTTGGAGATAACTTGTTAAATATTTAATTATCACTATAGACTCTCAGTTCATTATTAATAAGACTTCTGCTATTTATTTATTTACTCCGATTATTATTGTAGAATGTGTTTTGGTTTAATATGGTTGGCATAGCTTATATGAGATCCTGGTTTGAATTGTTGGTTCTCATGATGGTTCATCACACACCATAAGCACCTGTGTTGGTTGAGACAGAACTTAAACAAGACAATAATGTACATATAAAAGGTGGAACCTTATGTATACACAGACAAAAAAAGAAAATCTAAATGTATCCTGATAAACAAATAATATAGGGTATGATCTATAAGTCAGGCAGTTGTCTAAGTATACAAAGGATATAGTACAGTAGCAAGAATGAAGCATCTATAAAATAGAAAATTGGAATACCGAGTTGGTACTCACAAGATGTGAAACTCGATATATGACAGAGGAAGAAAAATGGCTAGTAATGCCTAAATCCCTGTAGAGGTAAAGGGGAAGATCTCGGGCTAAATCGAACAGAGATAGGAGAACAATGGCCATAAAACAAAAATGAGAGTAACTATAAAAGAAGATAAAACTATACTCCTGGATGATGTTGAGACTTAGAGTGAGATCCACTACACGTTGATCCATTGCCCGTTGAGCATTAAGAAGAGGTTGCAACTTGACCCCATCACTATCTGGGTTGAGAACGGGTAGTGAAAACTCATCTGAGTAGATGCTAAATAATGATAATCAGATTGGAGAAAATCAAAGGAGGTGAACAACCAGACCACTCTAGCCAATCTACCTGGACTACCAAGTGCCTTGGCTACGATTGTAATAAACTTGGCCTGACAAAATGCAAGAGCAACAACAGATGAAATCGATTATGCAAGTTGCCATGGAAATCACTATCCAAGTTGCCAATGCTACACCAACACCTCTGGGTCAAACCAAGTACGATATCGGTTGGTTGTAACACTGTATCCCTAGCACATGTTAGCCGTAACACAGTGCCTACCATACCATAGGTCCCAGTAATGCATACCCCAGTGTAGAAGCTTAGTGTACAACAAGCAGTGTATCAAGGTGGTTACCCATATCAGTCACCGATGTATGGGATAGCTGCATCATGGCAGAATGATCCGACAAGGGTTGAGGAATATTTTCTAAAGATGAAGCCTCAAACGTTGTCAGCAAATGATCAAATCTATTATGACCATATATCTAGACAGGTGTATATAGGATGCGGTGTATCATTGACTTATCCTTATGATTATAGAGGATGCACATACCTGATTTTAAATTCTCATGCCTTGACAGGATACCTTATCGATTCAACCTGTCAATTGGAGTTATATATATTGTTTCTTTAGTATTAATCCTGTTTATACCAATCTAAACTACTCTCATGATCGAAACATTAATAGAATAGTTAAAGGTTTAACCATTTTGAACGTACATCTTTTCGATTTATACCTGATTTATTAATGTACCAAAACTTTCTCCAGATTTACTCTTGTAGTGTCTTGACCAATGGCATTATATACCCAATAGAACCTATAAACCACGAGGTTAAGAGTTGTAGAACCTCTATTTTCATGTATTATGACCACCGTGCAACCTAACGACCTTTGGATGCCGATTGAACTACCATAGATTTACTCCTAATCCTTAAAATTTAAGTTCACTAGATAGAACATGTGTTCATCATCATACTAAATTCGAAAGAAGGAAGTGAATCACTTTTGGATAAACATTATGATTCTTACATTTTCTGACCTCCGTTGATAAGAGGCTTGATTAATAAGAGAATTATTGGAAGGAAGATGATAAAATCCAAATTAGATTCTATAGTCAGGAACCTCAGATGAAGTAATGGAGGATCTATTTCAAGATTTCAAGATGGATGGATATGAGTCATGTCTATAAAAGAGTGCATGAGCAAAAAGTGAGAACTATCAAGAGTAGCCAGTAAAGAAATATATAGCACTCAAGTAGAGTTAAAGATGGCTATATCGGTATGAATTTTTACAAGGCCAAAGATTTCTAAAATTATAT
Organism: Protea cynaroides; assembly: GCA_028583415.1. Lineage (NCBI taxonomy): Eukaryota > Viridiplantae > Streptophyta > Magnoliopsida > Proteales > Proteaceae > Protea > Protea cynaroides. The sequence continues at coordinate 49,979,044 of CM053273.1, read as the reverse complement.
CTAAGAGTGGATATAAGGACGAAGTAAAAAAAAATTATGGCATTGATAGTATTTGGATTAGCACAAGTAATACTGAGTTATGCCAAATGTCGAGTGGGATGATCAAGTAAAGACCAAAAAAGTTTGGCTGAATTAATGAAATTATAAGCACATACCCTAATGCTTATAGGTAGACTTGGGATATGAAGTAACAATCACAAGATATTTTTCGAGGTATATGATAGAGAGATCAGGGTAAAATAGCAATGATAAAAGAGGTGTAAGCTAATGAGCTTTTTGGGATATGAGATTACTGGCACCAGTCTTCGAAAAATCATAAGAGATGAAGGAATTAGACAAGCTCTTATGAACTTTAAACCAGATTTTGCTAGTTCAAGCCCTTTTGGACTAAATATTGCATAGGTGAGTGTTATAAACAATGTTCGAATCATATGGATGGACAGAATTGAGATGCAACCTAGTTCTACTTTAGATGGCAGACTTCGACGTCATCTTGGGGATAAACTGGTTGTCTCAATACTCTACAAAGCTGTTCTGTGCATAGAAGAGATTATCATTTAAGAACAAAGATGGCATATAATTGCCTAGGAAGTAGAATCTTATTCTTTCTGCACTAAAGGCGAAGAGATGTCTTAAAAAGAAAAGAGTTGGATATATGGTATTTGTTGTGGACGTTACTAAAGAAGCACCACAGAAGAAAGATATTGATGTGATGCATAAATTCCTTGATATGTTTCAAGGAGACTTACTTGGGTTGTCACCTGATCGTACGACCGAGTTCGTTATTAACTTGTTACCAGGGACAACACCTATGTCTAAGGAACCCTATAAAATAGCTCTTATAGAATTAAAGGAACTGAAGACTCAACTACAAGAGTTATTAGACTAAGGTTTAATCCAATCCAGTATACCACCTGGGAAGCACTAGTGTGGCCCATAAAGAAGAAGGATGGAAGTGTTCGTCTGTATATAGACTACCGAGAATTGAACAAGCTCGTGATCAAGAATCGATATCCACTACCTCTGATCGATGACTTGTTTAAACAGTTGCAAGGAGCTAAGGTATTTTCTAAGATTGATTTTCGATCAAGATATCATCAGCTGAAGAATTTGGACAGTGATATTTCGATGATAGTTTTTAAAATCGAGAATAAGCATTATGAGTCCCCAGTTATGTTATTGGATTAACCAATTCCCTTACATATTTTATAGAACTTATGAACCGGATATTCCATGATGTATAGGATATGTCAGTCATAGTTTTTGTAGACTATATATTGGTTTATTCCAAAGACGAAGAAAGTCCTATAACAAATTTTAGAGCAGCCTCACAACAGTTGAGAAGGGAGAAGCTTTATGCTATATCCAAGAAGTATAAGATTTGCTTAAACTAAGTGATCTTCTTGGGTCACGTAGTATCATCAAAAGTAATAAAGGTGGACCCTATTAAGATAGAAGTAATCGTATGGTGAGAAACACCAAAAGAACATTGCAGAGAATAGAAGTTTCTTGGGTTTAGCTGGTTATTATAGACGATTCATAGAGGACTACTCTAGGATCGCAATACCTCTTACCAAGCTAACCAGGAAGGAAAATAAGTTTATTTGGACTGACAAGTGTGAAGAATGTTTTCAAACTCTAAAAGTAAGGTTGATATCAGCTCCCATCTTGATCGTTCTGGCACCACGAAAACCTTTTACCCTATACATCGATGCTTTTGGATTGGGTCCAAGATGCGAGTTAATGCAAGGTGAACCCACGATTACATATGCTTCAAGACTACTAAAGGAGCATGAGGAGAGTTACCTGACTCATGACTTGGAGTTAGCGATGGTGATTCATGCAATCGAGACTGAGAGATATTATTTATACGGAGAAGGATTTCAGATTAAATCTGATTACGAGAGTTTTACTTAGCTCTTCACCTGGATAGAGTTGAACATGAGGCTAAAGAGATGGTTGGAACTCCTGAAGGACTAAGACTATGATATTCAATGTCATCCGTCCAAGGCTAATGTGGTAGCTGAAGCTTTAACCAAAGAGGGGAATAATGAAGCCAAAAGGAGGACCTAGTACAAACGTTGTCTTGTGTTCCACAACAACATGTTCAAATTTAGAAGAAGAGTAACATATAATAGAAACTCCTGATGATCCAATTGAGCGAGAACTTATGGATGAACTTATGGAGAAATAGTTCATCGACTGCGCTTGTGGCATTAAAGATCATCTTTGAGTTGATGGATGAAGTAAAAGTAGCAATTTTTGTTAAATCTTTATATAAGAACGGTGCAAGAAGATTTAGAGAAGGAAAAACATAACCTGACTTACTTCAGATGCAAAAAAGGTCCTGAGATACAGAGGATGATTATGCATACCTGAAAGTGAAAAATGCTGATCTTAGATACAAGATAATGCTCAAATCCCATTTTATTGCATATTGGGTACATCCTAGAAGTACAAAATACACCCAAATCATGAAGAGATTATTTGGGTTGAAGGGAATGGAAGTAGTTGTGGCTAGATGCATGTTTCAGTGACTGAATTATCAGCAAGTAAAGACTGAAAGACAAAGACCAACATGGCTTACTACAATCACTATCGGAGCCAGTCTGGAAGTGAAACTGCATTAATGAACTATGTCACCGATTTGCCACTGACTCCCAGATCGGTTGACGCAGTTTGAGAGATTGTTGATCGCCTTATGAAGATAGCTCATTTCATTGCTATACGACCTCAGTATGCTTTGGAGCGGCTAACTAAGATATATCCACATATGTGGATAATATTACCAGATTGAATGGTATGCCTAAGAGCATAGTGTCGATCAGAGGCTCATGCTTTATCTCAAAGTTTTGGGAGGATTTATAGAAAACAATGGGAACGAAGTTAAAGTTTAGTACCGTATTTTACCTTAAACCGATGGACAGTCAGAGCAGACTATACAAATCCTAAGAGATATGCCCCGAGCTTGTGAAATTGATTTCTAGGAGTTTGATTCGAAAAGTTATCGTGGATTAAATTTGCTACCAAGCTACCATGTAGATGCCACCTATGAAGCATGGTACGATAGAAATGTCTAATTCCTTTGTTTTGGAACAAAGTCGGAGAATAAGGAATCATAAGACCTGAGTATTTGAAGAAACCTGTCGAGTGGTAGACAAGATCAAAGAAAATGGCCAAGATAGCTCAAGTTTGTCAGAAGAGACACCAAGACCTCGGGTTCGCCATAAGTGACAAAGTGTTCTTGAAGATATCACTTATGCATGGTTTGAAACGATTCGACAAGTACAAAAAGTTATATCCTATATATATTTTAGATCTCATAAAATTTTTGGAGAGACGAAGAAAAATTTCATATCAAGTAGCGTCACCGCTGTCCACGTCTACTGTGCATGACGTATTTCATGTCTCCCTATTTAAGAAGTACGTTGGAGATCCATATCAAAGGTATTGACCATGGATCCACTGGATTAGATAGAAGATTTAACTATTGAAGTAGTACCAGCCTAGTTTACTAATTGGAAGGTACAACATCTCCAAAGCTGGGATAATTATTATATGAAGGTAAACTGGCAAAGACAAGACGTGGAGAAGATTACATGGGAAGGGGAAGATGCAATGTGGAAGTAGTAATCCTACCTATTTAACTCTAAAGTATATTCAAATTTCAAGGACAAAATTTCTTTTAAGGGTGGGGGAGTTGTAAGATCCATACGTGTAAATTTTGAGGACGAAATTTCTATTAAGGGTGGTGGAGTTGTAAGACCCGCATGCCACGAATCCAGTTTAACCTTACGTTCTGGTGTCGTGACTGGTCTTCCCATCATAATTGACTCAAGTGAACCAATTGTATGAAGAAACCACAAGATGAGGTAAGCAATAAGTCTAATTTAGTTGATATGGTTGACTATTTAAGTTTGTGTGGAAGAAACCAATGAAAAACTAAAAATCAGTAAATTTTGGGCCTATGGTGGTAGTTTTGAGGGCTACGGTCGCACCTATGGTCAACTGTAGTGAGACCGTAGGTCCTATGGTCGCATGTTTTGGTGATATGATCGTCGGTTTATGCGACCGTATGATAGACCGTACGAACCTAGAACCAACTCCGTATTTAGGAAACTTTCCTAATATGAGGAGGACTCTTTCCTAATTAAAGTGGGACCCTATATGGAGGTTTTTCCTCTATATAGGGGATGTTCCTTAGCCTCTCTCACTCTTTTAGAACCCATATTGAAACTCTAAACCTAAGAGAGAGAGAGAGGAAGAGAAGGAGAAGGAGATTTGGAGAAGAAGGCTGAGAGGAAGGTTTTGCAGAGATGAGTTCTATCTCTCTAACACAAGCTTAAGGTATGGAATTGACTCTGTAGGATAGATCAGATAGGATAGGTTCCTTTCCATCATGTTGAATCTAATATAACGATTTCGGTTATGGAATTTGTAAGAAAAACCATGAGAGAATATGTTAGGGATAATTGATAAGGATAAACTGTGATCAAAGGTCATAGAATGATTTTAGGATGAATCCTATTGATGACTCATGAGGAGAAACTCATATGAGAAGTAAAAATTAACTTGACTACGTATGGTCGAAGCTATGGTCGACCAGAAGATGAGAAAAGAGTCGACCACAGCCATTCGGGAAGGATTCAGGAAACATACGATCGCAGGTATGGTCGCATGTAATGCGACCATAGGGTATTGACTGTAAGTCCTACGGTGGCATATATTATGACCATAACATTGACCATAGCATTGACCGTAGGAAAACAACAAGCATATTTTAAGACCAAATAAAGTTTTTGATTACTATAACTTGGTAAACTTGAACCCTAACTTACATACATTAATTGTTTAGGTTTCTAATAAATTCAAAGTGACTTCCAAAGCTTGGGAGAGGAACAAGAAGAGGAACAAATATCGATCAAAGGTGAGGGGACAAGACCTAAACTCATTGGTTAATAACAAACTATTTATTTTTTTATTGAGTCCAATATCATGATTGATTCTATGCTTGTATGCTTGTAATGTGCATCTCACATGTCATCTAATATTTCTGCTATTACTGTTCATGCATATTTAATTCTGTTTATTTATAATATGATGATGATGATGATGATGCTAGGAATAGGTATGTGAATGTATGCGTGTGGTTGGTGTATTGGATGTGAGTGGAGCATCAGGGGGAGGACGTGACACTGTGGTTCATCCTGGTCACCAGACTCTAGCTCTATCTCTACTCAGGTTTTGCCCACTAACATCATCGTATCACCATTATCTTAGCAGAACTATTACATTGTAGGGCATCAGGGGAGGTGGTCTTAGACCGTGTGGTCTCTGACTCTGCCGGGGGGCCTTAGCTCTATCTCTATGGACGTATTGAGGGATACTAGGGTGAGGCCTTGGATATACTATTTGGCATTAGAATTAGTTAAGTTGCGAGCCTAGTTTGCAAGCCCTCGCCAGCAGGGGCTTACTTGTTGGTATGGGTAGGGCATCAGGGGAAGTGTTGGCGGTGTTTGATCCGGACACTTTAGCTTTATCTCTATTCCATGGTGGGTGCATGTGGAATGACAATGGTATTTGATCCATTGGGCGGATTCATACACTCGTGTATAGAGGTGCGGGGGCCACCAAACCTTTCTATAGCACATTGTAAACTTAAAACCAGACCAAAGATATGAATTGAATGCAAGTATATTTTTATTGGGCAGCAGTAAAAGCTTTTTCGTTAGCTAAATCTCTTTTTACCAGAAATTCAAAAAGTTTTTTGTGCGACAAATAAATAATAAAGCATTGGACTAGTCTGAATCAATATTATTTGATAAATTGGATAATTTTATTTAAATTTATAAGTTATAAGATGAATGATTTACATTCACTAATAATTTTTTTTTAACTGATCTGAAGGTGCGGTATGTAAAATAATTGTTGTCTACCGAATTTTAAAAAAGATTATAATTTTCTTAAAAAAAATTAAGATAGATATAGATAAAGAAGTATAAACACATGATAGAAGTTTTTGGGTTTCCCTTTCTGTTTAGTAAGTTTTTTTAAATATTCGAGATGGGGATTTTTTTTCCCCATCAATTCAATTAACTTTTCACAACAATAACACACAAAAAAATATGATAAAAATAGAATTAAAATATATTATAAAATAGGAAAAGGTTTTATTGCCCCAATAGTTATACATCACTAAGGTGCACTACACTATCTAAGTTAATAGTTTTATCGAAAATGATCAATAAGTCTAAACAAGATTGAAAGCCTTCTTTTTTCTATAGCAAAACAGATAGTTTAAATAAAAAAATGGAATCGTTTGAAACTAATTAAGATCTATATTTTAATTTAATACAATATTTATTTTTTAAAATTTTCCGAATCATTCTTCTCTGAATCACTAGACTCCTGTTTTCGACCTAATCAATAAAAGACCTTGAATCTCATTTAGACCAATATTTATGTATGAAGAATAATTTTATGTGATTCAAAATAGATCTGTGTTTGGACTGTAGGACCAATCAAAATATATTTATAATTCTATTTTCTTTAGACTTTAGAGTAGAATAGGTTAAAAATCGAATAAAAATAGAATATTTCTTTAGAATTGAGAGAATTTAAAATATAAATAGAATATAAATTAATTATATTAATTAGAGTCAAAATTTAAATAAAATAGTCTCAACTCTTCCATTTCGGTAAAACTTAAACTGCGTGAAAGTCCATTGTTAAAACTGACAGCATAGCATCCCAAGATACTAGATACTAAGGTTTATTGAACGTTCAAATAAAAATTTAAATGAGTCTTTATTCATCGATTTTAATCTTTCATAAAAAATCTCAATTGAATTGACTTCTTAAATCTCGACGATTGAATATGAAGGGGCTATTATGATTTCGAACAAGCTGTCATGGTGAAATTGGTAGACACGTTGCTCTTAGGAAGTAGTGCTAAAGCATCTCAGTTCGAGTCCGAGTGGCGGCATCTTCTAAAAAATTAGAAAAAATCTTATAATTATAAGAAATTCAATTCCTGATTTCAATTCCATAATAAAGGACTCTTTTTTTTTTTTTTTTTTTTATTTTATTTTATTTTTTATATAAAAAAAAAAAAAAAAATAATTTTTTTTTTCTAATTAAATGAAAAAAAAATTTATTTTAAGTGAGAATAATAAAAAAAAAGATAGAAAAAATAATAGGTCTTTTAACTGAATTAAAGCAATCTGCAATATTGGTACCTGCTCTAAAATCCCAGTGGTTAATGATGCACGTAAGTATGATGGTATTGAGCTATGCAGCTCTTTTATGCGGATCATTATTATCATTAGCTCTTCTAGTCATTACATTTCTAAAAAACATAGAGATTTTTGGTAAAATCAATCATTTATTAATTGGGTCATCTTCCTTTGGCTTTGGTGAGCAATGCATGAATGAAAGAAACAATGTTTTACGAATACTTTTTTTATTTCCTTTAGAAATTTTCACAGGTATCAATTGATTCATCAATTGGATTATTGGAGTTATCGTGTCATTAGTCTAGGGTTTATCTTTTTAACGATAGGTATTCTTTCGGGAGCAGTATGGGCTAATGAGGCATGGGGGACCTATTGGAATTGGGACCCAAAAGAAACTTGGGCATTTATTACTTGGACTATATTCGCGATTTATTACATACTCGAACAAAAAAAAAATTGCAAGGTGCAACTTCTGCAATTGTGGCTTCTCTAGGATTTCTTATAATTTCGATATGTTATTTTGGGGTCAATCTATTAGGAATAGGGTTACATAGTTATGGTTCATTCACATTAACATCAAATTGAAGAAAGAAATGATCTGGCAAATCCAATATATAGGAAGAACGTATAGAACGAAACTTTGTCTACTTTTTGAGAACCATTTGAATTGCTACTTGATTCAAATGGGTTTTAAAAAAATTTAAGGGGTCAGATAAAAATAAAATTTTTTTTTTTTTTTAAAAAAAAAATTTTTTTTTTAAATTTTTGAAAAAAAAAAAAGAAAGGAAAAGGAGGATTTGAATTTGAATTTTCTGTCTTTCTTATTCATGAAAACTATCTTTAATCTATAAAACTATAAATCCAAAATCTATAAAAGTAATTAGATAAAATAGTCTCGACTTTATCAACGGATACTGAGAGAATAAATTCTGGATAAATACCAATGCCTATTACGGGTAGAAAAATAGAGATCGAAACAAATAGTTCTCGTGGTCTAGAATAAAAAAAAAAGAATTTAGAGCATTGAATAGCTTATATCCATAGAACATCTGGCGTGACATAGATAATGAATAAATAGGAGTTAATATCATTTCAATTGCCATTACAAAAGTAATTAATATATTTTCCATTAAGAAATACTTTGGGCTAGTAAGTATTCCAAAAAATACTATCGATTCTGCAACAAAACCACTCATTCCCGGCAATCCAAGAGAAGCCATCGAGAAGCTACTAAACATCGTAAAAATTTTGGGCATTGGAATAGCTATTCCTCCCATTTCATCGAGATAAACAAGATGTATTCTATCGTAACTCGTTCCTGCCAAGAAAAAAAGTGCAACACCAATAAATCCATGAGAGATTATTTGTAAAACAGCCCCGTTGAGTCCTGTATCACTTATGGATGAAATTCCTATAATTGTGAAACCCATATGAGATACAGAGGAATATACTATTTTCTTTTTTAAGTTATGTTGACCGAGACATGAAGCTGCATAGATTATTTGCATTGTACCTACTATCATTAACCAGGGAGAAAATATAGAATGAGCATGGGGTAATAATTCCATATTGATCCGAATAAATCCATACGCTCCTATTTTTAATAAAATTCCGCTGAAAAAATAAATTTTTTTTTTTTTTTTTTTTTCTTTTTGTTTCGGTAATAAAATTTCGTTAAGAAGAAAAAAATTGTTGTGGATTTTTTTTTTTTTTTGTGTCAACCATATATGTAGGGGTATAATCGGTGACTTGACAACATAGGCAATAAGAAATCCAAAATAGAATAAAATTTCCAATGCCACAGATACGATTGGTTAGCTAATGTTTCAAAATTTAATGTTGGTTTATTGGAACCATATAAACCCATATCCGGAACTCCTATTAACAGAAAAATAGAACCGCTAGCAGTGTATAAAATAAACTTTGTAGCCAAATACAGACGCCCCCCCCAAAATGAATTGAAGTAGGTAAACGAGAATTAATTCTAACTCCCACATGATGAAAAAAAGAAAAAGTTCTCGAGAAGAAAATGATCCTATTTGACCACTGTACATTGTTAACATCAAGAAGTGGAGCAATCAGGAATCTCGAGTAACTGGCCAAGCTGCTAAAGTAGCTAAAGTTGTAATGAATCCCGTAAAAAAATTGGTCGTATGGAAAGTCCATCAATTCCTAATCTCTAGTGAAAATCAAAAAAATTTATCCATTTATAATCCTCCTCCAGTTGGATTAATGGATGGTCGAATTTGAAATGATAATAGAATGCATAGGTAATTAGAAGGAGTTCTAATAAACATATACATAAAGTATACCATCGAATTACCTTATTTCCTCTATGAGGAATAAAGAAAATTAAAGAACCCGTGGATATCGGAAAAATAACAATTATTGTTAACCAAGGAAAAGAATTCGTGGTAAAAACAAGATATGCTTTGACCAGAAAAACCCATACTCGAAATATTATTTATTATTTCTATTTTGAGTACGGGTTTTGTTGGTAAAGAGAAATCAAATGGATTCAATTGGAGTTTTCTGGAACATATCAATAAGGTAGGCCTATGCTGCGAGTTGTCTCATGCCATAAATAAACCCGGACACTCAAGAAATCCGTTGGACAGGCAGATTCACATCTCTTACAACCCACACAATCCTCCGTTCTTGGAGCAGAGGCAATTTGCTTAGCTTTACATCCGTCCCAAGGTATCATTTCTAATACATCTGTGGGGCAGGCTCATACACATTGAGTACATCCTATACATGTATCATAAATCTTTACTGAATGTGACATTGGATCTATAAATTTTTTAACGTCATAAATTTTTATTTTTGATCTAGTAAAAACAAAGTAGTAAATGTTATAGATACTAGATGAATCAATGATTTATCATAAATTTTTTTAATCAATTTACTTTACTTTTGGATCTGCTGATGAGAGAAGGCCAAGATACTTGGATTTCTTATGTTTTAGCAAACTTTCAATTCATTTTAGCCAACTTAGTTCTACGTGTTTGTCGTAGATGCTAATTCGAGTTGGTTATTTATATAGATGATTTTTTTAGTTGATTTTAATTCTATTTATTTTATTATTTTATTGAATTTTCAATTCAACAAATTCGATTGATTGGTACGAGTTGATTTTCTATTTCGAAAAATGGATGAAATAATAGCTAACCCAATGGCCGTTTCAGTGGCTGCAATAGCTATAACAAAAGTAGAGAAAATGTCTCCTTTTAATTGGCGACTATCAAAAAAATCAGAGAATGCTATAAAATTTATATTAATTGCATTCAGTATAAGTTCAAGACACATAAGTGCTCTAACATATTTCGACTCGTGATCAATCCATAGATACCGATAGAAAATAAATAAGCACTCAAAACAAGTACATGTTCGAGCATCATTGACCAATCCCTCATCAATCTATATTCATTTCAATAGGAACAAAAATTCAACCGATTCAATTGACTAGTGACTAAAAAAGATATACCAAGAACAAAGGTAAATGTTAGTAAATGGATCGAACTAAAAACATTTTCATTTTAAAATATGAAAACAGCTTATTTCTTATTGATTTGGAGTTCTTTGTATTTCTAATTCTTTCTAATTTTTCTTTATCATTGAATCACTAACACGCCATAGCAATTGCACCTATTAAGGCAACTAAAAGAATTATAGAAATGAGTTCAAATGGAAGAAAAAAAATCCATTGATGAATGAATTCCAATTTGTTGACCATTACTTATCAAGTCTTGTTCTATAATCTGGTTTGATCTTGTAGTCCAAATAACCTCGTACCATGATATGTCTAGGATAGTAGTAATTAGTGAAACAAAAATACTTGTACAAACCAGCGAAGTGACCCCATCTCCAACGGTCCAAAGACGGAAATTGTTGTAATATTTTGAACCATTCATGAACATCACAACAAATATGATTAAGACATTTATGGCTCCCACATAAATAAGGAGCTGCGCAACAACTACAAAATGGGAGTTTGATGGAATATAGAAAACAAGAACCAATCCCCTAATAAGGATATACAAGCAAGAACCAATCCAACAAAAGGCAGAAAAAATGGGATTAGTAAGTAATACTACCCCTAGACCCCCTAATATAAGACCTGATCCCAGAAATACTAAAAGAAAATCATGTATTTGCCCAGGTAAATCCATTATATATTATATGTAATATAAGAAAAAAATAAGTCGAAATCCTTCATGACCTTATTGATCTGACCGGACAAGGAAAAAAGAAATTTCCCTATTTATATAATTTATAATTTATATAATACGTTTACGTTCCTAATTGAACGAAATTCTAATGGGTGTGAATTGATAACTGATATAGATACTCTTAGATGTAGATACTGTTATTGGACAAATTTCATTCTATATCCGAATTTGAAAGACAAAATTTTATATTTCTATTTTGAAATCATCACGGTATATGAACCAATTTTCAATACAAATCAAAACATAATTTTCACCAATCAATAGCTAGGATTTGTAGTTATTGACCAAGTAAAATAAAAGAAAGAAGCCCCCCCTTTAGATAAAAACCGAACCTTAGTAATTGGTAATCGTTTTTGGGTCAAGGGGTTTCCCCTAGCTATTTTTATTTGAGTTGAGTTTGTAATTGTTCGAATTGTGTAATCTCCAATTACTAACATCAGCAACCGACCCAAAGAAATCTAATTATAATTTTATTCGTGATGATCATAAGTAGAAAGTTCATATTCTTCAGTCATTGATAAACAATTTGTTGGACAATACTCGACGTAGTTACCATAAAATATACAGATTCGAAAATCAATACTGTAATTAAACAATTGTTTCTTTCGGATATCCATTTCCAATCTCCAATCAACAACGGGTAGATCTATAGGACATACACGAACGGGTAGATCTATAGAGCAAGCTGAAAAATTACAGCGCGCGCGTTAGCGCAACGGTGCTCGTAGATCAGCTTGATGGAGCCCAAGTGCTTGCCCCCAAGCCGAGTAGTTGTAAACAAGCAACTCCATGAGAGACTCGCCTTTACTCTAATAAGGGCTAAGAAAATCAAGTCCATAACATAGTTCGTATGAAATGTGATTAAGGTTTATGGATCTAATTTATGCTTAAGCTTTTTTAGATTCAATTGTTCAAGTTGAAGTTTATGCTTGATGATGATTGAGATTGAATCCAGATATAGCCTATGTGGACTGAAGTAAATATGGATATTGATATGGATATGGATATGGAGGACCTAAGGATTATAAGATGTGGTACCGTACTTGGAGAGGTCCTCCAAGTTGCCTACGTATTTTAGAAGTCATGAAAATCAGGTACAACGTAGTTCGTTGTGATGAATTGTGGATAGATGTAGATATCTTAAAGAAGACTAAAGAAGGCTAAAGTTCATACAATCCAAGTGGATCAAGGTACTGTTTGGGACCTAAGTGTGTACAGTCCGAGTGAACCACAGGTACGGGTTTAGAATCTAAGGGTGTAGAGTCCGAGTGAACCACAGATATAGATTCGAGAGAACCTAAAGGATGTACAGTTCTAGTGAACCCCAGGTGCAAATTCGAGTGAACCTAAGGGGTGTACAGTTCTAGTGAACCACAGCTATAGATTCGAGTGAAATTAAAGGGTGTATAGTTCTAGTGAACCACAGGTACAGATTCAAGTGAACCTAAAGGGTGTACAGTTCTAGTGAACCACAGTTACATATTCGAGTAAAACTAAATGATGTACAGTTCTAGTGAACCACAGGTACAAATTTGAGTGAACCTAAATGATATATAGTTATAGTGAACCACAAGTACAGATTCAAGTGAACCTAAAGGATGTACAGTTCTAGTGAACCACAGGTACAGATTCGATGCGTATAGTCTGAGAGAACCACATGTACGACTTAGAATAGAGATTATGGAACCGTGTTTGGGAATATCTCCAAACTGCCTACGAATCTTAGGGTGCTACTCTAAGAATCAGGATCCGTGTAGTTCAGAAGCGGATTCATTCAGTCATCCATGTACTTCTTTCAATATCAGGGTGTAGAACTTAAATGCTCTATTGCTCAGTTCACATCACACCTATCTAGTTCTCCATATCCTAGAGGAGATGAGCTGAGGGGTAGGGATCATCTTAAAGCTATCCTTAATCCAAAACCTTAATTTGGCATGTGTTTGGCTAGGCTTTCTGATTCTTGATTAAAATTTATCACTTTTTCATTCTTACCCTTCCCGTGAATGTGGGTCTCTACATGCATGTCCCCACACCTAATATGTCTTTTAGGTGTACAGATATGGTAGTTCGACTAGGGTGTTGTAGAAATTAAATTATTGTCAATAATGAATATTATTCAAATATGGCAAGTAACAACAATATCATCTCAAGTATAGCAATAAAGCATGTCATCACAAATATAGCAAGCATGGGAAAGCATTGACAAGCATCGATAATCAACAATGTGACCAAAATCATATTTGATCGATGGTTCAGATTCAATTTAAACATTCATGAGGTCAATCCAACCGTTCAAATTCAATTAAATCACTCAAAAAGGATAATCTATCCATTCAAATCAATCATCAAGACAATCCAATGGTCCAGATTCATTTATATCACTCATGATTAATCCAGTTGTTCAGATTCAAATGAGTTGCTCATGATTAAAATCAAACGGTCTATATTTCATATTGATGAACTTGATATGACACTGAGAGGGGGGGGTGAATCAGTGTCTGAAAATTCTCCGTAATTATTTGCTGCTGCTCAGAGCTGATGGAGACTTAACTTTTCACACACACACAAGCGCATGCAAATCTACCTCACTACCACTCAGTGGTCAGGTCTACCAGATTTGCACACTCATCCTACAAGCCATTCTACGTACTCCAAAATATATAAAAAAAATAAAGACATTCCACAACACAGGATATACGTGGTTCATCAACACAGTGTGTGATGGCTAGTCCATGGAGTAATGCCCAACGGGCTCCGTATATACTCAATACACTTCTTTTTGCTGTCTATACAGCAGAGAGTACATACACCCAATTTACCCAGCATAAAACTAAGAGGGCACACATGTGCCAGGAATTCAGGTATCAAGCCCCAGTGTTCAGCACACGCTGCACACCACGCTTAAGCCGCACCCACGGGAAGTAAATAACAAATTTTTTTTAGGCTTATAAATTTGCCTTACAATTTTCCCCCACTAGCTAGGTATTCAACAATTTGCACCTACGCTAGCACACAATAAATTGAAAGCATAAATAGATAAGGGACTTGAAAAATCTCACAAAGAATGCTTTCGAATGGCCAATAATATCTCTGAAGCTTCACACTGACCTCAGGTACTCTTCAACAGCCTTCAATGTGCACACCTTGCTCATAGGCTTCTAATCTCTTCCACACAACCCATAATCACTATGAATGTGAAAATAAAAGCTCTACTGACCTCTCATAGGGATTTAGCACTCCATTGATGCAGAGAGAAGATGTAGTTGGTGAATGATCACTGCCACAGGGCACAAAACCCTATAAATCCTTATTTTTGCCTTCAAAATGCACTTTTTAATTTTTCTCAGTATGTTTTCGACTCCCAACGGTGCCCAATGTATAGAGCATCAAACAATATGGAAACTGCAACTTGAACGGACTGATTTGGAGCTCGGATGAAGAAGTTATGGCAGTTTAAAGTTCGACCAGTCACAAAGAAGGAAAGAGAATCTTTCTAAAACATACATGCACTCGCGCTGCACCGTAGCCGCGCTGCCGCCTGCGCTGTCGAGATCTGATTGGCCGATCAACGAATCTCCAAATTCGGCCGTCGGATCTCACTCAAAAAGGCAGGATTAGACAATGATCGTCAGATCCGCACAAATCACGTGTTTGAAAATTGGAGAAGCCCGCAGCCATTAGATCAGAATCTTCTCGGTTGCGCACCGTAAGCGTGCACCACTGAATCATGATCCTTTCTTCATGCGATGCGGAGCACCATATTAAATTGCCATCAGCCAATGAGATTGCACGCGATGGCATCTAAACGCTGCCGCCGCACTACACTCGAGCCCGCCTCAATCTGGTCCATCAGATTAGAATCAAAGTTTTGACGCTTCATCTCGGCCGCCGATCTTGCATCTACACTTTTGTTAATTGCCAAAACTGCCCCTGTATTGTATATACTCACCGAGAGCTCCTATTTTTGCCATTTTTCAACCGTTTTGACGAGAATTGCGATATCTCCCTCATCCGAAGTCGGAATTGAGCGATTCAAGTTGCGTTGGAAAGCTAACTTGATGCTTTACATCTTTCCAATGCCGAATCTCCATGAACCTGCAGTGGGACCCACCAAAAATAGGCCCAAAATTAAAACTCTGTCAAACCTTGGAATTTGAGTCTAAAACATTGCATGCATGCATGCCAAGTGTCGTGGGCTACCGTATTGGCATATCACCTTGCCACCACACCCGTGGATCCCACTCACATTTTTTCTCTCTAATTTCTCTCTCTTATTTCTCTCTCTTTAATTGATTTTTCCACAATATGAGAAACATGAGAAACTCTATCATATCTTCAGTAACACTTTCGCATCATCAGAAACTCGGCCACATCATCAGAGAAGCTGTGCCACATCACTAGTGGGGTCTACAGTCCACAATCACTCTCTCTCATCAAACTTGTTGTAGAATGCCATTTAACTCGCTGCAAGCCATCTGAAACACATGTAGAACACTGTAGAACACACATGCGAGGTTGCTCTAAGTTACTCCAGCTTTGCCACTGCACTGACACTCTCTCTCCTATACTGACACTCTCTCTCCTAGTTTCTTTTGACTGTATACTCACAAACACTGTCACATCAGCCAAGTTGCCAACAATGACAACATAAAGTCCAACAATCTCCCCCTTTAGAATTATTGGCAACTCACTCTGCACATGAGATCTTTTTCCCCCTTTGACAACAAATACAAAGGGGCATGCCACATTGGAGTGCCCACCGCATCTTTCCAATCCTATAGGCAAAAAAAAAAAAATCATTATATCAACACATAACAACATCACAAAACTCCCCCTGAGTCCAACATAAAGAGAATAAGGATAACAAACATAAGCATACACCACTTAACATATAAATTCCATAGGGCTCTCCCTGAGTCTATCATCGGGAGAAAAAGGATATAACAAACACACACTGCTCCCCCTCACTCCAAGCACCTCACTTCTTGGTGAGCATGGTCATGCATGAATCTTTGACACTCTCTGTCAGAGTGTATAAGTTCCTTGAGGTTCTCTGTCCTGAAGCCATAGTCTTGCCACTGTCAACTCTTTTGATCTCACATTCTTGTTTGTTGAAGATCACTTCATGTCCTCTATCACAAATCTGACTGATGCTGAGAACGTTGTGCTTGAGTCCCGACACATAAAATACATCATGGAGTTTCACCTTTCCATTGTTGATGTTGATAGAACCCTTTCCAATTACCTTGGCCCCTTCATTGTTTTCAAACTTCACTGTACCTCCCTCATACTGCTGAAGCTGCTGAAACATTTTCTTGTCACCTGTCATGTGACTAGAGCATCCACTATCAAGTATCCATGGAGATGGCTTGTTTTGTGTCTTGAGCGTTGTATCGAAGCATGCAACATCATCATTTTCTCCTTCTACAAAATTTGTAATGATTTTCTTTTTCCATACTTTTCTAACAACTGGTGGAGTCTTTTTGTTCACTCTCTGCTTAGCCTTTTTTTGACCATTCTCCCTTTGTTGTGTCACTTTTTGCTGAGGTGGCATGAATGAAAAAATTGTTCTGCATTCTCTTGCAATATGCCCATAGTTATGACAATTGTAGCACTCAATAAAATTTTCTTCAAGGGAAGCAAATTTATTTCTACTTTCAATTCTGACTTCTCTCATGTTGAATTTGCAAGTGGCTATTTTATGTCCATAGGCATTGCATTTAAAACAATATCCCCGAAAATAAGATTTTGGCCTAGAAGGTGCCATGTACCTCATTTGTCTCTATGGTGTATTGGGATAATTTCTTTCATAGAAGTTACTCTGCTCTACTCTCTTGCCTTGCCTTGCATTATTAATCTGTGGAATAGGAACTTGATTTTCTTCTTGAACATAAATCATAAGAGCTTTGCCCTTTCCACTCATTTTCACAAAAGAGATGGGACCTTTCTTCTTTGAGTTGGCACTGTTAGAATTTATAATTCTATATAGCTTGCTGCTACTAGGGTGCACTGTAGTATTGCTTGGCTCATTAGGTTGATTCAATTTTTGTTGTCTTTCAAGCTCTTCTTTTTCATACTCAGTAGTCACCTTTGCTTTTAACAGAATAAATTCTTTCTCAAGCTCTTCAAATTTACTCATCACAGGGGCTTGTATTTCAAGTTGAGCTCTCAAACCTACATTCACAGTCATTACTATAGAGTGGTCTATAGATACCTGTTCAAGCTGAGTCTTGAGACTATCAATAATTTTATTGGACTCTAATCTTGAACTCTCAAGTCTTGAATCAACTGTTTCTGCTTTTTAAGTTCTCTTGAGACAAACTTGTTATTCTTTCGTTCCTTGTTAAGTTCCTTCATAGTTGTTTGAAACTTTGCTTCAAAATTTATTTCACATTCTTCATCACTGCTTGAGCTTGATTTATCATTTTTGTTCTCTTCTCATTCTTCAAGGAAAACCATGAACAAAGCCTCACTAGAATCACCCTCTGAAACATCATCTGAGTTGTCATCTGAAGTGTCACTATTCCTTTTGAAAATAAACCTTTTTCTTTTAAGCTTTTTTTTCTTGAAGCTCTTGGCCTTGTAACTGTCATTGCTGTCATCTTCATCGTCACTATCAAATTTATTCCTCTTTGGACATTTTGTAGCAAAGTGTCCAACCTTACCACAATTAAAGCACTTGAATGGAAGCTTGTTCTTATACTTTCATTTACCCTTCTTCAATTTTCTAGTAAAGTGAGCTGTGGCTTCATCTTTACTTTCTTCTTCATCTGGATTTTTAGAAATTTTCATCTTCTTCATGGCTTTGAAGGTAACTTGCTTATCAATAGAGGTTTCTGGATCTATTCTCATCTCAAAAGCTGTTAAGGCTCCATAAATCTCATCAATAGTCATCTGTTCTAAATCCTTGGTCTCTTCAAGAGCTGATACTTTTGACTCAAATTTAGGAGTAAGAGACCTTAAGATTTTTTGACAAACAATATGACCTTTTAGGTCCTCACCAAGTCCTCTAATAGAATTAACCACTTCATTAACCCTGTTCATATATTGATCTATGATTTCATCCTCATTCATCTTTAAGTTTTCAAACTGACCTCTGAATGTTTGTAGCTTGACAGTCTTGATCTTCTTATCTCCTTTATATATGTTGATCAATCTATCCCAGACCTCTTTTGTTGTCTTGCAGTCCATTACTTTAGCAAGTTCACTATTTGTCAGTCCCCCTTAAATAGCATTTAAAACTTTTCTATTGTTTTCAAAATTTTTCTTGTCTACTGCAGTGGGAGCATTCATATCATGAGGAGTGTAACCATTCTCATTAGAAGCCCAAACATCATATCAAAGGGACCCTATGTAATCTCCATTTTCTTTTTCAAAATACAAATTCTATCCCATCAAACAATGGGGGCCTGTTAAAACTTTCTCCTGGTGCCATATCTTTATTTTGATCTTCTCAGTTGCTGATTAAGGGGTCACTGAGCCTGTTGCTCTGATACCAATTGATGAACTTGATATGACACTGAGAGGGGGGTGAATCAGTGTCTGAAAATTCTCCTTAATTATTTACTGCTACCCAGAGCTGATGGAGACCTAACTTTTTACACACATACAAACGCATGCGAATCTACCTCGCTACCACTCAGTGGTCAGGTCTACCAGATTTGCACACTCATCCTACAAGCCATTCTACGCACTCCAAAATATATAGAAAAATAAATACATTCCACAACACAGGATATACGTGGTTCACCAACACAGTGTGTGATGGCTAGTCCACGGAGTAATGCCCAACGGGCTCCGTATATACTCAATACACTTCTTTTTGCTGTCTACACAGCAGAGAGTACATACACCAAATTTACCCAGCATAAAACTAAGAGGGCACACATGTGCCAGGAATTCAGGTATCAACCACCAGTGTTCAGCACACGGTGCACACCACGCTTAACCCGTACCCACGGAAAGAAAATAATAATTTTTTTAGGCTTATAAATTTGCCTTACAATTTTCCCCCACTAGCTAGGTATTTAACAATTTGCACCTACGCTAGCATAAAATAAATTGAAAGCATAAATAGATAAGGGACTTGGAAAATCTCACAAAGAATGCTTTCGAATGGCCAATAATATCTCTGAAGCTTCACACTGACCTCAGGTACTCTTCAACAGCCTTCAATGTACACACCTTGCTCATAGGCTTATAATCTCTTCTACATAACCCATAATCACTATGAATGTGAAAATAAAAGCTCTACTGACCTCTCATAGGGATTTAGCACTCTATTGATGCATAGAGAAGAGGTAGTTGGTGATTGATCACTCCTACTGGGCATAAAATCTTAAAAATCCTTCTTTCTGCCTTCAAAATGCTCTTTTCAATTTTTCTCAGCATTTTTTCGACTCCCAACGGCCCCCAATGTATAAAGCATCAAAAAAAATATGGAAACTGCAACTTGAACGAACTGATTTGGAGCTCGGATGAAGAAGTTATGGTAGTTTGAAGTTCGGCCAGTCACAAAGAAGGAAAGAGAATCTTTCCAAAACATACATGCACTCGCGCCGCACCGTAGCCGTGCCGCCGCTTGCGCTGTCAAGATTTGATTGGCCGGTCAATGAATCTCTAAATTCGGCCGCCGGATCTCACTCAAAAAGGCAGGATTAGACAATGATCGTCAAATCCGCACAAATCACGTCTCCGAAAATCAGAGAAGCCCGTAGCCATTAGATCAGAATCTTCTCAGTTGCGCACCGTAAGCGCACACCACTGAATCATAATCCTTTCTTCATGCGATGCGGAGCACCATATTAAATTGCCATCAGCCAATGAGATTGCATGCGATGGCATCTAGACGCTGCCGCCGCACTACACTCGAGCCCGCCTCAATCTGGTCCATCAGAGTAGAATCTGAGCTTTAACACTTCATCTCGGCCCCCGATCTCGCATCTACACTTTTGTTAATTGCCGAAACTGCCCCTGTATCGTATATACTCACAGAGAGCTCTTATTTTTTCCATTTTTTCGACCGTTTCGACGAGAATTGCGATATCTCCCTCATTCGAAGTCGGAATTAAGCGATTCAAGTTGTGTTGGAAAGCTAACTCGACGATCTACATCTTTCCAATGCCGGATCTCTATGAACCTGCTGTGGGACCCACCAAAAATATGCCCAAAGTTAACTCTATCAAACCTTGGAATTTGAACCCGAAACTTTGTGTGCATGCATGCCAAGTGCCGTGGGCTGCCGTGTTGGCATATCACCTTGCCATCACACCCCTGGGTCCCACTCACATTTTTTCTCTTTCCAATTTCTCTCCCTTATTTCTCTCTCTTCAATTGCTTTTGCCACAATATGAGAAACATGAGAAACTCTATCATATCTTCAGTAACACTATCGCATCATCAGAAACTTGGCCACATCATCAGAGAAGCTGTGCCACATCACTAGTGGGGTCCACAATCCACAGTCACTCTCTCTCATCAAACTTGATGTAGAATGCCATTTAACTCGCTGTAAGCCATCTGAAATAAATGTAGAACACTGTAGAACACACATGCAAGGTTGCTCTAGGTTACTCCAGCTTTACCACTGCACTGACACTCTCTCTCCTATACTGACACACTCTCTCCTAATTTCTTTGACTGTATGCTCACAAACACTGTCACATCAGCCAAGTTGTCAACAATGACAACATAATGTCCAACACATATCACTCATGATCAATAGCTAGATTCATTTCATTATAAGATCCAAGTCAAAATTAAACGTTCAATGGCTCACAATTAATATTCTCTCATGATCCAAATAAAAATCAATCTTCCAATGGCTCAAAATTAATCATATTGGAAACTCTAGATCAATGGCTAGATTTTAATCACATCAAATTCCAAGATTAATGGCCAAGATTTAATCATGTAAAATTCAACATCACATGGTCGTATTTTTTTATTCACATTGAATTCAATCATCAATTATCTAAATTTCATTCACATTAAAAATCGTAAATCAAAGGCCATGATTTATTCACATTGAATTCAAGATCAATGGCCCAATTTTATTTATATCATCAAAACTCCAAGGATATGGGATCGATCAATTTCATAAAAAATCCAAGGAAATGAGATCGATCAATTTCATAACAATTCCAATCATGTGGTCGGACCAATTTTATCAAAATTCCATGGATGTGGTCGGACCAATTTCATCAAGATTCCATAATCGGATCAATCTCATCAACTTTCACAATTGGATCAAATTTATCATATTTTCAATCGGATCAATTTCATCAATTTCACACGATGGGATCAATTTTCAATTTCATCAAAAATTCGTATGATCAGATCAATTTAATTAAAAATTCCATTCATGTTTGGATCAATTTCAATTTCATCACATTATGCCATAGTCAGATCAATTTTATCACATGAAACTCCAAGCATATGATGGACCAATTTCTTCAAAATTCCATGGATGTGGTCGGACCAATCATGATCAAATCGCTGAAATTCAAGCACATTAAAAATCCATGCAATGGATCAAATTAAATTTATGTCGGTGGCTAAAATTTAATTAAGATACATACAATGGCTTACATGGGATCAAGGGTTGTGATGGAATCATGGGCAAGACTGGTTTATGCAGTGGAACTACGTGGTATGAGTGCCGTTCAGATTTATTGATTATAGTAGGTATCCAAGGATCTGTTAGGTGTTTAGTTGTGAGGATTAATGGCAGCAAACAGAAGAATAAAGAAAAAGCTAATTCAAGGGGAAGGCTGGGCTTACCTTGGCCGCTCCCACTTCTTCTTCAACGTTCTTCTTCAATCTTCTTCTTCTCTTTTGGCTGCTCCTACTATTGTTCCTTTTTTTTTCTTTCTTTTTCCCCGTGTCCCTCTCTCCGACTCTCCCTTTCCTCAAATCACTCTTCCTCCTTTTCTTTTGAGTTTTTTTTTCCTTCTTTTTTTCCCGTATCCCTCTCTCCGACTCTCCCTTTCCTCAAATCTCTCTTCCTCCTTTTCTTTTGAGTTTTTTTTTCTTCTTTTTCAAGTTTTCTCCACTGACTCTCCCATTCTTCAAATCTCTCTTCCTCCTTTTCTTTTGAGTTTTTTTTCTTCCTTTTTCTTAACTCCTCTCACATTCTCCCACTTCTCTTCCATTTTTTTGTGTTTTTTCCCTTTTTTTTTCTTTCCAAAATTCTCTTCTCCATTTGAATCTTTTTTCCCTTTAAATTTCTCCCCCTCTCCACCGTCTTTCCTTTCTCTCTCTTCTTTCCTTTTTCTATTTTTTTCTTTATTTTCTCCAACTTTCCATAGATTCGGCAAGCCCATCTCTCTCTTTCTTTCTTTTCTCATTCAGATTTTTTTTATCTCTCTTTCCTTTTAACTCTTTTTCTTTCCATGGGAGTCCCACCCTGGGTTCCTTGCTTCCCATTCTCTTCCTATCTCCTTTCCTCACTTATTTCCTATTCTTGGCTCTCGGATCCTTCAATGTATATATGTACTTATATATATATATATATATATATAATATATATATATATATACATGATAAAAATATAATTTTTACATAAATTAAATGCACATGGACTGAACCGTTTTGAACCGGGTTGAGACTGGCTTGGGTTGACTGAGTTAAACTGATATGGGTTGAGCTGGGTTGGGCCAAGATTGGTTTTTCTCTCTCTATCATTTCATAGACCATTTCAACCGCCATTTCGCATGGAATTTTTAGACAGCCTCTACCCTAAATTTTCCACTTTCACTTTGTAGAACACTAAAAATGAGAAATACTGGAACTTGAATCACCTCGTTTGGATGTAAAATGGCCAACTCATGAATTTCTGAAGTTTAAATAGGCCAATTCAAGATAATTCGGCTAGTAACTCTGCATGGGATGCCTCGGAGATCTCTGTCTCAAATCCTTCATGTCCACTTGATAGAGCACTAAAAATGAAACATATTGTAGTTTGAATCACTTCATTTGGACGTTGGATAATAAAAATTATGAGGAATTAAAGTTTAAGCAGGCATATCAGTTTGCGGCTCCTCATGGGATCCTTCGGAGACCTCTATCCCAAATTCTCCTCATCCACTTTGTAGAGCACTAAAAATTAAATATATTGGAGTTTGAATCACCTCATTTGGACGTCGGATAATAAAATTATGAGGAATTAAAGTTTAAGCGGGCATATCGGCTTGCAGCTTTACATGGGATCCCTTGGAGGCCTCTATCCCAAATTCTCCATTTCCACTTTGTAGAGCACTAAAAATGAAACATATTGGAGTTTGAATCACCTCGTTTGGATGTTGGATAATATAATGATGTGGAATTGAAGTTCAAGCGGGCATATTGGCTTGCAGTTTTGCATGGGATCTCTCGGAGGCCTCTGCTCTAGATTTTTCACGTCCACTTTGTAGAGCACCAAAAATGAGGAATAAAGACACTAGAATCACTTTATTTGGACATTAGATGAGTGAGATTTGAGACGATGAAGTTTAGATTGTCACACCCCAATTTTGGACTGACCAATGGTGTGATGAACCGCCATGAAAACCAACAGTTCAAACTAGGATCTCATATAGGCTATGCCAATCATGTTAAACCAAAACACATTCCACAATAATAGTCAGAGTAAATAAATAAATAGAAAAAATCTTCTTAATAAGGAACTGAGAGTCTACAGTGATAATTAAATATTAAACAAGTTATCTTTAAGTAGCCAAAACATAATTAATACTGATTACAAGTATCACAATACGAAAGTTAACCACTAAGCATAAACATAGTTGAAACACTAGCTTGACGAGCCATATTCATCCTCCACAGCTTGCACATCCATAGCCGCTGCATGTCCACATGTTGGCGTATCCATGTAGTCTTCAATAATAACACCTGCAACATCAGAAACTAAAAAGAATTACGTGCGCGAGGGTCAGCTCTCCAACTTGAGCTCAGTGAGTGAACAAAACAATGCAACAAACATATGCATGCATTCAATTCATATTTTTGGTCTGATTTATAAGTTTGCAATGTGCTATAGAAAGGTTTGGTGGCCCCCACACCTTTATACACGAGTATGTGAATCCACCCAATGGATCAAATACCATTGCCTTTCCACATTCACCCACCATAGAAAAGAGGTAGAACTAAAGTGTCCAGATCAAACACCGCCAATACCTCCCCTGATGCCCTACCCATACCAACAGGTAAGCCACTATTGGCGAGGGCTTGCAAACTGGGCTCGCAAACTGGGCTCGCAACTAACCAATCCTAATGCCAAATAGTGTATCCAAGGCCTCACCCCATGTAACAACCCAAGTTTTTTTGAGTGATCTCGGTTGCTCATTATGTTGAAACAAGTGGAAGGGATTGATAGTTGGGGGCTGTGATACTAGGATGATTGTTCTATGTCTATGGTGGAAATAGGTAATGTTTACTTTTAAATAGTGTGAGATAATGTGTGTATTGACTTGTGGATATTGGTATGCTCAAAAAAAATATCAGATTTATGATGCTTAAAAATTGTGTTTGGTCTATAAAGTAAGGAATGAGTTGTTATGCTAGAATAGTTATTTAATTTTCATAAGTGACCTTACCTTTATGAAATTGTTAGTGAAAGTGAATGTTAGATTTAAAGAGTTAGCTTAATGGTTTATTTTTAGTGCTTGATGGAATTAAAACTTGGAGGTTTTGAGTTCAAACCACCTAGGAAGTGAAATGGAATTAACTCTATTGGCATTTACATATTGATTGTAGTAGATACCTAATAGTGATTCACTATTGGTGGATGATGGGTTTTCACTTTTAGAAAAAATAGAGGACACAAGAGGAATTTAGTGAATTAGTTGGAGGTCATTTTTGGTGGCTGAAATATAAGGGTGACTTAAACTTTTAAAATATGAAGGCATGCATGTCAAGATAATGGAATTTTGGAAGGGTAAAATAGGCATGGAAGAATTGGAGGGATACCCTAGAAGTATAGGCATCCCTTTCATGCATTGGGTGACTATTGAGGGCAAGAGGGGGATTTCACCATAAAATTTAATTTTAGAATTTTAAAAAATAGAAGAAAATAAAATCTACAAAGAATAATCTAATATTAGTTTAGTTTTTCTTTATTTGAGCTTAGAAATTCGTTGGAGCTAGAAAGCTCTCGTTCTTGAGTTGATTGAAGCTTGGTGCCATTGATTTTGGTGGTGGGTTGAAGATGAAGTTAATGGATTGTTAAGAAGGAGAAAAGCAAGGATTATACAAGCTGAAACGTGGTTGGAAGATTTCAAAATTGGGGTTTTTCTTTGAGTGCGATTTTCAGCAATCAAACTCTTCGGAGGCTAGATTAAAGAGTGTCTTCATCGAGTTTCAGGTAAGACTTGTGGATTTCGAATGTATTGTAGATTGCATGTGGGTTTTGGGTGTTTCTTCTATGGTTTCAGATCTGGAAAATGGAATTCTTAAGGAAGAAGATGATGAACAGTCAAGCTGTTCATGATTCATTCTTGTTTGAAAGTATGAGAGTTAAATGGTTATTTTGAGAATTGAAATAACTTTAGTTTTCTTATCTAAGCAATGTCTAAGGTGTTGATTATCATTCTTGTAATCATTCTAAGGATTATGAGCAGCTATTTGGGCTTGGAAAATTGGATTTCGAGATTCTCCCAAACCATGGTGTGGGGTTGGCAATTTTACTACCTGTAAGGTATTTGATAAAATACCTGACCGGCAACCACACCCTTTATGGGTTGTTTTCTCTTTGGGTTCATTCCTTAGAACCTCTTGGGTGTTGTTGGCATGGTTTATGGATGTTTTTGGATAATTTTGGCATGCTTTAGGAGAAGTTTAGTAAGGCTTGATGTGAATGTTGGCTTACACCACCGATATGGTGAGCTTTGGTGTAGGTGTTTGGAAGACCTATCCCCTTGCTGTATTTTTCAGTTTACTAGTGCACAAGACTTGCTTAAAAAGGACTTTCCAAGAAAAAAAAATGACCTTAGATGATCCAACCCGTTTTGGGTTAACCCGTCATGGACTGGCAGCATAACCCCTGCTCAGTCCAAAGGCCATAACTTCCTACATAAAGATCAAAATTTGATGATTCTTGATGCGTTGGAAAGGTATTTGAAAGGAGCACATATTGTTTTAAAATAGACACCAAAATTAGAACTCCATCCTACCCAAATATCATGTTAAAATCAGTATAAATGCATGGAAAGAAAAATCTGGGTATAATTGGTTTCAATAGATTGGTTATTTTGACCATTTGAGATCAATTCTTGGCAAGATTTCTTCTCAGAGATCTTTGGTGATATGTGAGGCATATGTGATCCAAATTTGATAATTTTCTATGAAGTTTTGGGCATTCAAATTAATTTATTATTAATTGAAGGTTCATTGTACAGCAAATGCTGTTACAGCAGATAGGTAAAAATATAGGGCTATTTTGACCAATCTAAAATAGTTTTTAATGAAATTATTTTTCAGAGACTTCTATTAGATTGTAAACTAGATGTGGTCCAAATTTGGTAATTTTTCATGAAGTCTTGGACACTCTAATGCAACCATTTTTGAATTAAGGTCTATATTATCGAAGTTGCTGTTATAGCAGGTTTTGGGGTTTTAGTGTTGGGGTTTCCTATCTCAGGGACCTAAATAGATTGGAAAACTAAATAAACGATTAGAGGGCTTTGTTATGATGCATGATAAGGGGTTAAAAGATGATTCATACATTGATTAAAGCTTCATATGTTCAGGTATTTCCAAATAAGACAGCATAGTAGGGAGTTTCAAACTTAAGCCAAGCAGGGGTCATTTTTGGCCAAGAGGTTCAGGTAAGCAAACCGGGTATCCCAATAATTTTAATATCATATTTGGGGTTTTCTCATGTATTTTATAAGTGAAGAATATCACTTTATGGCTGTAGGAGGTGAAGGTTTTGCTTGTTGCACTCAAATTTGGTTAGAAGTTCAAGGAGCTATAAATAGGGTAGTTGTGAGTTGCAAAGTGAGTAACTAACATCTTGTAGTAGGCTAGTATTGTAAATATATTTATGTGCATGTGTGGTGATGAATGCTTCTTGAGTTTGATGCTTTTATATCCATCTATGTAAACCTAAAATGTTATTCCACTTTGGTATATAGTTTATGAGTGGTATGGTGAAAATTGTCAGATGCTGCAAGTGTATTGATATTTATTGTTGTTATATTGTGTTATACATACAGTTATGAATGTAGAAAGTTTCTTCAATATGTTACATGACCCCTAAACCTGAAACAAGAGAAGGAGATCATTTTAGTAAAGAATGTTTACAAGCTGTAAAATAAAATGTGGACTAATGGATGTAACCAATGGACAACAAATTTTATACTTTTAAGTTTTAATTTTCTAAATGCTGTCGGTGATCATAATACTTTCGTAAACTGCTGTAAACTAGTAGGAAAGTATGAGGGCAAAGAAAGATAAGAAATAAGCTTATACTAGTAAAGATAAGAGTAAAGGTAAAGTCAAGTTAGACTACAACGGAAATGACAATCCCTTCTAATAGGTTATAAAAGATACGGACAACAAGATGAGTTGGAACTAATAAAAATAACTTGTAACAGATGTACATGCGCCGATAGAATGTTAAACAGTACCATCTATAAATTTATATACAGAATGAATAAATGGATAGCAAATTCAAGTTTATATTTTATAGAAAGAAAAGTCCTAGAAAATCAGTCTAGGAATACAGGTACATCATGATTAAGTGACGAAAAATGGAAACATCTGTTGAGTCAAACAAGTGGCAAGATACGGGAGCATCCGGTGAGCCAAACATATGACAATAAACGGAAGCAGCCGTTGAGTCAAACAAGTGGCAAGATACAGGAGCATCCGGTGAGCCAAACATGTGACAATAAATGGAAGCAGCCATTGAGTCAAACAAGTGGCAAGATACGGGAGTATCCGATGAGCCAAACATGTGACAATAAATGGAAGCAGCCGTTGAGTCAAACAAGTGGCAAGATACGGGAGCATCCGGTGAGCCAAACATGTGACAATAAACGGAAGCAACCGTTGAGTCAAACCAGTGACGAGAAACAGAGGCATCCAATGAGTCAAAGCATGATGTACAATTGACAAGAAACGAAAGCATCCGTTGATTTCAGAAATGTTAACAAATAGACAAGTCATGAAAGAAAATAGTAGCCTACATGAAAAACAGAATGCAAGTCAATCATATTATGAAATGGCCAAGCGCATAATGGGGCAAGATGTGAATACATCCATTGAGCCTAAGTCAACAATTTGTAGTCAAGTCAAGCAAGAACAGTGAAAGCAAGACAACAAATAAAAACAAATAAATATATAGATCAGTATCATAGGACTATAGGAAAACAAGGAAGTATACATGAGTGGGAATATGATCACGTCATGAAAAAAAAAAAAAAAAAAGAGAACAAGAACAAAATGTGAAATATTAGTAACTAAATAGCCATTAGATATAATCTAGAACAAAGACAGCTTCCTTGTTTATTACATATTTGATATGATGTTTGTTGCATGTATTCCTGCCAAGTTGTTAGCTATTCACTGAGCTTTGGCTCATTCCAGTTGATTTACATGTTTTACAGGAGATTATAGCAAGCTCAAGGAAAAGACACAACCGTAGATGGTAGTCCAAGAGGAAGTTTGGGCCTCTTGGTTAATTAAAGTATTTTGATTATGTATTTGTATAATGTAAACTCCATGTAGTTGATATTTCATCTGTATGGGTAGCAAGTTTTTGTAATAGGCCCACACCTTGGATGTAATTTAAGTAATTAAGTTTATTTATGTAATGAGTAGTTTTGCCATCAGTTTAATAGAATATATGGTTTAGGACTTTCGCTGTATATTTTAAAGTATTGAAAATGGATCAAAGTTGATGACAGATGAAATAGCAGGTACTATCAGATAAGATGATATAAGTTTGGAAGAAGAATAAAAAATTTATACAGGTTTAACTAAGCCTTTTATTGTTTTTAGTGTGACCAGTGATTCATTTCCCTCACCTGGGAAGGGGATGTTACACCCTAGCATCCCTTAATACGTCCATAGAGATAGAGCTAAGGCCCCCGGCAGAGTCAGAGACCACATGGTCCGAGACCACCTCCCTTGATGCCCTACGACGTAATAGTTTTGCTAAGGTAATGGTGATACGACGATGTTAGTGTGTAAGACTTGAGTAGAGATAAAGCTAGAGTCTGGTGACGAGGTCGAAGACCACCATGCCACGTCCTCCCCCTGATGCTTCACTCGCATCCAACACACCAACCATACACATACATTCACATGCCAATTCCTTGCATCATCATCATCATCATGTTATAAATAAATAAAATTAAATATGCATGAACAGTAATAGCAAGAATATTGGATGACATGTGAGATGCACATAACAGGCGTACAAGCATAGAATCAATCATGGCATTGGACTCAATAAAGTAAATAATTTATTATTATCCAATTAGTTTAGGTCATGTTCCCTCACCTTTGATCGATGGTTGTTCCTCTTCCAAGCTTTATAAATCACTTTTGGACCACTAGGAAACCTAATAAATTTATGGATTCTAAGTTAGAATTAATATTCATTAATTATAGTGTTTAAATGTCCCATCTGGAATCAATCAAACCTCCAAAAGCTGAGTGATCGCAATTGTGGCTGCACCTATGGTCTCAATTTCTGTGACCACAGGGTGTGGGATTGATACGTGCGATCGCATATCATGTGACCACACCCTTGCTGGAACCTTTCTGAGGACGTGTGGTCAAACATATGTGCCTCGTGTGGTCCATCAAACTACAACCCCACGAGTGTTGGTCGATTTTTCACTCTTAATCTAATACTTTCGTGTCTTGATTCCTTGGCCTATCATTATGATCCTTCCTATGATTGTTCTTCGACTTAAAATTCACATTTTAACGTAATTTTTCACTTTAATCCATTCTCCAAGGATCACTTAGAGTTTTCTCCATGGTCTTAGGATTTAGATCTTACTTTGAATCACTATCTCCTCCATGATCTATTTTAGGCATTCAACTGATGTAGGGGATGTTTTCATACCTTAAACTTGTTAAAAAATTAGAGCTCTCTCTGAAATTCCTTCTCTTAGTCTTCCTCTTCAATTCTCTTTCTCTTCCTCCTGCTCTCTTTCTCCCACTTTTAGTTTGAGTTCTAAAAGAATGAAATAGGCTGAAATAGGCTAAGGGATGTCCTATATATAGAGGGAAACCTCCATATAGAGTCCTACTTTGATTCGAAAGAACCCCCTTCAGATTAGGAAGGTTTCCTAATCACAGAGTCGATTATAACATCGTGTGGTCACACATGGGGTCACAGAACCCATCGACCACACATCCAAAAACTATGACCACACGTCCTAGAATCCAGTGGTCTCATTATTCTGAGATGTGGTCAACCCTACCTGTTTAGGTATGCGACCACACGCTCCTAATTAGATGATTTTGGGTTCAATTTCATACCTAGCCTTGTGGTTTCTTCACGCACTTGGTCTGCTTGGTCTAACCATGATAGAAAGACCTGCTACAAGGTGGTAAGACCAGATTAGTATGTTACGGGTCTTACAACTCCCCCTACTTATATAAATTTTGTCTTTAGAATTTACACATACCTTTCGAGTAGAAAAGGTGAGGATATTGCTTTCCCATAGAATTCTCTTCTTCCCATGTGATCTCTTCCACATCTTGGCTCCTCCAAGTAACTTAAACATAGTAAATGTCAGGATTGTGTAGACGTTGAACCTTCCGGCTGGTAAATGTCAAATCATCAGTTAGACCCAGTGGATCTACTGTTAGGTCGTGTGTTGGATCTCGGATGTACTTCTTCAGTAATGAGATATGAAATACATTATGCACACTTAACACTGATACGCCACTTTTCCACTTTTATCTAGAATCTCATATGGCCCGACATACCTTGGGCTTAGCTTTCCTTTTTGTCCGAACCGTTTTAAGCCTCGCATAGGTGATATTTTCAGGAATATCTTATCACCTACGACGAACTCAAGGTCTCGACGTTGATTATATGCATATTGTTTCTGACAATTCTGAGCTGTTTTAACTTTTTCCCTGATTTTGTCGACTACTTTGTAAGTTTCTTCCACAAATTTAAGGCCCATAATTCTTCGCTCTCCGACTTCGTTCCAAAACAAAGGAGTTCGACACCTCCTACCGTACAGTGCTTCATAGGGTGACATCTATATAGTAGCCTGATAGCTGTTGTTATAGGCGAACTTGATCAATGGTAAGTTCTCATCTCGTGATCCTTTGAAATCAATAACACAAGCTCAGAGCATGTCTTCTAGAATCTGAATAGTATGCTCTGATTGTCCGTCAGTCTAAGGGGGAAATGCAGTTCCCATAGATTTCTGTAATCCTTCTCAGAACCTTGAGGTCAAGCGTGGGTCTCTATCGGACACGATACTTTCAGGTACACCATGTAATCTGACAATATTATCCACATATAGCTTAGCTAACCTCTCTAAGGTATACTGAGGTCGTATAGCTATGAAACGAGCTTTCTTACTCAAACAATCCACAATCACCTAGACTGCGTCAACAATTCAGGGAGTCAATGGTAACCCGGTGACGAAGTCCATAGTGATGCAGTTCTATTTCCATGCCGGTTCTCGCAGTGGCTGCAACGATCCTACTGGTCTTTGCCTTTCAGCTTTGAGGACAATGAGAAACGATGATCCTCATTGGGATGAATGTATATCCGTATCGATGAAGATCAATTGTTCTGTTCGAGTTGCCACCTAGATTAAGGTCTAGGACCTCAAAAAATGTAGCCTCACCCTAAGGTAAGACTTCTATTGACTCATGACCCAATGTATCAGTTCTTTAGTCTGCAAGAGATCGGGTAAGTATTCAGGGTACAGGTATGGGAAGGTGTTAGGCACCCAAACAGCTCGATCAATATCGACCTCTTAAACTTTCCTTAGACTCTAATTTTGACTGTGCTTGGTCAACTGGATGACTAGGGTTCAATGGGGGATGTCCTAAACCAAGTTGCTAAGTTATTCTAACTTAGGGTTCAGCCAATCATGTTTTAAAAAAAATAAACAAGAAAATATAATGTACAGTATTATACAGTGAACCAGACCAAAGATGGTTCGGTCTTGGACTGAATCTGAGATGTGTAAGACATCTCAAATTGTCTACATATTCCAATCCTGGAAATCAAGTCCAAAAACGTTGTTGGAAAAGGGTTTTGTGATTAAAGATTATGGAAGTGATTTATTAATTTGCTTCAATTAGATTCTTTGTTCAAGTTGAAGTTTATGCTGAATGGATGGTTGATGAGTGGCTTTGTACCAAATTTGGGATTCTCAAATTGCCTACGTATTCTAGAGTGTGCCCTAGAAATCAGGTACGACGTAGTTCAAAATGGGTGAGAGTCAGATTTGGAATGTGTACCAAATTCTTTCTATTTTTGTCAATAGGATCTAGGGATGAGACCTAAATTCCTACCATATTTATTTGGGATGTGTATCAAATTCTTTTTATTTTTGTCAATAGGATCTAGGGATGAGACCCAAATTCCTACCATTTTTGTTAATAGGATTTAGGGATGAAACCTAAATTCCTACCATTTTTATTTGGGATGTGTACCAAATTTCTTTTATTTTTGTCAATAGGATCTAGGGATGAGACCTAAATTCCTACCATTTATTTTCTTTCCATTTTTAGGGTTTTCTACCCTAATTGCTATTTTCTTTCTATTTATAGGGTTTTATACCCTAATTGCTATTTTCTTTCCATTTTTAGGGTTTTCTACCCTAATTGCTATTTTCTTTCCATTTTTAGGGTTTTCTACCCTAGTTGCTATTTTTTTTTCCATTTTTAGTGTTTTCTACCCTAAGTGCTATTTTTTCAACTTATCTCTTTCCAAGACAAATATGGCAAATGAAAAAATTTCAACTATAGCAGTGGTAGTAATCTAAACATAGTAGTATGCATCCAAACATGGCAGTAAGCATCTAAATATGACAGTAAGCATGTGGCAGACAAAATATGCAAGCATGTGTAGCATTCCAAAACAATAAGAATCATGTAAGCATCAAGATGATAGACATATTAACATGGAATCCAATGGTTCAGATTTAATATCATTACATAATCAGAAATCAATTGATAATCAAGTGCATCAGATTTATCAATCAATGGCTCAAGATCAATGGCCATAATTAAATCATGTAAAATAACTTAACATCAAATGGCCATATTAAAATTCACATTAAAAAGTTTCAGATCACTGGTCACAATTAATCACGTCAAATTCCCAAGATCAGATCCAGATCAGATGACCACAATTTAATCATTCAAAATCCAGATCAATGGTCCATATTTAATCACCTAAAATTTTAAGCCAATGTAATCAATTTCATAAAAAATCAAAGCATATTCGGATCAATTTTAACCACATGAAATTCTAAATACATGGCTACACAATTGTATGATCAAGTTCTCGATGGTGTGGGAGATTTCTATTGGGAATAGGAGAATGCTATGGTTAGACTGATGACCAAAGCTTGGATGGATCGGTGGGGGCATGAGTGATCATATGTGGGGCTGCTAGGTCTCAAGGTGAGGGATTTGATGAGGTGTTGCGGGATGAAATTGGTACTGCAGATGATAGCAAGCTGCCTGGCCATGGCTGGGTTTTGATTAATGATGCAGGCTAGACAAGAGTGAAGAGATGGGATTGTGAGTGTAGCTGGATAGGTGTTTAGATGATGATGGGATTAGATTATGTGAGTGGAGGCTTGGGTTGCATGGGTAGTGCAGGGAATCGGTTAGGGGTAGACCGCAACAAGGGAATTTGGTGTTGGAGTTGGTGTTTTGGTGGTTTGGTGGTGAAGGTTCATGAAGGTTTACAGATGTAGATGCATGGAAGCTTGTAGACAGATGGCTGGGTTTGGTGCTTGGTGGGGCTAAAGCAGCAGTGGGTATGACACGGTGGGGGAGGTGTGTTGATCATAGGTTGCAGTCGGGTAGGTCTACAACAGGTTGCGGTTGTGGATAGAAGGGTGGGGTAATTGGCGATCTGGAGTTTATAGATGCTGGCGGACAGGCACAGGGTGAGGCTGTGATTAAATTCGGTGATTGGAGGTGAGATGGTGAGGGAGGTTGTAGGTAAGGGATGGTGAGGTTGCTGGAACCGTGAGCAGCAGGGAGGTGATGGTGGTGTTGTCGATGCTTACCTCCTTCTGGACGCCTTTCTTTCTTCCTCTCCTTCTCTCGGTCTGTCGTCCCTTCTTTCCTTTCGTTCTCTCTCAACTCTCTCTCTCTCTCTTTCTGGTTTTCTTCTCCAAAATAAAAAAGAACCCCCCCTTTCTCTCCCTCAAACCTCTCTCTTTATCTCGATCTCTTCCTCATTTCTTGATCTTCTCCTCCTTTTCTCGATCATCACTTTTTCTGTTTTTTTATCCTTTTTTATACTTCTTCTCCACCGTTCTCTCTCTCTCTCCTCTTCTCGATCTTCTTCCTTTTTTCAGTTTTTTCCTTTTCTCGATCTTCCCTTTTCTGTGTTTTTTATCCTTTTTTATACTCCCTCCGTCGCTCTCTCTCTTTCTCCTTTTCTCAATCTTCTTCCTTTTTTCTGTTTTTTTTATACTTCTTTTTCCACTGCTCTCTCTCTCTCTCCTCTTCTCGATCTTCTTCCTTTTTCTGTTTTTTTTCTTTTTTTTTATACTTCTTTCCTTTTCTTCTCCCTCATCTTGCCGATTCTTCTTTCCTTCTTCAACAATCTCACCGACTCCCTTTTATTCGGATCCTACTTGCCTCTTTTTTTTATATATATAAAATATATATATATATATATATATATATATATATATATATATATATATATATATATATATATATATATATAAACATATAATATATTAATATATTAATATATATGATATAATATACATATAAGACGTATGCATATATTATACGATATATTATAATATATTATAGATTATATAATAACATATAAAAGAAATACACGCATATGCACCGACATGAATTGGTCCGGATTGACAAGGATTGATTGGATTGGGCCAAAATTGGCTTGGGTTGAGCAGAGTTGACTGGATTGACTGGAATTAATTGGGTTTTTCTCTCTATCATTTCATGGGCCATTTCCACTGTCATTCTGCATGAAATTTTCTGATAACCTCTATTCTCAATTTTCTACGTTCACTTTGTAGAACATTAAAAATGAGGAATATTAGAACTTGAATCACCTCATTTGAAAATAAAATGACCAATTTATGAATTTCTGAAGTTTAAACAGACCAATTATCGATAATTTAATTGACCATTCCGCATGGGATCCTTCGAAGACTTCTACTGAAAATCCATTACGTCCACTTTGTAGAGTACTAAAAATGGAACATAATGAAACTGAAATTACCTGATTTGGATATGGGGTGATCAAAATATGAATTTTCGAAGATTAAATGACCATTACCATATGTAATTTTGCATGGGACCCTCCGGAGACTTCTACCTGAGATTTTCCACGTCCACTTTGTAGGACATCACAAATGAAGAATAATGGCTTTGGAATCATCTGAATCCGACTTAGAATGGAAAATATATGAAGCTTTGAAGTTCAAACGATAACTTTGCATGAAAGCTTGCATGGGGCCCACTGGTGACTTCTACCGGAAATCCTTTACGTCCACTTTGAAGAGGACTAAAAATAAGGAATAATGGTACTTAAACCATATGATTCGGATGTCAGATGATTAAGATATGATGATTTGAAATTCAAACTATCAAACTTACGATAATTTGCATGAAAGCCCCTGGGATCATTTATGATAATTTCAGAAACCTCCATTGTACGTATCATCCGACTAAAATGATCATATCTTCTTCATTTGATATCGGAATTGAGCAATTCTGGTCTCATTTCGAAGATAACTCCAAGACCTATGCATCCAAGCAGATTACAGCTTGTGACCTTGTTGTGGGACCCACCAAAAAACTATCTCAAGGTTGTAGTAAAAACCAATTTTTTTACTCATCTCTCTTCCTTTGTTGTCCACACACCAGTAAGACTTTGTTCAGTTGGAAATGGCAAAAATGGGGTGCTTATTGATGCCCCTCTTCGGCCAAGATTGTGAATAATTGAGGCCAAAGACAAAAGTGGCTCATTTTTGCATTATTCTGTACTTGATCTGGATTCTACCCTTGTACAACAAACAACTATAGATGTTAAGCTCCTTGAGTAGCAACCTCATAGGGTCTGTGACTTTGGCTCAAGACCGCTCATGATGTGACTGTAACTGTCAAGCTTCTTGAGTAACGACCTTATCAGGTCTGTGACTTTATCTCAAGACCGCTCATGATGTAACTGTAACTGTCAAGCTTCTTAAGTAGCGACCTTATCAGGTCTGTGACTTTAGCTCAAGACCGCTCATGATGTAACTGTAACTGTCAAGCTTCTTGAGTAGCGACCTTATTAGATTTGTGACTTTAGCTCAAGACCGCTCATGATGTAACTGTAATTGTCAAGCTTCTTGAGTAGCGACCTTATTTGCCAAAATACCCATTTAGTGTTTTGTAGTATGGAGTATTTTCTTGACTGTACAATCCATCAGTCAACACTTAATTGATTTTCCCATCTGTTCTCTGCTGTTGCCATCTTCCTCTGCTCATGCTTGTAGCCTTTATTGTACTACTACTATCATATGCATTACTATTTTTGTATTTCTTCTTCTCGAGCCTCAGAAATCTTTGATCGGCTCCCCACTATTTCCGCTCTATCAACTCTAAATCATGTCCGTTGGGTATGTATCCCAGTCCAAATCTGTGCTCATTAATTAACATAGATAAGACTTCAATATTACCTTGTTGATGTAAGCCGAGGCCCATTCCTGGAAAATAAGACATATTTAGCAATTGAAAAAAAGGGAAGGACAAATGCATACCTGTGGGATCTGCCCCTGTGATAGCCAAGATGTTGTCTATTTTAAAGCCGCCAAGATGGACAGTCTCAGATGATCCCTCATCACATTCAAAACCCATTCTCCCTGTAGCCAGTGCATTGACCATTTCTGAATCCGCATTGATGGTTATGATAACGTCCCCATGTATGAATTTGACTTTCTGATGCAGGGTGAACGCAACTGCATTGGTTGCATGTAACCATGGTCGACCCAGTAGTATATTAAATGTAGCCTGGATATCAATGACTTGGAACTCTGTATCAAATACAGCCGGATCGACTCGGATAGGCACAGTGAAGACACCTTGGATGGCCCTGCGGGTGTTATCATAAGCCTTGATGATCAGATCTGATGGCTTCATCTCTTCATCTTTGAATCCCAAGTACCTGAATGTTCTGAGGGGAAATACATTTAGGGCTGACCCATTATCAATTAATACCTGTGAAACAACCTTGTCTCTGCAACCAATAGTGATGTGTAGTGCTTTGATGTGTTTGCCTCCTTCACTAGGGAGGTCTGCATTGCTAAATATGATTGAATTTACTGCATAACGGCCGCCGACCAGATCCGCTAGTTCATTGCAATCCATTATTACCGGGACATGTATGCTTGTCAGGGATTTTAGCACGGCGTCCCTATGAGCTTTTGATGCCATTAATAGCTCCCAGATAGAGACATTTGCTTGTGTCTTCTGCAATTGTTTGAAAATCGGATTGGGTGGTTCAGGTTGACTAGATTGCCCCAGTTCCTTTTCTCTGGCCAAGTGGGTTGGATTCTCTGCTGCTAAATGTGCTGGCTTGTACCCTTTGCCTGTACGGGTTTCTACCACAGTCCCTATCATGACCCGCCTGATTGTGGAACTTACAGAATTTCTCCGCACGATAGGAGGCTGGTGGTGGGTTTGGCACATTCATGGGTGGTGGTGGCTTTAATTTTCCAACCCTCATCAATATTTCCATCAACACTTCCCTTGGTAATGATAACTCCGTATACAACTTGAAAGGCCTTTGTCATGGAGCTGGTAAAGCGTAGTTAATTGGTGTCGGTGCAACAACAGTATTCGTAACTGCTACTTCCTTGTGGGCGTGGGCATTGTTGTACTTGGGTTGATAGGATCTCCTGCTTGGACCCGCCTCCGACTTTCCCATTTTCATCGGGAGTTCATCTCCATAGTTAATGACATCTTCTACTTGTTGTCCTGCTACGACCAACCCTTCGAATGTGAGGATAGTCTGTCCAAAAATATATGCTTTGTATGCTTTATTGAGCCCTTTCATCATCATTTGGACCTGGTCCCTCTCTAACGGTCGATCCTAAAGTTGTACAGCCACTTTCCTGAACCTGGTCAAGTATTCTGTGAAGCCTTCATCAGATTTTTGTACCATGGTCTCTAATTGTCTCCTATGAGTCTCGATCTCAGTTTTATAGGAGTAATGATTGGTGAATGCTCTGGTGATATCGGTCCAAGAGTGGACTTGTGAGGGGTTCAGATTCATTACCCATCTATGTGCCCCTCCAGTTAATGAGAATTGGAACGCCTGCCCCAATTGTTCATCAGTAAACCCATGCCCTTGCTACAACAGTCCTGTGAATGATCTCAGATGTGTCTTGGGGTCCCCTATCCCGTCAAATTTTTCAATAGTCCATTTAAATTTCGGTGGCAGTTTGGCATCTGGGAAGAAACACAGTCCCTCAGAATCAATGATCTGACTCTCTACGCCCTTCAGGCCCCTTAGTATCTGTTCTACATGACTTAGTCGGTTCCCATATGGATCTTCAGATTCCTTCAGCTTCTTGATTGAAGGAGCCTTCTGGATGATCGATGGTTGCTTGCAGATAACCTCTCCCTCTACCTCAAAAGCGGGATTTGAGAACACAATCGGATTATTCTTGCTGGGGGTATCTTCCTTTGATGTAGAGGGTGTGTCCTCTTTTCCCATTAGTAACTTATGCACATTCCGCAGCATGACAACCATCTCACTTACACTGTCCTCTATCTTGGTTACTCGGTTCTCTAATGAATTCTCATCTTGATTACGGTTAGCTATAACTTCAATTGGTTTTTCAAGAATAGGTCAGACCGGTTTAATGATGGGTACTCTAGACAGCCTATTGGTGATAGGATCTCTTATCCAAAGAGTAGCAATGCTTGTAGATTGGCTCGATAGTCACTTATGTTGGAATAGATCAACGGATTAGGATTTGAAAATGACTAGACACTTGAAGGTTTTACATGCACATACAAGCTGACTCTACCAATACAAATGTTAGCTCCCTTATGAAATCCATTGAATAAATATTATCCAAATCAATTTAATTGTTTCGATGGACCCTGTGACTGGTCTTGGGCCTCATGACCCAAATGGTTCATTAACAGCAAGATCCGACCACTTAGCTCGTTGAATTCAAAGAAATTAAAATGGATATACTTATTTGTAATTTTCATATAGGATAGTAAGCAAAAGCGGTTCATGACTGAACAAACCGATAAATGACTGCTAAATCATGGACCTATGCCGTGATAGGGAATTTTCGATCATTTTTGAAACCAATGTGTTAACAATGATAGATCCGACGCTTTGAGCTCATTGATAGAGAGTGTACAGTGGCCGTCCACTATGACATGGAATAGGTTTATACAATCCTCCCGCTCTCAACAAGTGAGAGTTCAATATGCTCATCGTGTGAAATCAAACATGTCAACAAATCGAGAGTAAAAACGGGCAAAACTTCGATATTACGGGAATGGATATTGTGATTGAATGGGTTTTACCATGTTGATTCAGAGATATACCAAAAATAACATCCATGTGGCTCAAACTAGGTTAGGACAGAAAAGGCCACCTTGACGAGGACGGGGTAACCTATCACCGAATGTACGATGAATAATGGGCCCCCAATCCCTTTATATACTATGTTGTAAGGATCCAAGCGACGTGGAGTAACATAATGCATTCTCGGGTGGACCCAAGAAACGCTTGTTAGAGGCTGCTCGCCGGTCGTGGTCTCACAAAGTACAGGCCAAGGTTGTGTGTTTCGCCTAGCGGGCTGCCCCATCTGCATGGGACCCGGTTCGGCTACTCGCATGAATGTGTGACTAAATCCATTCCCCCCAAAGCAATATTATACAAACATAAATATAGTATCCTAGATCTAGCATCAAATGTCAAGCAAATAATATAAGAAAAGTATCCTAGGAGTCTGATTATTATCCCCAGCGGAGTCGCCACTGTGAGGACAATGAGAAACGATGATCCTCCTCGAGATGAATGTATATCCGTATCGATGAAGATCAATTATTCTGTTGGAGTCGCCACCTAGATTAAGGTCTAGGACCTCGAAAAATGTAGCCTCACCCTAAGGTAAGACTTCTATTGACTCGTGACCCAATGTATCAGTTCTTTGGTCTGCAAGAGATCAAGTAAGTATTCAGGGTACGGTTATAGGAAGGTGTTAGGCACCCAAACCGCCCGATCAATATCGGCTTCTTAAACTTCCTTAGACTCTAATTTTGACTGTGCTTGGTCAAATGGATGACTAGAGTTCAATGGGTGATGTCCTAAACCACGTTGCTAAGTTATTCTAACCTAGGGTTCAGCCAATCATGTTTTAAAGCAAATAAACAAGCAAATTAATGTACAATATTATACAGTAAACCAGACCAAAGATGGTTCGGTCTTGGAGTGAATCTGAGACGTGTAAGACATCTCAAACTGCCTACGTATTCAAATCCTTGAAATCAAGTCCAAAAACGTAGTTCGAAAAGGGTTTTGTAATTAAAGATTATGGAAGTGATTTATGCATTTCCTTCAATTAGATTCTTTGTTCAAGTTGAAGTTTATGCTGAATAGATGGTTGATGAGTGGCTTTGTACCATATTTGGGATTCCCAAATTGCCTACGTATTCTAGGTTGTGCCCTAGAAATCAGGTACGATGTAGTTCGAAATGGGTGAGAGTCAGATTTGGAATGTGTACCAAATTCTTTCTATTTTTGTCAATAGGATTTAGGGATGAGACCTAAATTCCTACCATTTTTATTTGGGATGTGTACTAAAATTTTCTATTTTTGCTAATAGGATCTAGGGATGAGACCTAAATTCCTACCATTTTTTTCAATTGGATTTAGGGATGAGACTTAAATTCCTACCATTTTTGTCAATAGGATTTAGGGATGAGACCTTAATTCTTACCATTTTTATTTGGGATGTGTACTAAATTTTTTCTATTTTTGTCAATAGGATCTAGGGATGAGACCGAAATTTCTACCATTTATTTTCTTTCCATTTTTAGGGTTTTCTACCCTAATTACTATTTTCTTTCCATTTTTAGGGTTTTCTACTCTAATTGCTATTTTTTTTTTCCATTTTTAGGGTTTTCTACCCTAGTTGCTATTTTTTCTATTTTTAGGGTTTTCTATCCTAATTGCTATTTTTTCGACTTATCTCTTTCCAAGACAAATATGACAAATGAAAAAAATTCCAACTATAGCAGTGGTAGTAATCTAAACATAGTAGTATGCATCCAAACATGGAAGTAAGTATCTAAATATGACAGTAAGCATGTGGCAGACAAAATATGGAAATAAACATGTGTAGCATTCCAAAACAATAAGAATCATGTAAGCATCAAGATGGTAGACATATCAACATTGAATCCAATGGTTCAGATTTAATATCATCACATAATCAAAAATCAATTGATCATCAAGTGGATCAGATTTATCAATCAATGGCTCAAGATCAAATACCATAATTAAATCATGTGAAATAACTTAACATCAAATGGCCATATTAAAATTCACATTAAAAAGTTTCAGATCACTGGTCACAATTAATCACATCAAATTTCCAAGATCAGATCCAGATCAGATGGCCACAATTTAATCATTCAAAATCCAGATCAATGATCCATATTTAATCATCTAAAATTTTAAGCCAATGTAATAAATTTCATAAAAAATCCAAGCATATTCGGATCAATTTTAACCATGTGAAATTCTAAATACATGGCTACACAATTGTATGATCAAGTTCTCGGTGGTGTTGGAGATTGCTTTTGGGAATAGGAGAGTGCTACGGTTAAACTGATGACCAAAGCTAGGATGGATCAGTGGGGGCTTGAGTGATCATATGTGGGGCTGCTAGGTGTCAAGGTGAGGGATTTGATGAGGTGTTGCGGGATGGAATTGGTACTGCAGATGATAGCAAGCAGCCTGGCCGTGGCTGGGTTTCGATTATGATGCAGGCTAGACAAGAGTGAAGAGATGGGATTATGAATGTGGCTAGACTGGTGTTTAGATGATGATGGGATCAGATTATGTGAGTGGAGGCTTGGGTTGCATGGGTA
The DNA here is from genome assembly GCA_028583415.1 of Protea cynaroides. Classification (NCBI taxonomy): domain Eukaryota; kingdom Viridiplantae; phylum Streptophyta; class Magnoliopsida; order Proteales; family Proteaceae; genus Protea; species Protea cynaroides. Next base: position 49,936,245 of record CM053273.1, on the reverse strand, counting down.
GTGCAGGGAATTGGTTAGGGGTAGACCACATCAAGGGAATTTGGTGTTGGAGTTGGTGTTTTGGTGGTTTGGTGGTGAAGGTTCATGAAGGTTTACAGATGTAGATGCATGGAAGGTTGTAGATAGATGGCTGGGTTTGGTGCTTGGTGGGACTAAAGCAGCAGTGGGTATGACACGGTGGGGGAGGTGTGTTGATCATAGATTGCAGTCGGGTAGGTCTACAATAGGTTGCGGTTGTGGATAGAAGGGTAATTGGCGATCTGGAGATTATAGTTGCTGGCGGACAAGCACAAGGTGAGGCTGTGATTAAATTTGGTGATTGGAGATGAGATGGTGAGGGAGGTTGCAGGTAAGGGATGGTGAGGTTGCTGGAACCATGAGCAGCAGGGAGGTAATGGTGGTGTTGTCGATTCTTACTTCCTTCTGGATGCCTCTCTTTCTTCCTCTCCTTCTCTTGGTCTGCCATCCCTTCTTTCCTTTCGTTCTCTCTCAACTCTCTCTTTTCCCGTCTCTCTCTGGTTTTCTTCTCCAAAACCGAAAAGAACCCTCCTTTCTCTCCCTCAAACCTCTCTCTTTATCTCGATCTCCTCCTCCTTTCTCGATCTTCTCCTCCTTTTCTCGATCTTTTATTTTTCTGTTTTTTTATCCTTTTTTATACTTCTTCTCCACCGTTCTCTCTCTCTCTCTCTCCTCTTCTCGATCTTCTTCCTTTTTTCAGTTTTTTTTCCTTTTCTCGATCTTCCCTTTTCTATTTTTTTGTCCTTTTTTATACTCCCTCCACCGCTCTCTCTCTCTTTCTCCTTTTCTCTATCTTTTTCATTTTTTCTATTTTTTTATACTTCTTTTTCCACCGCTCTCTCTCTCTCTCTCCTCTTCTCGATCTTCTTCCTTTTTTTATTTTTTCCTTTTTTATACTTCTTTCTCCACCTCTCTCTCTCTCTCTCTCTCCTCTTCTCGATCTTCTTCCTTTTTTTATTTTTTTTCCTTTTTTTTGTACTTCTTTTCTTTTCTTCTCCCTCATCTTGTTGATTCTTCTTTCCTTCTTCCTTTTTTTCAATTTTTTCCTTCTTCAACAATCTCACCGACTCCCTTTTATTCGGATCCTACTTGCTTCTTCTTTTTTATATATATAAAACATATATATAAACATATAATATATTAATATATTAATATATATGATATAAAATACATATAAGACGTATGCATATATTATACGATATATTATAATATATTATACATTATATAATAACATATAAAAGAAATACATGCGTATACACCGAGTTGAATTGGTCCAGATTGACAAGGATTGATTGGATTGGGCCAAGACTAGCATGGGTTGAGCTGAGTTGACTAGATTGACTAGAATTAACTGGGTTTCTCTCTCTATCATTTCATGGGCCATTTCCACTGTCATTCCGTACGAAATTTTTCGATAACCTCTATTCTCAATTTTCTACGTTCACTTTGTAGAATAAAAATGAGGAATATTGGAACTTGAATCACCTCATTTGGAAATAAAATGGCCAACTTATGAATTTCTAAAGTTTAAGCAGACCAATTTTCGATAATTTGGCTGACCATTCTACATGGGATCCTTCGGAGACTTCTACTGGAAATCCTTTACGTCCACTTTGTAGAGTACTAAAAATGGAACATAATGAAACTGAAATTACCTGATTTGGATATGGGGTGATCAAAATATGAATTTTCGAAGATTAAATGACCATTTCCATATGTAATTTTGCATAGGACCCTCCGGAGACTTCTACCTGAGATTTTTCATGTCCACTTTGTAGGACATCACAAATAAAGAATAATGGCTTTGAAATCATCTGAATCTGACGTAGAACGAAAAATATATGAAGCTTTGAAGTTCTAACGTTAACTTCACATAAAAGTTTGCATGGGGCTCACTGGTGACTTCTATCGGAAATCCTTTACGTCCACTTTGAAGATGACTAAAAATAAGGAATAATGGTACTTAAACCATATGATTCGGATATCGGATGATTAAGATATGATGATTTGAAATTGAAACAATCCAACTTACGATAATTTGCATAAAAACCCCTAGGATTATTTATGATAATTTCAGAAACCTCCATTGTACATATCATCCGACTAAAATGATAATATCTTCTTCATTTGATATCAGAATTGAGCAATTCTGGTCTCATTTCGAAGATAACTCCAAGACCTATGCATTCATGCAGATTACAGCCTGTGACCTTGTTATGGGATCCACCAAAAAACTATCTCAAGGTCGTAGTAAAAACCAAATTTTTTACTCATCTCTCTTCCTTTGTTGTCCACACACCAGTAGGACTTTGTTCAGTTGGAAATAGAAAAAATGGGGTGCTTACATTAGCCTTTACCTGCTAACAATTCAGGCATTGAGACACAATTTAGCTACATCCGCTTTCATTCCTCTCCACCAATAGAGTTTCTTTAAATCATGGTACATCTTCGTGCTTCCAAAGTGTACCGAATACGCAGTGGTGTGGGCTTCCTTCATAAGTTTTTGTCTAATATCCACATCTTCACTTTCAGGAACACATACTCTCCCTTTATATCTTAACACCTTTTCCAGGTCCAAGGTGAAGTCAGGGTTGGTCCTACCTTTTTCAAGGTTTTCTTGCACTGTTCAGATAGGGGTCTGATTTAATAGTTGTTTTCACTTCGTCTAATAGATCAGGTACAATCTTCAACATAGCATAAACCCTTGGTCAGTTGATTCATCTGGAATATCAATCATGAACTACTCTTTACCAGAACTAAATACTCTTCTTGTGACACACACTATAGCATTTGTACTAGCTTCTTCTTGGGATTTTGTCATAGCTTTCCTGCTTAATACATCGGCAACTATATTAACTTTTCCTGGATGATATTGTGTATTGCAATCATAATCCTTTAGTAATTCCAGTCATCTTCTATGTCTCATGTTCAACTCCTTCTGATTAAAAAGATGAGTGAGACTCTTACGATCTGATTTAATCTAAAATTTCTCTCCATATAAATAATGTCTCCATATCTTGACAGCATGTACCACCGTTGCTAACTCCAAGTCATGTGTCGGGTAACTCTCCTCATGCTCCTTCAGTTGTCTTGAAGCATATGCAATCGCGGGTTCACCTTGCATTAATTCACATCCTAGACCTAATCCAAAAGCATCGATGTATAGTGTAAAAGGTTTCCCTGGTGCCATAATGATCAAGATGGGAGCTGATATCAACCTTGCTTTTAGAGTCTAAAAACATATTCTTCACACTTGTCAGTCCAAATAAAATCCTCTCCCTTCCTGGTTAGCTCGGTAAGAGGTATTGCGATCCTAGAGTAGTCCTCTATGAATTGTCTATAATAACTAGCTAAACCCAAGAAACTTCTGATCTCTGCAATGTTCTTTAGGTGTTTCTCACCATACGATTACTTCTATCTTAATAGGGTCAACCATTATTACTTTTATGATACTATGAGATCCAAGAAGATCACTTTGTTTAATCAAGTCTCATATTTCTTGGACTTGGCATAAAGCTTCTCCATTTTCAGCTGTTGTGAAGCTGATCTAAAATTCGTTATAGGACTTTCTTTGTCTTTGGAATAAACCAATATATAGTCTATGAAACTATGTTTGACGTGTCCAGCATATCATGAAACACCTGGTTCATAAGCTTCATAAAATATGCTGGAGCACTGGCTAATCCCAATGATATACCCAAGAACTCATAATGCTCATTCTCGATTTTAAAAACTATCTTCGGAATATCGCTGTCCAAATTCTTCAGCTGATGATATCTTGATCGAAGATCAATCTTAGAAAATACCTTTGCTCCTTGCAACTGTTTCATCGATCTGAAGTAGTGGATATCAATTCTTGATCGTGAGCTTGTTCAATTTTTGATAGTCTATATACAGACGAATACTACCATCTTTCTTCTTTATGGGCCATACTAGTGCCCAGGTGGTATACTAGACTAGATTAAACCTTAGTCTAATAACTCTTGTAGTTGAGTCTTCAGTTCCTTCAATTCTATAAGATTCTATAGGGTGCCTTAGATATAGGTGTCGTCCCTGGTAACAAGTTAATAACGAACTCGGCCGTACGATCAGGTGATAACGCAAGTAAGTCTCCTGAAAACATATCAGGGAATTTATGCATCACATCAATATCTTCTTTATGTGGTGCTTCTTTAGTAACGTCCACCATAAATACCATATATCCAACTCTTTTCTTTTCAAGGCATCTCTTTGCCTTTAGTACAGAGAGGACAACCTTCTACTTCTTAGGCAATTATGTGCCATTTTTGTTCTTAAATGACAACCTCTTCTATGTACAGAACAACTTTGTAGAGTATTGAGACAACCAGTCTATCCCCAAGATGATGTCGAAGTCTTCCATCTCAAGTAGAACTAGGTTGCATCTCAATTCTGTCCATCCATATGATTCAAACGTTGTTCATAACACTCACCTATGCAACATTTAGTCCAAAAGGGCTTGAACTAGCAAAATCTGGTTTAAAGTGCTTAAAAGCTTGTCTAGTTCTTTCATCTCTTACGATTTTTCAAAGATTAACGCCAATAATCTCATATCCCAAAAAGCTCATTAGCGTACACCTCTTTCATCATTGATATTCTATCCTAATCTCTCTATCATATACCTCAAAAACTATCTTGTGATTGTTACTCACTTAATATCCCAAGTTTACCTATAAGCATTAGGGTATATGCTTATAATTTCATTAATTCTGCCAAACTTTCTTTGTCTTGACTTAATCATTTCATTTAACATTGGGCATAACTCAGTATTACTTGTACTAATCCGAATACTATCAATGCCATCATTTTCGATTTTATACTTGCATCCACTCTTAAATATGCCTTTAGAAATCTTCTTCCTTGTCAAACTTCATATCGATATAGCCATCTTTAATTCTATTCGAGCGCTATCTACTATTTACTAGCTGCTATTGGAAGTTTTCACTTCTTGCTCATGCACTCTTTTACAGACCATGACTTCTATCCATCCATCCAGCAATCTCAAAATAGATTCTCTATTACTTCATCTGAGGTTTCTTGGCTATACAATCTAATCTGAATTCAATTGTTTTACCTTCAATAATTCCCTTATTAACTAAGTATCTTTATCAAAGAAGGTAAAAAAATATAAGAATCAGAATGATTATCCAAAAGCGATTCACTTCCTTCTTTTGAATTTGGTATGATGATGAACACTTGTTCTTTCTAGTAAACTTCAGTTTAAAGGATCAGGAATAAATCTATGGTAATCGAACCAACAACCAAGGACCGTTAGTTGCAAGGTGGTCCAAATACATGGAAGTAGAGGTTCTACAGCTCTTAACCTCATGGTTATAGGTTCTATCGGGTATATAATGCCATTGGTCAAGGCACTACAAGAGTAAATCTGGAAAAGTTTTGGTACATTAATAAATCAGGTATAAATCAGATAGATGTACATTCAAAATTATTAAACCATTAACTGTTCATTCAGTTGATATCTCTATTCATGTTATCGAGCATGAGAGTAGCTTAGATTGGTATAATCAGGACTAATTTTAAGGAAATAACATCTATAACTCCAATTGACAGGTTAAATCAAGAAGGTATTCTGTCAAGGTATGAGAATTTAAAATCAGGTATGTGCATCCTCTATAATCATAAGAGTAAGTCAATGATGCATCGCATCCCATATAAACCTCTCTAATTATATGGCCACAATAGATTTAATCATTTGCTGAAAATGTTTGAGGCTTCATCTTCAGAAAACATTCCTCAATCCTTGTCAGATCATTCTGCCATGGGGTAGCTATCTCATACCTTGGTGGCTGATAAGGAGGTAACCACGTTGATACACTGCTTGTTGTGTACCAAGCTTCTGCACTGGGGTGTATATTACTAGGACTTGCTATATGGGAGGCACTGTGTTATAGCTAACAGGTGCTGGAGGTACAGTGTTGCTACCAATTGGTACATTACATGATTTGACCCGGAGGTGTTGGTGTAGCATTGGCAACTTGGGCAGCGCTTCCCATGATAACTTGCATAGTCAGTATCATTTATTGTTGCTTTTGCATTTTGTCGGACCAAGTTCATTACAACGGTGGCCAAGATAGTTGGTAGTCCAGTAGATTGGCTGGAGTGGCCTGGTTGTTCACCCCTTTGACTTGCTCTAGTATGATAATCATCATTTAACATATGCTCAGATGGGTTCTCATTACCCATTCTCGACCCAGATAGTGGTGGGGTCAGGTTGCAGCCTCTTCTAAATGCTCAGCGGTGACAGGTTAGCGTATGGTGGGTCTTACTCAGAGTCTCCACCTCACCCAAGAGCATAGCTTTATCTTCTTTTATAGTTCCCTTATTTTTTTATGTATGACCTTTATTCTCTTATCTCTGTTGGATTCAGCCCAAGATCTTTCCCTTTAACTTTGTAGGGATTTAGGCGTTACTAGTCATTTTCCTTCTTTCCCTACCATACATCGAGTTTCACATCTTGTGAATACCAACTCGGTATTCTAATTTTTCTGCTTTACAGATGCTTCCTTCTTATTATTGTACTATATCCTTTGTATACTCAGGCAACTATCCGACTTGTAGACCGTACCATATGTTATTTATTTATTAGGATACATTTATATTCTCTTTTTTTTCTATTTATATATACATATAGTTCCACCTTTAATATGTGCATTATTGTCTTATTTAAGTTCTATCTCAACCAACATAGGTGCTTATGGTGTGTTTGTATTAAAGCTTTTAAGTTCATTCTAACTCAGTTCATAGACACAATCGTGAATGTATTCAGGTTTGATGGGCAAGGCCTGAGAGCTCTGATACCAAATTGTCACACCCTAATTTTGGACTAACCAATGGTGTGATGAACCGTCATGAAAACCAATGGGTCAAACCAGGATCTAGTATAGGCTATGACAACCATGTTAAACCAAAACACATTCCACAATAATAATCAGAGCAAATAAATAAATAGCGAAAGTCATATTAATAATGAACTGAGAGTCTACATTGATAATTAAATATTTAACAAGTTATCTTCAAGTAACCAAAACATAATTAAATCTGATTACAAGTATCACAATACGAAAGTTAACCACTAAGCGTAAACATAGTTGAAATACTAGCTTGACGAGCCATATTCATCCTCCACAACTTGCACATCCATAGCCGCTGCTTGTCCACACTTTGGCGTATCCATGTAGTCTTCAACAGTAACACCTGCAACATCAGAAACTAAAAATAATTACACAAGCGAGGGTCAGCTCTCCAACTTGAGCTTAGTGAGTGAACAAAACCATGCATCAAACATATGCATGCATTCAATCCATATCTTTGGTCTGGTTTATAAGTTTGCAATATGCTATAGAAAGGTTTGGTGAACCCCACACCTCTATACACGAGTGTGTGAATCTGCCTAATGGATCAAACACCATCGCCGTCCCCCATGCACCCACCATGGAATAGAGTTAGAGCTAAAGTGTTCGGATCAAACACTGCCAATACTTCCCCTGATGCCCTACCCATACCAACACGTAAGCCACTATTGGCGAGGGCTTGCAAACTGGGCTTGCAACTAACCAATCCTAATGCCAAACAGTGTATCCAAGGCCTCACCCCAGCATCCCTCAATACGTCCATAAAGATAGAGCTAAGGCCCCCTAGCAGAGTCAGAGACCACACGGTCTGAGACCACCTCCCCTGATGCCCTACGACGTAATAGTTCTGCTAAGGGAATAACAATAAAACAATTTTAGTGGTCAAGACTTGAGTAGAGATAGTGCTAGAGTCTGGTGACGAGGTCAAAAACCACCGTGCCACGTCCTCCCCCTGGTGCTGCACTCGCATCCAACACACTAACCACACACATACATTCACATGCCAATTCCTAGCATCATCATCATTATCATGTTATAAACAAACAAAATTAAATATGCATGGATAGTAATAGCAGGAATAATGGATGACATGTGAGATGCACATAATAGGCGTACAAGCATAGAATCAATCATGGCATTGGACTCAATAAAGTAAATGGTTTATTATTATCCAATTAGTTTAGGTCATGTTCTCTCACCATTGATCGCTGATTGTTCCTCTTCCAAGCTTTGTAAATAACTTTTGGACCCCTTGGAAAACTAATAAATTTATGGATTCTAAGTTAGAGTTCATATTCAATAATTACAGTGTTTAAATGTCCCATCTGGAATCAATCAAACCTCCAGAAGCTGAGTGGTCGCAATTGTGGTTGCACCTGTGGTCTCAGTTTCTGCGACCACAGGGTGTGGGGTCAATACGTGTGGTTGCATATCATTCGACCACACCCTCCCTGGAACCTTTTTGAGGGCGTGTGGTCAAACATATTTGCCTTGTGTGGTCTATCAAACTACGACCCCACGAGTGCTGGTTGACTTTTCACTCTTAATTCAATACTTTTGTGTCTTGATTCCTTGGCCTATCATTATGATCCTTCCTATGATTGTTCTATGGCTTAAAATTCACACTTTTACATATTTCTTCACTTTAATCCATTCTCCAAGGATCCCTTAGAGTTTTGTCCATGGTCTTAGGATTTAGATCTTACTTTGAATCACTATCTCCTCCATGATTTATTCTAGGCATTCAACTGATGTAGGGGATGTTTTCATACCTTAAACTTATTGAAGAATCAGAGCTCTATCTGAAATTCCTTTTCTTAGTCTTCCTCTTTAATTCTCCTTCTCTTCCTCCTCCTCTCTTTCTCTCTCTTTTAGTTTGAGTTCTAAAAGAATGAAAGAGGCTAAGGGACGTCCTATATATAGGAGGAAACCCTCCATAAGGAGTCCTAGTTTGATTAGGAAAGAACCCCCTTCAGATTAGGAAGGTTTCTTAATCATGGAGTCGGTTATAATATCGTGAGATCACACGTGGGGTCGGATAACCCATCGACCACACATTCAAAAACTGCGACCACATGTCCCAAACTCCAGTGGTCTCATTATTCGGAGGTGTGGTCGACCCCACCTGTTTAGGTATGCGACCACACGCACCTAATTAGATGATTTTGGGTTCAATTTCATTCCAAGCCTTGTGGTTTCTTCACACACTGGGTCCGCTTGGTCCGACCTTGATACAAGGTGGTAAGACCGGGTTACTATGATACGGGTCTTACATTAATAATTAAACTTATGATAATTTGCATGCAAGACCCTGGATATAATTAATCTTCAAAAAATACCCTTGTTTTTATTCTCAGACTAAAATCACCATATCTTCTTCATTTGACATCGGAATTGAGCGATTTTAGTCTCATTTCGATGGTATTTCCATGACCTATGTATCCATGCAGGTTGTAACCCATATCCTTACTGTGGGGCTTACCAAAAACCTCTTCAAAGTCACAGCCAAAATCTAAATATTACATTGAGATCCACCAACTTGCCATATGTATTCACCTAGGCTCCTAGTCACTGGGGATCATCTTAGTTATTCTCAAAACATTATAGAGAGCATGCAGGGCTAATCGATTATCATTTTTGAGAGAGTTTCGCTTGCCTCCCTTGTATTTTTATACTTTCTCTTACTACTCCTACTTTGATGTCTACTCTTCAGTAAGACTTTGTTCAACTAGGGTTGGCAAAATGGGGTGCCTACAGATATCCCTCTTTAGCCAGGATTGTATCAATTGAGGGTAAAGATAAGAGAACTATATTTTTGCCTCTCATATTAGAGATACAAAAATTCAAAGAGGTAAGATCATCAAACCACTCAACATTCATGCATATAACATGGCAAAGACAGTAACATTAGGACTAGCAACCATAATCACACAAATCATGTACATACAAAACAAATGACTCTGTTAGCATTCATACTCCAAATGAAATTTGGGAGGACAAATAGAAATTGAAATGGTTCTCATTAGATAAACTTTGTCTGATAACATAGTTTTAAAGGAAATGATTGGATCAAAACACTAAATGAGTATTCAAACACATTTGGACAAACCTAAAGAATCCTCTGAAGTGTTCGCTTATCCCATCCACTAGCAATGGCCTCGACCAAATCATGGCTTAATTCTTTAGGTGCTTCAAAACCTGATCCCTTCTTGTTGATATCTCTCAATGCCCCATATTGAAGGAATAGCCTTGCAGGTGAATAAAATGAAGTGTGTGTCAAACCCATAATCTAAACATCTGCACTGCCTGGGGTGTGTGTGACAAATTTATCTGCATTCTACCAATTATATTTCCATCTGATACTTGAAATGGTCATTTGCTTAAGACGTGACAGCCAATCTGTGTGAAATTTGATATAGAATAGGATCTGCCCTCTTTACTAGATGATAACGGTCAAGACTTGGTGCTCCGATTTCCTTTACCAGACCTAACCTTTCAACTAACCAGATTTGAAGCAAGTATAATGATCCATTGAACTTCTCTAAATGACACCTACCTTGTAGATTTACTGCAAGATCCAGTCCTCTCATAGTCTCTGCTAACATTGTAGCTATGATATCTCTTTGACGCTCTGCATGTCCGATGAGATCAATAATGATAGGAGATCCTATAGCTTCTTGACTCTGCAGTAATGTTCGAGTAATGATGCAATATAGATAGACTCATCTCCTCCATGTTTTTGCTTCATCATCTTCAGGTTCTTTCCATGCATAGGTATCTGTCATGGGTTGCAATTTCAATATCTGGTCTTAAACGAGCAATTTCGCTTCTTCTTCATTTTAGCAGAAGAAGTCTCTTATTCTTTGCTTATAATCTTTCTTAGGGGATGGTCTAAACATCTTTCTTTTTGGTGGATAAAGGAGACATGCTCTGAATTCTTCAATAGTAGGGCATAATTCGGCTTCACCAAACCTGAATACATGAGCTATTAGATCCCAACACTGAATAGCTGATTTTAGTAAACTTGGGCACAATTTTACTGTCATCATTTGAAGGAGGACGTCCAATTGAATCTTCTCTAAGAATGAATGATTTTCAGTGAATTACATTCACCAACTCCAGTTCTTCAATTCTCTATCCATCCTCACCATGTTGTTTGACGAGTAAAAGCTCTAGAGTGCTCACCAAAGTTGACCTGTAGAAAATCCCGACGTATAACATAATTAGTAGGGAAATCATTAGAACTATCTTATACTGTAATTATTAGACACATTGAAAACCTTAGTGAGTTGTGCATGAAATATGTGCATATGCATGACATTGTCTGGGCCTAAGTTTTTAAGTCAAAAGATAGGTGTGAGAGGATGAAGGCCAAACTCGACTGATAAGAAACTATCCAGATGAGTTTTCCATCAGGAGGATCTTTTCGTTATTTATGTAGAATGCTCGATCCCCCCAAAAGGATACCATTTTATTGGCTTGAGAAGGAAGGGCTCTTTGGAATCTTTGGACGCCGTTGATTGTAATGAACGACAAATAATAGTTCTAGCCAGATTTATCATTAACATTATTTTTCAGATTGATATGCTCACTAGGGTTGATATCAAAAGATGTGAAAGATGGGCTTGATATGCGACTCTTGGGAAATTCGTTGGAAAGAAGAACGGATGAAAGAGCTTAGCTAGAAAATAGGAAGTTCTTCCTATAATTATGACGAGATGATGAAACCATTCTTGAGTGGCGGGATGTAGTAGCCTCTTTGGAGAATTCAACCCAATTCTGTTGTAAAGTCCTCCAAAATAGTCGAGTTTCATTATCGACTTCCGTGAATGACAAACCAATTATACTGTCCAATTTTTTTCTTTTTTCGAAGAGTGCAGAGGCTAGACATGATATTGTTTCACCTGATCAAGGTTGGTCAGGTATTGTAACTCTTCACCATCTAGATCTGTCAATTGAACTGCCTTTCTAGGTAAGATTTCTTTCACTATGAATGGTCCACTCCAGTTTGGACGAAATTTACCCTTGAGGTCATGGGTAGGCGCTCTTTGCTCTTTCAGTACTAGATCTTCCATTGCCAAGTGACGAATACGGACCTTCTTAATAAAAGTGGTGGCAATTTTTTGTAGGTACTCCGCTTTCATTCTCCTTTCATTTATGAGGTTCAACTCCACATTATGAGATTGGAGCCATTCAACTTCAGGGATTTTAGACTCCATTAACATCCTCAGTGATGACACTTCCATTTCTACTATGAGTACTGCTTCCATACCATCTACTAAATAAGGCATCGATCCAATAGATGTCCTTATAGAAGTTCTGTATGCCCATAATGCATATGGTAGCCTATTTGCCTAGTCACCATGAGTTTCTGCCATTTTCTAGAGGATGACCTTAACATTCTTATTGGCAGCTTCTACTGCTCTATTTGTTTATAGACGATAAGGGGAAGAACGATGCCTCTAGATATTAAATTTCTCACACAGCTCTTGTACCTTCCCTCTGAAGTGTTTATCTTGATATGAGATTATAGCATGAGGCATCCCATACCAACAGATGATATGCTCTTGAAGGAACTTGGCTACCTTATTTGCTGTAAGCTTAGCATATGACTGAGCTTCTACCCACTTGGTAAAATAGTCGATGGCTACTAAGATGAATTGTTGTCCATTTGATGTTTTTGGGTGAATCTTTCCAATCACATCTATAACCCAAGTTGAGAATGGCCAAGGTAAACCGAGAGTGTGCAATTTTATGGGCGATACATGTATCAAGTTGGCAAAGATCTGGCATTTGGGGCACTTCTTTATGAACTCCGTGCAATCTGTTTCCATCGTGTTCCAATAGAACCCCATTCTCGAGATTTTCTTTGCAACCATCCTAGCATTTATGTGCGGTCCACAAACTCCTTGATGTATCTGCTCAATGAGGGTTTGTGCTTGCTCTTCATTGACACAGACCAATTGTACCCCATCATAAGATCTCTTGTATAGGATATCTTTACAGAGGACGAACTATGAGGCATATCGTCTTAGTGTCTTCTTCTCTCCTGTTGTAGCATCTATAGGGTATTTGCCTTCTCTAAAGAAGTCCACTATGGGTGCAAACCAAGGTCTTCTATCAACTGTCAATGCATCAACTTCTGTATATATCGGCTACCTTTTTCTACTATCATCAAGGGTCTTGTGCGTTTGACAGGATCACCACCGATCATTGAAGCCAAGGTGGCCAATGCATCAGCGTATTTGTTTGTGTCCCTTGGAGAATAGTCGAACTCTATCTCTGTGAAGCTCTGAGCCAGACTAATTGCATGCTACTGATAAGGTATCAATTTTTCATCCTTGGTTTTCCAATCTCCTCTGACTTGGTAGATGACGATGGACAAATCCTTATACACTTTCAACTTCTTGATGCCTATTGCAAGTGCAGCTTTGAGCCCCATGATGCAAGCTTTATATTCTGTAGTATTGTTTGAACACTTGAACTCTAATCGGAGCGAGAATGGCATGAATTCCCTTCTGGATATATAAGTAATACCCCAGCTCTGCACCCTCTAGTGTTGGTGGCTCCGTCTGTTGGCGGCTCTGTCAAAGAACATCATCCATGTATCTTCCTTCTTTTCCTCTTCATCCATGTGAACCTCTTCATCGGGGAATACATTTTCTAAGTTTCTGAGGTTATCCTTGATTGGGTGAGCAGACAGATACTTTGCAATTACACTTCCCTTAATGGATTTCTGTGTGACATAGGTAATATCAAATTCAGACAACAATAGTAGCCATCGAGCCAGTCATCCAGTCAATGCTGGCTTCTCAAATAGGTACTTCAATGGGTCCATCCTTGAAATGAGTATGATAGGGTACGATTACTTGTAATGTCTCAACCTTTTAGTTACCCAGACAAAAGCCGCACATGTCTTCTCCAAGGGTGTATAGTTTAACTCGTAGCCTATAAATTCCTTGCTTAAGTAATATATTACCTTTTTTGTATGTCTATCGTCATCATGTTGGGCTATCATTGACCCCATGGAATCTTCTAACACTGATAAGTAAAGGAGCAATGGCCTTCCAAGAACAGGTGGAGCCAGCACTAGTGGATTTGATAGATAAGTCTTGATCTTTTCAAAAGCCAACTAACACTGAGCGTTCCACTCCTTGGGCTGATTCTTCCTTAGTTACTTGAAAATCGGATCACATGTTGCCGTGAGGTGTGTGATAAACCAATTGATGTACGGGAGCCTTCCAAGAAAACTTCTTATCTCTTTTCCTGTCTTGGGAGGTGGCATCTCTGATATGGCTTTTATCTTGGCTAGGTCTATTTCAATACCCCTTTGACTATCCAGGAAGCCCAGCATTTTTCCTACTGTTACCCTAAATGCGTTAAGCCTAAGCTTGTATTGCTTGATCCTCTCAAAGAATTTCCACAGAGCTGTATTATGGTCCTCTCTGGTAAGTGATTTTACAATCATATCGTCTACATATACTTCAACTTTCGTATGAATCAGGTCATGCAACACTATCGTAGCCATTCTCTGATAGGTTGCTCTTGCATTCCTTAGTCCAAATGGCATTACCGTATAACAATAGGTACCCCAGTCGGTTGTAAAGGCAGTTTTCTCTTTGTCTTCTGGGGCTATCTTGATCTGGTTATACCCTGAGAATCCATCCATGAAAGACAGAAGTGCATGATTGGCTGTGTTATGAACTAGGATGTATTTCTTTGGCAGTGGGAAATCATCATTGGGGCTGGCCCTATTCAGATTCCTATAATCCACACACACTCAGCCTTCCGTCCTTCTTAGGTACTATGACCACATTAGCTAGCCATTTTGGGTACTTTGAGACTTATGAGAATCCAGCGTCAAACGGTTTCATTATATCATCTTTGACCTTTAAAGTTCATTCAGGCCTTATCCGTTTCAACTTCTGCTTGTCTGGCTTTGCATTGGGAACTAGAGGTTTGTATTGTACCACTTCTGGATCTATGCCCGGCATATCTTCATAAGACCATGCGAATACCTCTTGGAATTCCTTTAATAACTTTGTCAACTGGTCAGTCTCCTCTTCTGTTAAGGTTATACCAATCATGATCTCTTGTGGCTGCTCTTCTGTGCCAAGATTGATCGTCTCGAAGTCCTAGCCAACAGCTTGGGTTTTTTTTTCTCTTCCAAGGCTTTGATGGATTGTAAGATTTCAGGAGGTGGTTCATCATTCTCATCATTAACAAAGTTAGAGTTAGAAGAAGAGGAATTAGAAGAAGTAGACGCAGTATAATTGGAAAAACATTCTTTATTAATGCTTGGAAACAGAGGTATAGAAGAGGAGGTTCCTAATGGAACGGACTCAATGCTATAAAAAGACTTAAATCTACCTAATGACTTATAGACTTTGGGCCCAGACATGGCCATACTATACTAATTACATGGCAAAACTTTTGGGTAGACAAAGGTATCTAGACAGCTCCAGTTTGGGATCATTCCATTGATAAGGAGGATGATTGGTTGCACATCGGGATCTCGATCTTGATCGTCTCCGGTGAGCATCAGAACTAGGTCCTCGTCGAATAGATTGTTGATGTCGATCGTCTCCATCTCTGACTTCAGATCCTCGCTCTGCCTCTGACTCTTGATCTTTTCCAGCTCCATCCAATCAATTATACAGCCAAAGAATATTTTCAAACCAGGTACTTGTCTCTAGAGGTTTCTGTCTAGCCACTGTTCAGGGAATCCGTAGAATGTAATGTCCTCTCCTTTTTTGAGAAAGTATCCATTGAGAGTCTTAAAGTATGGGTTGATCTGCTCATCCTCATATATACCTCCAAACTGTACCTGGTAGACTGGCTCATCTGTCCTCTGTGGTTACCATCTTTTGTGACTCCTGTCTGCGGCCATTATTGGACTACTACTACTACTCCTATATTTTCTACTCTTAAGCCTCCGAAATACATCATCGACTCTCATCTATTTCTCCTCTATCAGTTTCAGATCTCGATCAATAGGAACATACCGCAGTCCAAATCTGTGCTCATTGATTAAAACGGATAACATGTTGACATCACCCTATTGGTTAGAACCAAGGCCCATACCTGGAAAGTAAAACATGTTAAGTAATTGACGAAGCAAAATGACAAATGTGCACCTGGGGGATTTGGTTCTGTAGTAGCCATGATGTTGCTAATGTGGAATTCATCGAGACTGATATCTTGTGGCAGACTTCCTTTTATCCCTTTATCCTTCTGCCCAATCACCATCGTGTGCTGCGAGATTTCTAGAAAGTTTACCCCAAGCTCATACCCCACTTTTTGGATTGAGACCATGTTCACTTCGTCACCAGATGTGACGCTTCCTCCAATTTCAGCTTGGACCGATTCTATCTGAACACTTTTGTTTGAATGCATTTCTCCCCATTAGATAAAGTTGACTATGTGACAAGGAAGGGGATTGTTTGCCATAGATGCTTGCCTCGGTTGGAGCTTAAATTTTTTGGCATCTAGCAGATCTTGTATGGCATGCCAAAAGCCTCACAATTTTCAGTGTGGTGACCATATTGATTGTGATACTTGCAGAATAAATCCATTTGAAATTTCAACAGGAGAGGATACGACAGTAGACGAGGTGTAACTACCTCCAACTTTTTGGCCTGTACTAATACTTTTAGAAATTTATTTCTTGTCATACCCAATTCCGTGAACTAACTTCTAGTACTCTAATTTTGGCGAGCATGGGTGTTGCTCGGATTCTTTGAGGCTAATGGACGAGCATTAATGTTGGCAAGTTGTCCCACTGATCGATTTACTAATTCATTACGGGGGAATGCTCCTTGATGGATTATCTGATCATCACATGCCTTTATAGCTCTCAGTAATTCCTCCGATCGGTTCAATCTATCTCTGTAAGGATCAACCTCCTCTCTTGGTCTTTGGATCATGGGGGCTCTCTGGACGACCAATGGTTTCTGATACACAACCTCATCAATGTCATCTAATGTGGGATCTGAGGGGATTTGTGGCACAGCTTGCTTAGGGCTACTCAATCCTTGTAGGGGTGCCCCATTCATTTTCTCAATGGTTGACGATTGGGATTGCAGTTGCATCCGTAGGCCATTAATCATAATAACCATTGTCTCTATGATATGTACTATTCTCTCAATTCTAGCCTCTGTAGTGCTTGGAACTTGGTTTGATCCGTCACCTATTGGTTCAGTTGATGCGATTGAGGTTGGACTAATTGGTTCAGGTTTAGACACACTAGACAACCTCCCAATAAGGGGATTTCTTATCCACGAGGTAGAAATGGTTACGGTTTAGGCTGACTCTTGAACTGATACCCAAAAAGAGCCCAAAATGACAAGTGTTAGGACTCTGGGATGGTGGTAAAACGAAATAAGAAGTTACATGCACAAACAAAGCTGACTCAACCAAATAAGTGTTAGCTCCCTTATGAAACCAGTTAAACAAGCATTATCCGGATCAATTTAGTTGCTTCGACTGACCCCATGATTGGTCTTGGGCTTCATGACCCAAATTGTAAGACCCGTGTCAATCTAACCCGGTCTTACCACCTTGAACCAGGTTTACCCATCATGGTCGAGTCAAATGGGCCAAGGGCGTGAAGGAGATCGAGATCCCAGGTATCAAATCGACCCAAAAATACTTAAAATAAGGGAAGGGTCGCATACCCAGCTAAGCAGGGTCGGACCTCCCAAAACAGAAAGTCAGACCCTCAATTTTGAAGGGAGGGTCGGATAGCTTAAGACCTTAGGGTCGACGGGATCATCGACCCTCCCATCGACCCTCGGATTCTACCGAATATAGAAATTAGGAAATTTCTATATTTTTCGATTGGGTTCTTTCCTAATCTCAAAGGGACTTATTTTAGGATGTTCCTAGTCTATTTAAAGGACATCCCTATGCCACTTTCACTCCTTTCACAACCCTAATTGAATTGAGAGAAAGAGAGGAGAAGGAAAAGAGGAAGAAGAAAGGCAAGGAAGAGAACTTAGCAAAAAGGAGAAGAATTGCAGAGAAAAGTAATCTTCTCAGGTGTGGATACTAATTCCATGAGTTTCTACAGACCTTAGGTTAGTTATTGATGAAAATGTGATCTCGGAGAAACCCAAACCATCAAGCTAAGGTTAGGTTTTCATGGAAAACCATAGGAGAGTGCATGAAAACTATTTAGATGGATTATACCAGGTTTCAGACCATGGAATGAATGTAGAATGGAATGTAGGAGCAAGCCATAGGATCCGAAACACGAAGAATGGATTAAAAGAGGGAATTGGACCAAAGTGCACCAAGGGTTGCACCCAGGGTCGATAGACCATTCGACCCTAGGTATTCCTGACCATCGACCCTCAGCATTCGGGAAGTCCAGAAAGAGGGGAGGGTCGATATACCCATCGACCCTACCATCGACCCTCAGTTAACAGAATGGTTTTTAAATCTGAAATTAATTCTAAATAAATTCTATCGACTTTGTTAGGTCTTCTAGCAATATAATAACATTATAAAGGTGATTTTAAAGCTTGGAAAAGTATCTTATAGCAAGCTAAGGTGAGGAACCTTAACTCCAAACTAAATGGGTTAATAATAAACTGTTTTCTATTTCTTGAGTCCTATGCTGTGCTTGATTCTATGCGAATATGTTTGTAATGTGCATACAACATGCCATCCAATATTTCTATTACTTGTTCATGCATATTTACTTTATTGTTTATAACATGATGATGATGATGATGATAGGAATAGGCATGTGCTTGTATGTGTGTGGTTGATGCGAGCGAGTATTAGGGGAGGTGTGATGAGAACGTCAATAAACGTTAACCTTTGGCGGGTCTCAGCACTTTAGCTCTATCTCTAACTTAAGTCTTGTGCATTAGCATCGTCGTATCGCCATTACTTTAGCAGAACTATTATGTCGTAGAGTATCAGGGGAGGTAGTCTTGGTCCTTGTAGTCTCTGACTCTACCGGGGGGCCTTAGCTCTATCGCTATAGACATTCAGAGGGATGCTGGGGTGAGGCCTTGGATACACTGTTTGGCATTAGGATTGGTTAGTTGCGAGCCCAGTTTGCAGCCCTCGCCAATAGGGGCTTACGTGTTGGTATGACACTATATAGCAATAAACGTAACCTTTGTTATATAATGTTCATGGTTGGGTGCATGTGAGTTGACGATAAACGTGATCTTCGGGTAACGTCACACACTCGTGTATAGAGGCGGAGTCAATAAACGCGACCTTTGGCTACCTAAACCTTTCTATTGCATACTGTAAACTCTAAACCGGACCAAAGATATAAATTGACTTTTTGCATGCATATGTATTGTTGCATTGTTTTGGCTACTCACTGAGCCGTGTTGTGTGCTCACCCCTCGACGTCGAATATTTTTAGTTCATGATGCAAGTTATACGGTTGAAGATTTTTTAAATGCTTCTATGTACGGGACGGTAGCGGCGATGGAAGCTGAAGCTGAAGTAGATACACACGACTCCTCTTGCAAGTGCAACTCGTGTGTATTTGATTAGATATTTTATAGGTTTCTTTATTTGGATTTATTAAGACATGTATTTGGTATTTAAATATTTATGTCTCAGTTGAAACAGAATAAATTGTTATTTAAATTTTAATATCACATAGATTCTCAGTTCATCTTATTATAAGACTTCTGCTATTGTGTATTTACTCTGATTATGATTACGGATGTGTGTAAGTTGGATAACGCGGGGATAGCCTATTTGAGATCCTAGTTGAACCGTTGGTTTGTTAGCAGTTCATCACATCATTCTGGTTAGTCCAGAATTGGGGTGTGACAACTTGGTATCAGAGCCTCTCAGGCCTTGCCCGCCGACTAACATACATTCGAGACAATTGTGAACTGAGATAGGATAAACTAAAAGCTTTAATACAAACACATTGTAAGCACAAGTGATGATTGAGACCAAATTTAAAAAAAAGAATAATGCATCTATAAAAGGAAAACAAGTTACATACAATGAGTGAGAGAAACAAAACGTATATACATAACTAAAGTAGAGTACAGTCCACAACCCGGACAGTTACTCTATAGTACAAGAAAATAAAAGTACACTCAGGAAGCTGGAGAGGCGAAGGAGGAGGCGGTGCCTCACGATCTCTGTCGTAGTCCTCAGCATAGACTCTAGTCAACCAAGCTATCGAGTCCGGGTCGTCTCGTAGACTAGCCGTGAGACCGGCTATCCTCCGATCAGTCGCACGCTGCACCTCTAGGAGCTCTCCCATCCGCGCGTCTGATGCGTGCTGAGCAGCCAACAGCTCATCCATCCTCAGATCAGATCTACGCTGAGCATCCCTGATCTCCTGCAGCATCTCCATCATGGCTGAAGGTGGAAGTGAAGGATCAGCCGAATGGTAAGGAGCAGCCTCAGGAGCAGGAGCCGCCGCATAAGAAGTACCAACTCCAGCCGCATGTGTAGGTGAAGGCGGTGGTATCGAGTCGACGTCCATATACATACGATCGTCATCGTTGACCGGATCCACACGAGCTCTAGTAGCAGCAGCAGCAGCCTCAGCATCAGCCATCTCGACCCGAGTGTGAGGGCGCACCATCGCGTTCCTCTCCTCATCACTAACCTCAGCATCTCGCAGCCCCATCTTGCAGATAGCCTCCCAATCTAGAGGCGACGAGAAGGTCTTCTCCTGGATCTTCTCATCTACCAGATCCACCCCCAGACGGGTCAGTAACACTGTAATCATGCGTCCATAGGGTAGATTACCCCTATGACCGGACAATGTAGCACTAATCATTGTCCACATGATGATGTAAGGACGGCATACCGGCTGTCGAGTGCATATACTGTAAATCAGGAACTGGGTCAGCTGAGAAACCCTCTCATAGTGCCCACTCTGTGGGATCAGATTATGCTGGATAATCTTACAGAAGACCCGTGGAGCTGGACGCAAGTAACAGGCTCTCATCTGCCAACGATCAGGACGGAGCAACTGGTTGTCGATCTCTGCCCTCATCTCCATCTCAACAAACTGTGGCTCTCCCGGCGCATAGTACACCATGGGGCCATCATAGGGAATGCCCAACAGATCGGCTAGCTGCCGATAATCAAAGGAAATGTGCACCCCCTTGACGTAACTGGTGATGCGCAACTCCTGACCATGCTCAACGTCGTTGTAATTCCCCACCACCTGGAGATTACAATAGAACTAGCACACCAAATCTGGACATGTGCACGCGTCGTATGTGATGACAGGGAGCCACCCATATCACCAAATGCTCCCTCTACATTGAACAAGGCTAGCTCAGCCAAGTTCACCATGCGACCCCCTTCCACTTTCGTACGGGCATAGTCAGCATACTGTGCCTCAGCTTCATTCGAACGGAAGCGAAGTGGATCACGCACTCTGGGTACTTTGGTATGAGCCATAGTATCTGCAAAACAAGAAAGAGAAAGGAAACAAGGAGTTAATAGGATAAAAATCCAAAATATGATATAATAACGACGTAAGTTGACCATAAAGCCCATTCCTCATCATATAAGTGGGCATAAGGACTTACGAAGGTTTAAACATATCCTACGACCCACATGCAGTAGGAAATTTTAACTGACGATGTCCAATTTGAAGAAATTCAAGAAAAATCAAAATTGTCGACAAATTAGGGCAAAATGAAAAAAATTCAAGTTTCTCGATAACCAACCGATGAAACTCAAAAAATTTTGAGGGCTTTCGTTCCTCGAGACACCAATAACAAAAGCCCCCAATAAAAATCGAATTTTTACGGTTAGAAAAAGTTTAATTTGGAAAATACAAGTTAAATGTGCAAAAACCTAGAAAAGAAAACCTAAAAACAGGTGTGATGAGTGGACATACCTGTAGTGATGACGTGGACGTCGAAACCCGGAGTCAAACTGACCAAAAATGGTAGAGTAGCACTGTAGCAACTCAGAGAGGAGAGACGAGTCGAAACGGAGGGGGAATAGTGAGAAATGACCCAGAATCGGATCTTAAAAATCTGATTTTTGGTCCGAGGGTCGGACAATTCGACTGGATCCATCGACCCTCGAATCGACCCTCCCATCGACCCTCGGCTCTCGAGAATCTGACAGAAAACTAAGGGTCAGAACTGAGGGTCGGATTCCCATCGACCCTCGCATCGACCCTCAGCTCTCGGGAAGAACAGGTCATTCCCAGGGTCGGAAACTAAGGGTCGGACATACCATCGACCCTCACCATCGACCCTGCATAGAAAAGACAGTATTTTTTTATAAAATGAGCTAGAATTGGAATTGATTATCGATTAGCATGCCTACATGAAATATGAATGACTTCTCACCTATTTTGACAATTTTCAGGCACCACCAATCACCGAAAGGAATCATGTCTGGACGTAGAGTAACCCGACAGACCCGAAATCCTGTCCCACCACCACCACCCGTGGAGGAGACTAGTCAAGAAAATAACTATGCACCGGGAATCCAGAACAGGCAAACCCTACAAATTTGCCACCTCCACCACCAGAGCTGGCAACAGTGGTGATGAATCTGGCACAGCAGCTGCAGCAGATGCAACACGCACAGGCTCAGATGCAGGTTGCCATGGGAATTATGTTCCAAGCCACTCAGGCTGCACCCATGCACACCGGACAAGCTAGTGCAACACCAGTAGGTAACCACCCAGCTCATCAGACACCTCAACAACCGGCTGCATAGATTCCGGTGCAGGTACCGGAAGCAGCTCAAGGGAATTACCACAATCCACCCTATATGTTTGGGGCAAACCCCCAGAATCAGCAGAACCACTCCCGACTAGTGGAGAGATTTTTGAAGATGAAACCCAGAGAATTCAACGACAAGCCGTCTGATCCATTGTGGCCAGCCCACTGGATAGACGAGATGGAGAGAAATTTCCTCATGATGACTATCACAGAGGAAGAGAAAGTACTATGTGCCACCTTCATGCTCAAGGGCGACGCACACCATTGGTGGAAATCCACGAAGACCTATTTACTGACCAAGCATGCCCTACTGACTTGGGCTAGATATAAAGAAGCATTCTTCGAGAAATATTTTCCACGAAGCTTCAGAGATTCGATGGAGAAGGAGTTCCTAAGCTTGTACCAGGGACAGATGACTGTAGATTCATACCAACAACGTTACGAAGAGCTGTTTTTCTTTGCACCGGCTAGCATGCAAGAAGAATATACCAAAACCCATAGATTCGTCGCTGGACTAAGAGGAAGCATCAGAGAAAATGTTCTGGGCTTAGAGAAGAGAATCTACAACGAAGCTGTCCAGCTTGCTCGAGTGATTGAATCGAGCCAGAAGGAGAGTTACCTTACTCAGAACAGAGGCATCCAGAGACCAGCCGAAAACTCCTACAACGGAGGCAATAACAGGACGTATAAGCCTTTCCGTCCTCAGAATTTTAATGCTGCAACCAGGACTACTCCAGCAGCTCAACCTCAGCCAAAGCCAAATTCTGAAGCCCCAAAGTGTTTTAACTGCAACCAGCCGGGACATATGGCAAGGGAGTGCCCTAAGCCCAAGAAACAATTCCATCAGGGACGTGTATATGCTGTTACGTCCGAGGATGCGGCCGCATCACCCGATGTGGTCACAGGTATGATTGATTTTTAAAGTTGTAATTACATTGAATGAGCATGTAGACTAAGTAAAGATAAATCACAGGTATTGTACCTATAAATGGCGTACCCACCAGAGTACTCTTCGATTTCGGAGCTACTCATTCCTTTATATCTGTGTCATTTGGAAAGAAGACAAAATTACCCATCAAAACATTAGACTACAAATTACTTGTACAGTCACCGATGGGGTTAGAAGTGGAACTAGAGAAGGGTTATGGACCATGTCCAGTTCTCATTGGAGAGCAGACATTAGATGCAACCTTGATATAACTTGAGATGGCAGACTTTGATGTCATCTAGGGAATGGACTGGTTAGCTCAGCATTCTGCAAATTTATTATGCGCCGAAAAGAAGCTAACATTCAAAGACAAAGAAGGGACAAAATTCAGTTTCTCGGGAACCAAACTTCCCCGGAGACGCAAGCTCATACTCTCGGCATTAAAGGCTAAGAAGTGCCTTGACAAGGGAGCAGTCGGGTATCTAGTGTCAGTGGTCGACCTAACCAAGGAAGCACCACGAATGGAAAACATTGATGTCGTGCGGGATTATCCTGACGTATTTTCGTAGGAACTACCTAGATTACCACCCGACCGTGCCACGAAGTTTGTAATAGACCTGATACCTGGAGCCGCACCCGTATCAAAAGCACCTTACAGGATGGCTCCTACGGAACTGAAGGTGCAACTACAAGAATTGCTGGACAAGGGTTATATTCGACCCAGTATATCTCCATGGGGTGCACCGGTGTTGTTCGTAAAGAAGAAGTATGGTAGCGTTTGATTATGTATCGACTATCGAGAGTTGAATAAACTGACAATCAAGAATCGATATCCACTACCTCGGATCGATGACTTTTTCGATCAGTCACAAGGAGCAAAAGTATTTTCAAAGATCGATCTTCGATCAGGCTATCATCAGCTGAAGATTAAAGAAGGTGATATTCCAAAGACAGCATTCAAGACCAGATATGGACATTATGAATTTTTGGTTATGTCTTTCGGATTAACTAATGCACCGACAACATTCGTGGAACTTATGAACCGAGTTTTCCACGATATGTTGGATACGTCGGTTATAGTATTTATTGATGACATATTGGTATACTCCAAGGACAAGGAAACCCAAATCAAGAACCTAAACGCAGCCCTACAGCGTTTAAGGAAAGAGAAGCTATATGCCAAATTTTCAAAGTGCGAGTTTTGGCTAAGTGAAGTCGCATTCCTAGGCCATGTAGTATCCGCTGAAGGAATCAAAGTGGATCCCAGCAAGATCGAGGCTATTGTGAAGTGGGAAGCACCAAAGAGTGTTTCAGAAATCAGAAGTTTTCTGGGTCTAGCTGGTTACTATCGGAGATTCGTAGAAGACTATTCTCGGATTGCTGTACCTCTCACCAGTTTGACCAAGAAGGGTGAAAAGTTTGTATGGACGGATAAATGTGAGAAGAGCTTCCAGACACTGAAGACCAGATTGATATCCGCCCCGATTTTGACTATTCCCGTTCCAGGACAGACATTTACTTTATACACTGATGCGTCAGGACTGGGACTAGGATGTGTGCTTATGCAAGGAGAGCAAGTAATTGCTTATGCTTCAAGACAGTTAAAGGTACATGAGAAAAATTATCCCACTCATGATCTGGAGCTAGCGGCAGTAGTACATGCTGTCAAGATATGGAGACATTACCTGTACGGGGAGAAATTCTAGATTAAGTCGGACCATAAAAGTCTTACTTATTTATTTAATCAGAAGGAGTTGAATATGCCACTAAGAAGATGGCTAGAACTATTGAAAGACTATGATTGTGATATCTAGTATCATCCGGGAAAAGCGAACGTAGTAGCGGATGCATTAAGTAGAAAAGCAATGATAAAATCTCAAGGAGAAGTTAGCACGACTGCAGCAATGTGTACCAACGGAATGGTGTTCAATTACGGCAACGAGCAGTATGTGATAGATACAACGGATGAATCAGCCAACTAAGGGTTTATTCATCGGTTTACGAATATGTTCGCGGCATTGAAGATTATACCGGATATAGTAGATGAAGTGAAGATTGCTATCAAAGCAGATCCTTATCTGAGAACAGTAAAAGAAGATATTGAGAAAGGTAGGACTAACCTTGAGTTCACCTTGGATGACGAGAAGGTACTAAAATACAAAGGAAGAATATGTGTACCTGAAACAGAAAGTATGGACATTAGACACCGACTGATGAAAGAAGCCCATACCATCATCTATTCGATACATCCTGGAAGTACAAAAATGTATCATGATCTGAAGAAATTATATTGGTGGAGGGGAATGAAAGCAGATGTAGCCAAGTTCGTGTCTCAATGCCTAAATTGTCAGAAAGTAAAGGCTGAACGACAAAGACCGGCAGGACTGTTACAGCCATTACCGGAACCAGCATGGAAATGGGACTGCATCACTATGGACTTCGTCACGGGACTACCATTGACTCCTCGAGTAGTTGACGCAGTTTGGGTGATTGTGGATCGTCTGACTAAAACAGCTCACTTTATACCTATACGACCTCAGTATACACTGGAAAGGTTAGCGAAGCTGTATGTGGATAATATTGTTCGATTACATGGTGTTCCAGAAAGTATTGTGTCGAATAGAGACCCACGATTTACTTCCAAGTTTTGAGAAGGATTGCAAAAGGCTATGGGTACAACATTGAAGTTCAGTACTGCATTCCGCCCACAGACAGACGGACAATCAGAGCGTACAATCCAGATTCTAGAAGATATGCTACGAGCATGTGTGATTGATTTTAAAGGATCATGGGATGAAACGTTAGCATTGATCGAGTTCGCTTATAACAATAGCTATCAGGCTACTATACAGATGTCACCTTATGAAGCACTGTATGGCAGGAAGTGTCGAACTCCCTTGTTTTGGAATGAAGTTGGAGAATGTAGTATTGTTGGACCGGAATTTGTTGAAGAGACTTGTCGAGTGGTCGACATCATCAAGGAAAGAGTGAGAACAGCTCAGAATCTCCAGAAGCAATATGCGGATACTCGACGAAGAGATCTGGAGTTCGCCGTAGGTGATAAAGTATTTTTGAAGGTATCGCCTATGGGAGGATTGAAGAGGTTCGGATAGAAAGGAAAACTAAGTCCAAGATATGTCGGGCCATATGAAATTCTAGCTAAGCGTGGAAAAGTGGCTTATCAGTTAGCACTACCACCATCTATGTCAAGTGTGCATGACGTATTTCAAATTTCCCTATTGAAGAAGTATGTCAAAGACCCAACGCATGTCTTGACAGTGGATTTGCTGGAATTGACTGATGATTTGACGTTTGAAGTAACACCAATAGAAATCACTAGTCGAAAGGTTCAACGTCTACGCAACAAAGATATCTACTATGTTAAGGTCACATGGAAAAGTAGAGACATGGAAGAGATTACATGGGAAGAAGAGAATGCTATGCGAAAGCAATACCCTCATTTATTTGATTCAGAAGGTACGTATAATTTCGAGGATGAAATTTTTATAAGTTGGGGGCAGTTCTAAGACCCATGTCAATCTAACCCGGTCTTACCACCTTGAACCAGGTTTACCCATCATGGTCGAGTCAAATGGACCAAGGGCGTGAAGGAGATCGAGATCCCAGGTATCAAATTGACCCAAAAACACTAAAAATAAGGGAGGGGTCGCATACCCAGCTAAGCAGGGTCGGACCTCCCAAAATAGAAAGTCCGACCCTCAATTTTGAAGGGAGGGTCAGACAGCTTAAGACCCTAGGGTCGATGGGATCATCGACCCTCCCATCAACCCTCGGATTCTGCCGAATATAGAAATTAGGAAATTTCTATATTTTTCGATTGGGTTCTTTCCTAATCTCAAAGGGACTTATTTTAGGATGTTCCTAGTCTATTTAAAGGACGTCCCTAAGCCTTTTTCACTCCTTTCACAACCCTAATTGAATTGAGAGAAAGAGAGGAGAAGGAAAAGAGGAAGAAGAAAGGCAAGGAAGAGAACTTAGCAAAAAGGAGAAGAATTGCTGAGAAAAGTAATCTTCTCAGGTATGGATACTAATTCCATGAGTTTCTACAGACCTTAGGTTAGTTAATGATGAGAATGTGATCTCGGAGAAACCCAAACCATCAAGCTAAGGTTAGGTTTTCATGGAAAACCATAGGAGAGTGCATGAAAACTATTTAGATGGATTATACTAGGTTTCAGACCATGGAATGAATGTAGAATGGAATATAGGAGCAAGCCATAGGATCCCAAACACGAAGAATGGATTAAAAGGGGGAATTGGACCAAAGTGCACCATGGGGCACCTAGGGTCGATAGACCATCCAACCCTAGGTATTCCTGACCATCGACCCTCAGCATTCGGGAAGTCCAGAAAGAGGGGAGGGTCGATAGACCCATCGACCCTACCATCGACCCTCAGTTAACAGAATGGTTTTTAAATCTGGAATTAATTCTAATTAAATTCTATCGACTTTGTTAGGTCTTCTAGCAATATAATAACATTATAAAGGTGATTTTAAAGCTTGAAAAAGTATCTTATAGCAAGCTAAGGTGAGGAACCTTAACTCCAAACTAAATGGGTTAATAATAAACTATTTTCTATTTCTTGAGTCATATGCTGTGCTCGATTCTATGCGAATATGTTTGTAATGTGCATACAACATGCCATCCAATATTTCTATTACTTATTCATGCATATTTATTTTATTGTTTATAACATGATGATGATGATGATGATGATAGGAATAGGCATGTGCTTGTATGTGTGTGGTTGATGTGCTTGATGTGAGCGAGTATCAGGGGAGGTGTGATGAGAACGTCAATAAACGTTAACCTTTGGCGGGTCTCAGCACTTTAGCTCTATCTCTAACTCAAGTCTTGTGCATTAGCATCGTCGTATCGCCATTACTTTAGCAGAACTATTATGTCGTAGAGTATTAGGGGAGGTGGTCTCGGTCCATGTATTCTCTGACTCTACCGGGGGGCCTTAGCTCTATCTCTATGGACATTCGGAGGGATGCTAGGGTGAGGCCTTGGATACACTATTTGGTATTAGGATTGGTTAGTTGCGAGCCCAGTTTGCAGCCCTCGCCAACAGATGCTTACGTATTGCTATGGCACTATATTGCAATTAACGTAACCTTTGTTATATATGTTCATGGTTGGGTGCATGTGAGTTGACAATAAACGTGATCTTCGGGTAACGTCACACACTCGTGTATAGAGGCGGAGTCAATAAACACGACCTTTGGCTACCTAAACCTTTCTATTGCATACTGCAAACTTTAAACCGGACCAAAGATATAAATTGACTTTTTGCATGCATATGTATTGTTGCATTGTTTTGGCTACTCACTGAGCCGTGATGTGTGCTCAACCCTCGACGTCGAATATTTTTAGTTGATGATGCAGGTTATACGATTGAAGATTTTTTTAAATGCTTCTACGTACGGGACAGTAGCGGCGATGGAAGCTGAAGCTGAAGTAGATACACACGACTCCTCTTGCGAGTGCAACTCGTGTGTATTTGATTAGATATTTTATAGGTTTCTTTATTTGGATTTATTAAGACATGTATTTGGTATTTAAATATTTATGTCTCAGTTGAAATAGAATAAATTGTTATTTAAATTTTAATATCACATAGATTCTCAGTTCATCTTATTATAAGACTTCCGCTATTGTGTATTTACTCTGATTATGATTATGGATGTGTGTAAGTTGGATAACGTGGGGTTAGCCTATTTGAGATCCTGGTTGAACCGTTGGTTTGTTAGCGGTTCATCACATCATTCTGGTTAGTCCAGAATTGGGGTGTGACACAAACAGTTCATTAGTCAACAAGGTCTGATGACTTGGTTTGTCAAATTCAAAGAGATTGAAACTGATACAGTTATTCCTAGCTTTCATACGGGATAGTTAGAAAAGCGATTCATGACCATGTTGCTAAGTTCTTCAGCCAAACATGTTCTCAAAGTAAATAAACAAAAAAAGTTATATACAGTGAATTGAACCAAAGATGGTATGGTGATGGACTAAATCTGAGACGTCCAAGACATCTCAAATTACCTACGTATTCCAATTCTAGAAATCAAGTCCATAACGTAGTTCATACGTAATGTGATTAAGGTTTATGGATGTGATTTATGCTTAAGCTTTCTTAGATTCAATTGTTCAAGTTGAAGTTTATGCTTGATGACGATTGAGATTGAATCTAGATATAGCCTATGTGGACTGAAGTGAATATCGATATTGATATGAATACGGATATGAAGGACCTAAGGATTCTAAGATGTGGTACCGTACTTAGAGAGGTCCTCCAAGTTGCCTACGTATTTCAGAGGTCCTGAAAATTAGGTACAACATAGTTCGTTGTGATGGGTTGTGGATAGATGTAGATATCCTAAAGAAGACTAAAGAAGGCTCAAGTGCATACAACCCAAGTGGATCAAGGTACGGTTTGGGATCTAAGTGTGTATAGTCTGAGTGAACCACAGGTACGGATTTGGAATCTAAGGGTGTAAAGTCCGAGTGAACTACAGGTACAGATTCGAGAGAACCTAAAGGATGTACAGTTTTAGTGAACCACAGGTACAGATTCGAGTAAACCTAAGGGATGTATAGTTCTAGTGGACCACATGTATAGATTCGAGTAAACCGAAAGGGTGTATAGTTCTAGTGAACCACAGGTACAGATTCGAGTAAACCTAAAGGGTGTACAGTTCTAGTGAACCACAGGTATAGATTTGAGTGAACCTAAATGATGTACAGCTCTAATGAATCATAGGTATAGATTCGAGTGAACCTAAATGATGTACAGTTCTAGTGAACCACATGTACAGATTTGAGTGAACCTAAAGGATGTCAATTCTAGTGAACCACAGGTACAGATTCGATGCGTACAATCTGAGAGAACCATAAGTACGACATAGAATGGAGGTTATGGAACCGTGTTTGGGAATCTCTCTAAACTGCATACGTATCTTAGGGTGCTACACTAAGAATCAGGATCCACATAGTTTAGAAGCGGATTCATTCAATCATTCATGTACTTCTTTCAATATCAGGGTGTGGAACCTAAATGCTCTATGGTTCGATTCACATCACACCTATCTAGTTCTCTATATCCTAGAGGAGATGAGCTGAGGGGTAGGAATTGTCCTAAAGCTACCCATAACCTAAAACCCTAATTCGGTACGTGTTGGGCTTGGCTTTCTGATTCTTGATTAAAATTTATCACTTTTCCATTCTTACCCTTCTCGTGAATGTGAGTGCCTACATGCACGTCCCCACACCTAATACGTCTTCTAGGTGTGCAGATATGGCAGTTCGACTAGGTGTTACAAAAATTAAATTATTTCCAATAATGAATATCATTTAAATATGACTAGTAACAACAATATCATCTCAAGTATAGCAATAAAGCATGTCATCTCAAATATAGCAAGCATGTGAAAGCAATGATCAAGCATCGATAATCAACAATGTGATCAAGATCATATTTGATCGATGGTTCAGATTTAATTTAAACATTCATGAGGTCAATCCAACCATTCAAATTCAATTAAATCACGCAAAAAGGATAATATATCAATTTAAATCAATCATCAAGACAATCCAACGTTCCAAATTCATTTATATCACTCATGATTAATCCGATGGTTCAGATTCTAATGAGATGCTCGTGATCAAGATCTAATGGTCTATATTTCATATCACTCATGATCAATAGCTAGATTCATTTCATTATAAGATCCAAATCAAAATTAAACATTTAATGGCTCACAATTAATATTCTCTCATGATCCAAATAAAAATCAATCTTCCAATGGCTCAAAATTAATCATATTAGAAACTTTAGATCAATGGCAAGATTTCAATTACATCTGTAAGACCCGTATCAAACTAACCCGATCTTACCACCTTGAACCAGGTCTACCCATCATGGTCGAGCCAAATGGATCAAGTACGTACGGGAGATCACGATCCCAGGTATTAAACTGACCCAAAAACACTAAAATAAGGGGGAGGGTCGCATACCCAGCAAGGCAGGGTCGGACCCCCCAGTACTAAAATTAGACCCTGAGTTTTTAACTAGGGGTCGGATATTTTAGAACCAGGGGTTGACGGGATCTCCGACCCCCTCATCGACCCCCAGTCTGTCGACAGAAACCGTGAATTAGGAACTTTCCAAATTTCAATGGGATTCTTTCCTAATCTCAATGGGACTTATTTTGGGAGTTTCTACTCTATAATAGGATGTCCCTAAGCCTCTTTTACTCCTTTTAGAACCCTAATTGGATTGAGAGAAAGAGAAGAGAAAGAGAAGAAAAAGAGAAGAGAAGGAAAAGTGGAGAAGAAGATCAAAGAGAAGGATTCAGAGAACCAAGCCTAATTCTTAGGTATGGATACTATCTCCATGTAATTTTACAGACCTTAGAATAGATAGTGAAGAGGATATAATCTAGGAGAAACCCAAATCATCCACCCATGGTTAGGTTTTTATGAAAAACCATGGGAGAAATCATAAAAGCCATAAAGGTGAATGAACTACGATTCTAGACCGTAGAACATGTGTGGAATGGATTGTAGAAGCAAGCCATAGGACCCCAAACACGAAGAATGGACTGTAGGATGAGAATTTTGACTAAACCCACAGGGGGTCGCCCGGGGGGTCGATGGCCAATCGACCCTACCAGACCCTAACAATCGACCCCCAGTGTTCAGGAAGTCCAGACTGTGGGTGGTCGCACCCAGGGTCGATGGAACCTTCGACCCTGGCATCGACCCCCAGTTAACACCATGCTTTTTAAAATCAAAATTAATTCTAATTAAATTCTATCGACTTGATTAGGTCTTCTAGTGATATAATATTGATATTTAGTTGATTCTTAAAGCTTGAAAGAGGACCTACGATCAAGAAAAGGTGAGGGAACAAGACCTAAACTAATTGGTTAATAATAAACTATTTTATTCTTGAGTCCAATGCCATGATTGATTCTATGCGTGTATGCTTGTTATTTGCATTCAACATGTCATCCAATATTTCTATTATTACTGTTCATGCATATTTAAATTATTGTATATAACATGATGATGATGATGATGATAGGAATAGGCATGTGAATGTATGTGTGTGGTAGGTGTGCTTGATGCGAGCGAGTATCAGGGGGGGTGTCATAGGCCGGGCCTCAGCACTCTAGCTCTATCTCTAACTCAAGTCTTGTCCACTGACATCGTCGTATCGCCATTACCTTAGCAGAACTATTACGTCATAGGGTATGAGGGGAGGTGGTCTCGGACCGTGTAGTCTCTGACTCTGCCAGGGGGCCTTATCCCTATCTCTATGGACGTATTGAGGGATGTTGGGGTGAGGCCTTAGATACACTGATTGGCACTAGGATTGGTTAGTTGCGAGCCTAGTTTGCGAGCCCTCGCGAGCAGGGGCTTACGTGTTGGTATGGGTAACTGGTACAACAATAAATGTGACCTTTGTATGTACATTGTCCATGGTTGGTGCATGTGGGATGACAATAAACGTTACCTTTGGGCGGCTTCAGACACTCGTGTATAGAGGTGCGGCGGCCACCTATCCTTTCTATAGCACATTGCAAACTTATTTATCAGACCAAAGATATGAATTGAATGCATGCATATGTTTGTTGCATTATTTTGTTTGCTCACTGAGCCATGATGTGTGCTCACCCTCTCGACGTCGAATATTTTTAGTTGAAAAGAAGCTGACATTTAAGGACAAGGAAGGACCAGAGTTCAGTTTTTCGGGAACCAAACTTTCCCGTAAACGAAAGCTCATACTCTATACGCTAAAGGCTAAGAAGTGCCTTGAGAAAGGAGCAATCGGGTATTTAGTATCTGTGGTCGACCTTACCAAGGAAGCACCACGAATGGAAGATATTGATGTCGTGCGTGACTTTCTAGACGTATTTCCTGAAGAACTACCAGGATTACCAGCCGACCGAGCTACAGAGTTTGTTATAGATCTTATATCTGGAGCCACACCAGTATCGAAAGCACCTTATAGAATGGCTCCTACTGAACTAAAGGAATTGAAAGTACAACTACAAGAACTGCTGGACAAGGGTTACATTCGCCCTAGCATATCACCATGGGGAGCGCCAGTATTATTCGTGAAGAAGAAGGACGGTAGCGTTCGATTGTGTATAGACTACCGAGAACTGAATAAACTGACAATCAAGAATCGGTATCCATTGCCTCGGATCGATGAACTATTCGATCAGTTGCAAGGTGCCAAAGTGTTCTCCAAGATCGATCTTCGGTCAGGCTACCATCAACTGAAGATTAAGGATGGTGATATTCCCAAGACAACATTCAGGACCAGATATGGACATTATGAATTTTTGGTCATGTCTTTTGGATTGACAAAGGCACCAGCAACCTTTATGGAACTTATGAATGAGGTTTTCCACGACATGTTGGATACGTCGGTTATTCTATTCATTGATGATATATTAGTCTACTCCAAAGACGAGGAAACTCATGTTAAGAAACTAAACGCCGCTCTGCAGCGACTACGGAAGGAGAAGCTCTACGCTAAATTTTCAAAGTGTGAGTTTTGGCTAAAGGAAGTCGCATTTCTTGGCCATGTAGTATCCGCTGAAGGAATTAAAGTGGATCCCAGCAAGATCGAGGCTATTGTAAAGTGGGAAGCACCGAAGAGCGTTGCAGAAATTAGAAATTTTCTGGGTCTAGCTGGATATTATCGACGATTTATGGAAGACTATTCCCAAATTGTCGTGCCTTTTACTAATTTGACTAAGAAGGGTGAGAAGTTTGTTTGGACGGACAAATGCGAGAAGAGTTACCAAACCTTGAAGGCTAGATTGATATCAGCTCCAATCTTGACCATCCCGATTCTAGGACAACCATTTATCTTATATACCGATGCGTCAGGACTGGGATTAGGATGTGTACTTATGCAAGGACAACAAGTAATTGCTTATGCCTCAAGACAACTGAAGACACATGAGAAGAACTATCCCACTCATGATTTGGAACTAGCGACAGTAGTACATGCTGTCAAAATATGGGGACATTATCTGTACGGAGAGAAATTTTAGATTAAATCAGACCATAAAAGTCTTACTTATCTATTTAATCAGAAGGAGCTGAATATGAGACAAAGAAGATGGCTGGAACTATTGAAAGACTATGATTGTGATATCCAGTATCATCCGGGGAAAGCTAATGTTGTAGCCGATGCGTTGAGTAGAAAGGCAATGATAAAATCTCAGGGAGAGGTTAACACAACTGCCGCAATGTGTACTACCGGGAAGGTATTCAAGCGCGGTAATGAGCAGTTTGTGATAGATGCACCAGATGGATCAGCCAACCAAGGGTTTATTCATCGATTTTCAAATATGTTCGCCGCATTGAAGATTTTACCGGATATAGTTGATGAAGTAAAGATAGCTATCAAATCAGACCCTTACTTAAGAACGGTACAAAAGGACATCGAAAAAGGTAGGACTAACCCTGAGTTCACCTTGGACGAAGAAAAGGTACTGAAGTACAAAGGAAGAATATGTGTACCCGAAACAGAAAACATGGACATTAGATACCGATTGATGAAAGAAGCCCATACCACCATCTATTCGATACATCCTGGAAGTACAAAAATGTACCATGATCTAAAGAAATTATATTGGTGGAGAGGAATGAAAGCAGATGTAGCTAAGTTCGTGTCTAAATGCCCAAATTGTCAGAAAGTAAAGGCTGAATGACAATGACCGGCAGGACTGTTATAGCCGTTACCAGAACCAGCATGGAAATGGGATTGCATCACTATGGACTTTGTCACAAGATTACCATTGACTCCTCGAGTAGTTGATGCGGTTTGGGTGATTGTAGACCTCCTGACTAAAACAGCTCGTTTTATACCTATACGACCTCAGTATACACTGGAGAGGTTAGCTAAGCTGTAAGTGGATAACATTGTGCGATTACACGGTGTACCTGAAAGCATTGTGTCCGATAGAGATCCATGATTTACTTCAAAGTTTTGGGAAGGATTGCAAAAGGTTATGGGTACAACATTGAAATTTAGTACTGCATTCCATCCACAGACAGATGGACAGTTAGAGCGTATAATTCAGATTCTAGAAGATATGCTTCAAGCATGTGTAATTGATTTTAAAGGATCATGGGATGAAAAGTTACCACTGATTGAGTTCGCTTATAACAATAGCTATCAGGCTACTATACAGATGTCACCCTATGAAGCACTGTATGGCCGAAAGTGTCAAACTCCTTTGTTTTGGAATGAAGTTGGGGAACGTGGTATTGTTGGACTAGAATTTGCTGAAGAGACTTGTCGAGTGGTCGACATTATCAAGGAAAGAGTGAGAACAGCTCAGAATCATCAGAAGCAATATGCAGATACCCAATGCCGAGACCTTGAATTCGTCGTGGGTGATAAAGTATTCTTAGAAGTATCGCCTATGCGAGGATTGAAACGGTTCGGACAGAAAGGGAAACTAAGTCCAAGATATGTCGGGCCATATGAGATTTTAGCTAAGCGTGGAAAAGTGGCTTACCAGTTAGCACTACCACCATCCATGTCAAGTGTGTATGATGTATTTCACATTTCCTTATTGAAGAAGTATGTCAAGGATCCAACGCACGTTCTGACAGTAGATCTACCTAATTTGACTGATGATTTGACATTTAAAGTAACACCAACTGAAATCACCAGCCGAATGGTTTAACGACTACGCAACCGTGATATCTATTATGTTATGGTCACCTGGAGAAGTAGAGATATGGAAGAAATTACATGGGAAGAAGAGAATGCTATGTGAAAGCATTACCCCCATTTATTTGACTCGGAAGGTATGTACAATTTCGAGGACAAAATTTTTTTAAGTAGGGGGGAGTTGTAAGACCCTTATCAAACTAACCCAGTCTTACCACCTTGAACCAGGTCTACCCATCATGGTCGAGCCAAATGGATCAAGTACGTGAGGGAGATCGCGATCCTAGGTATTAAACTGACCCAAAAACACTAAAATAAGGGGGAGGGTCGCATACCCAGCAAGGCAGGGTCGGACCCCCTAGTACTAAAGTCAGACCCTGAGTTTTTAACCGGGGGTCGGACAATTTAGAACCAGGGGTCGACGGGATCTCCGACCCCCTCATCCACCCCCAATCTGCCGACATAAACCGTGAATTAGGAACTTTCCAAATTTCAATGGGATTCTTTCCTAATCTTAATGGGACTTATTTTGGGAGTTTCTACTCTATAATAGGATGTCCCTAAGCCTCTTTTACTCCTTTTAGAACCCTAATTGGATTGAGAGAAAGAGAAGAGAAAGAGAAGAGAAAGAGAAGAGAAGGAAAAGTGGAGAAGAAGATCAAAGAGAAGGCTTCAGAGAACCAAGCCTAATTCTCAGGTATGGATACTATCTCCATGTAATTCTACAGACCTTAGAATAGATAGTGAAGAGAATATGATCTAGGAGAAACCCAAATCATCCACCCATGGTTAGGTTTTTATGAAAAACCGTAGGGGAAATCATAAAAGCCATAAAGGTGAATGAACTACGATTCTAGACCGTAGAACATGTGTGGAATGGATTGTAGAAGCAAGCCATAGGACCCCAAACACGAAGAATGGACTGTAGGATGAGAATTTTGACTAAACCCACAGGGGTCGCCGGGGGTCGATGTGCAATCGACCCTACCGGACCTAACAATCGACCCCGGTGTTCGAAGTCCGGGGCCGTGGGTGGTCGCACCCAGGGTCGATGGAACCTTCGACCATGGCATCGACCCCCAGTTAACACCATGCTTTTTAGAATCAAAATTAATTCTAATTAAATTCTATCGACTTGATTAGGTCTTCTAGTGATAT
Organism: Protea cynaroides; assembly: GCA_028583415.1. Classification (NCBI taxonomy): domain Eukaryota; kingdom Viridiplantae; phylum Streptophyta; class Magnoliopsida; order Proteales; family Proteaceae; genus Protea; species Protea cynaroides. The sequence goes on along the minus strand of CM053273.1, from coordinate 49,898,815 downwards.
AATATTGATATTTAGTTGATTCTTAAAGCTTGAAAGAGGACCTACGATCAAGAAAAGGTGAGAGAACAAGACCTAAACTAATTGGTTAATAATAAACTATTTTATTCTTGAGTCCAATGCCATGATTGATTCTATGCGTGTATGCTTGTTATGTGCATTCAACATGTCATCCAATATTTCTATTATTACTATTCATGCATATTTAAATTATTGTTTATAACATGATGATGATGATGATGATAGGAATAGGCATGTGAATGTATGTGTGTGGTTGGTGTGCTTGAGGCGAGCGAGTATCAGGGGGGGTGTCATAGGCCGGGCCTCAGCACTCTAGCTCTATCTCTAACTCACGTCTTGTCCACTGACATCGTTGTATCGCCATTACCTTAGTAGAACTATTACGTCATAGGGTATGAAGGGAGGTGGTCTCGGACCGTGTAGTCTCGGACTCTGCCGGGGGGCCTTAGCCCTATCTCTATGGACGTATTGAGGGATGCTGGGGTGAGGCCTTGGATGCACTGATTGGCATTATGATTGGTTAGTTGCGAGCCCAGTTTGTGAGCCCTCGCCAGCAGAGGCTTATGTGTTGGAATGAGAAAATGGTACAACAATAAACGTGACCTTTGTGTGTACATTGTCCATGGTGGGTGCATGTGGGACGACAATAAACGTTACCTTTGTGTGGCTTCACACACTCATGTAGAGGTGCGGCGGCCACCTATCCTTTCTATAGCACATTTCAAACTTATTTTCTAGACCAAAGATATGAATTGAATGCATGCATATGTTTGTTGCATTGTTTTGTTTGCTCACTGAGCCATGATGTGTGCTCACCCTCTCGACGTCGAATATTTTTAGTTGACGATGCGGGTACTACGCTTGAAGGTTGTATGAGTGCTCCAGTGTACGCGCGTGTTGCTGCAATGGAAGCCGGAAACTTAGTGGATACGCATGACTCTTCATGCGAGTGCAACTCATGCGTATTCGATTAGATTTTTGTTTTAATTATTAAAGGGTTGTAATTGATACTTTATTTATTTATGTCTTAGTTGATACAACAATAACATGATATTTTATTATGGTTATCACAATTAGATTCCTTAGTTCATTTACTATAAGACTTCCGCTATTGTGTTTTATTCTGATTATGGTTGTGGATGTGTATGGTTTTATTTTTAATGGACACAGCCTATTAGAGATCCTGGTTAAACCATTGATTTATCAGCGGTTCATCACACCATTCTGAATGGTGCAGAATTGGGGTGTGACAACTTGGTATCAGAGCATCTCAGGCCTTGTCTGTGAAACCGTATACTTCTACAAAAGGTCGTGAACTGAGATAGGTTAAAAATTTAAAAGATGTAATAATAACACACCATAAGCATCTATGTTGTTTGAGACTAAACTAAAAGAGAATAATGCATTTAGTAAATGAGAAACAAATTTATATACAACCAAAAGGAAGAACAAATGTTTATATATATATGATTAAAGCAGAGTACAGTCCATAGTCCGAAAAGTTACTCTGAAGTACAAAAAGAAAGATAAAAGAAATATATCAAGAAGCTGGAGGTGATGGGGGAGGCGGTGCCTCACGGTCTCTATCATAGTCCTCAGCGTAGACTCTAGTCAACCAAGCTATCTGAGTCTGGGTCGTTTGGGGACTAGCTGTGAGATCAGCCACCCGCTGGTCAGTCACCCGCTGAGCATCCCTCAGCCCTCCCACCCGCTGATCCGATACGTGCTGAGCAGCTAGAAGCTCTCCCATCCGCTGATCCGACACGCGCTGAGCAACCAGAAGCTCTCCCACCCACTGATCAGACAAACACTGAGCCTCTAGAAGCTCTCCCATCCTCAGGTCAGACATACGCTGAGCCTCTCGTATCTCATGCAATATCCTCATCATGTCATCAGATGGAGAATATAAAGGACCAGCTGCATGCGAAGGACCAGCTGAAGAAGACGGACCAGCTCCAGTAGCATGAGTAGGTGATGGAGGAGGTATGGCATCTACATCCATGTATAGCCGATCGTCATCATCCCCATGAACCCTTGCTCCAGCGGCTGCTGCTGCTGCCTCAGCGTCAGCCATCTCCACTCGAGTGCGAGGGCGCACCATCGCGTTCCTCTCCTTATCGCTGACCTGGGCATCCCGCATGCCCATTTTGCAAATAGCCTCCCAATCCAAAGGCGATGAGAAGGACTTCTCCTGAATCTTCTCATCTAACAAATCAACCCCCAGGCGGGTAAGCAAGGTAGCGATCATGCGTCCATAAGGGAGGTTGCCAGTGTGATTGGGAAACGTGACACTGATCATCGTCTGCATGATGATATAGGGAAGGCAGATGGGCTGCCTAGTGCATATGCAGTACAATAGATACTGGGTCAACTAGGAGACCCTCTCGTAATGACCACTCTGCGGTATCAGGTTATGCTGAATGATCTTGCAGTATACCCATGGATCTGAACGCAGATAACTCGCTTTCATCTCCCAGCGATCAGGTCTGATGAGCTGACGATCGATCTCAGCTCTTATTTGTAGAGAAAAGAACTAAGGCTCTCTAGGAGCACAGAATACTAAGGGCCGCCATAGGAGATACCCAACAAGTCGGCCAGCTGCCGATAATCGAATGAGACATCAACCCCCTTAACGTAACTGGTGATTTGATGCTCACCACCTCTCTCAACATCGTTGTAATCTCCCACTACCTGGAGATTACAGTAGAACTGGCGTACCAAGTCAGGACAGGTACAGACGTCATAAGTGATGACAGGGAGGCAGCCCATATCACCAAAGGCCCCCTCCACATTGAACAAGGCCAAGCTAGCCAAGTCCACTTTGCGGCCTCCCTCTACTTTCTTGCGAGCATAGCGGGCATACTGTGTCTTGGCTTCAGTGGAACGGAAGCGAAGACAGTCGCGAACACTAGGTACCTTGGTACGAGCCATAGTATCTGCAAAAAAGAAAGAAAAGCAAATAAAGGCTTAGAAGATATGAAAAACCCAAAATTTTGACATTATAACGACGTAAATTGGTCAAAAGCCTCACTTTTCACCCATACACGTGGGCAGGAGGACTTACATATATCCTAAACTATCCTGTGAGACTCATACAGTCGAAAATTTCAACTAATTAGATTGAATTGCAAGAAATTTCAAGAAATTCAAAATCTCAACAAAATTAGGGCAAAAAGTGTAAATTTTGAGTTTCTCGATAACCAACCGATGAAACTCAAATATTTTTGAGGGCTTTCGTTCCTTGAGTCACCAACAACAAAAGCTCCCAATAAAAATCGAATTTTTATGGTTGGAAAAAGTTTAATTTGAAAAATACTAGATATAAGAGCAAAAACCTAGGTAAAGAAACCTGAAAACATGAAAAGGTAGAAGACATACCTGTAGCGGAGGAGTAGATGACGAAACAAGGAGTGAAAATCACCAACGGACCGGAGTTGTCACTATAGCAACTCGAGGGACGAGTCGAGTCGAAGCGGAGAAGAAAGAATGGGAAATGGACTTCGAATCGGAGTTTAAAAATCAGATTTTTAGTCCGGGGGTCGAAAAATTCGATTAAAACAATCGACCCACCCATCGACCCCCGCATCGACCCTCGGCTCTCAGGAATCTGACAGAGAACCAGGGGTCACACCCTGGGTCGGACATTTTCCGACCCCCCCATCGACCCCTGGCTCTCGGGAAGAATGGGTGATTTCCCAAGGTCGCAGACAGAGGGTCGGACACCCATCGACCCCCACCATCGACCCTACAGTGAAAATATAGCATTTTCGACAGAATGATCTGAAAATTTTGAAATTTGCATTTGTTAGTGATTTTAAAATATGAGAATGAAGTATTTAATGATTGTCTCTCGTGTTCAATGATTTCAGGCAATCCCACTATCAGATTAATTAATGGCGGGACGCAGAGTAACTAGACAGAGCCGTAACTCTATTCTACCACCACCACCTGTGGGGGAGAATAGCCAGACACACCCAAAAACATAGGGGAACATGAACACGACACCGTCCATCATAAATGGGCAGACAAATCCTACAAATCTGCAAGCTCCACCTACTGATTTGGCCATAGTTGTAATGAATTTGGCCCAACAGCTGCAATAAATGCAACAGGCACAAGCTACTATACAAGCTGCCATAGGCATAACTCCTCCAGCTGCGCAGACACCTCCATTGCTAGTAGGACAGGCAAGCACAGCACCAGGGGGAAGTAACACAGTACCCCACGCACCTCAGACTCCTATCATGCAGGCTCAAGTACAAAATCCTGAGATAGTTCAAGGTGGATATCAATACCAACCACCTATGTATGGAGCGTATGTCCCGCAACCACTAGACCACTCCAGAATGGTGGAGCGTTTTCTAAAACTGAAGCCCAAAGAATTTAATGGCAAGCCAGCAGATCCTTTATGGTCGGAACACTGGGTTGATGAAATGGAAAGAAATTTTATGATGATGACACTAAATGAAGAAGAAAAAGTGTTGTGCGCCACCTTTATGCTGAAAGGAGATGCACACAATTGGTGGAGGTCTACCAGGACTTATTTATTAACAAAGCACGCCCAACTGACTTGGGATATTTATAAAGAGGCGTTCTTTGAGAAGTACTTTCTGAGAAGTTTCAGAGATTCTATGGAAAGAGAGTTCCTGAGTTTATATCAGGGACAGATGACCGTGGATGCGTATCAACAGCGTTATGAACAGCTGTTCTTCTTTGCACCCACCAGTATGCAAGAGGAAACCACAAAGACCCGAAGGTTCGTCATGGGACTTAGGGGAAGCATCCGCGAGCAAGTTCTGGGACATGAAAAGAAAATCTATAATGAAGCGGCATAAATTGCTCGAGTTATAGAATCGAGCCAGAAGGAGAGTTATTTTATGCAAAACAGAGGTATAAAAAGGCCAGCTGGAAATTCTTATAATGGAGGGAATAACAAGACATTCAACCCTTCCGTGCTCAAGGCTATAGCGCTGCAACCAAGACTACTCCCGTAGCTCAACAGCAACAAAAGCCAACTACTGAAGGGATAAAATGTTTTAACTGCAGCCAAGTGGGAAATATGGCAAGGGAATGTCCTAAGCCCAAGAAGCAGCTACATCAGGACGAGTTTACGCGGTTACATCGGAGGATGCTGCCGCATCGCCTGATGTGGTTACAGGTATGACTTAAATTTTAGTTAGTTGTATTACATTGTACGAGCATGTAGACTAAACCAAAACAAATCACAGGTATCGTAACTATTAATGGCATTCCTGCCAGAGTACTCTTTGATTCAGGAGCTACTCATTCCTTTATATTTGTGACATTTGGAAAGAAGTTAAATCTACCCCTTAAATCCTTAGACTGCAAACTACTTGTACGATCACCTATGGGATTAGAAGTGGAGTTAAAAAAAGGTTATGGACCATGTCCAGTTCTTAATGATGAAAAGACCTTGGATGCAACCTTGATCCAACTTGAGATGGCAGACTTTGACGTCATCTTGGGAATGGACTGGTTAGTTCGGCATTCTGTAAACCTATTGTGTGCCGAAAAGAAGCTGACATTTAAGGACAAGGAAGGACCAGAGTTCAGTTTTTCGGGAACCAAACTTTCCCGTAAACGAAAGCTCATACTCTGTACGCTAAAGGCTAAGAAGTGCCTTGAGAAAGGAGCAATCAGGTATTTAGTATCTGTGGTCGACCTTACCAAGGAAGCACCACGAATGGAAGATATTGATGTCGTGCGTGACTTTCCAGACGTATTTCCTGAAGAACTACCAGGATTACCATCCGACCTAGCTACAGAGTTTGTTATAGATCTTATATCTGGAGCCACACCAGTATCGAAAGCACCTTATAGAATGGCTCATACTGAACTAAAGGAATTAAAAGTACAACTACAAGAACTGCTGGACAAGGGTTACATTCGCCCTAGCATATCACCATGGGGAGCGCCAGTATTATTCGTGAAGAAGAAGGACGGTAGCGTTCGATTGTGTATAGACTACCGAGAACTGAATAAACTGACAATCAAGAATCGGCATCCATTGCCTCGGATCGATGACCTATTCGATCAGTTGCAAGGTGCCAAAGTGTTCTCCAAGATCGATCTTCGGTCAGGCTACCATCAATTGAAGATTAAGGACGGTGATATTCCCAAGACAACATTCAGGACCAGATATGGACATTATGAATTTTTGGTCATGTCTTTTAGATTGACAAAGGCACCAGCAACCTTTATGGAACTTATGAACGGGGTTTTCCACGACATGTTGGATACGTCGGTTATTCTATTCATTGATGATATATTAGTCTACTCCAAAGACGAGGAAACTCATGTTAAGAAACTAAACGCCGCTCTGCAGCGACTACGGAAGGAGAAGCTCTACACCAAATTTTAAAAGTGTGAGTTTTGGCTAAAGGAAGTCGCATTTCTAGGCCATGCAGTATCCGCTGAAGGAATTAAAGTGGATCCCAGCAAGATCGAGGCTATTGTAAAGTGGGAAGCACCGAAGAGCGTTGTAGAAATTAGAAATTTTCTGGGTCTAGCTGGATATTATCGACGATTTGTGGAAGACTATTCCCAAATTGCCGTACCTCTTATTAGTTTGACTAAGAAGGGTGAGAAGTTTGTTTGGATGGACAAATGCGAGAAGAGTTTCCAAACCTTGAAGGCTAGATTGATATCAGCTCCAATCTTGACCATCCCGATTCCAGGACAACCATTTATCTTATATACCGATGCGTCAGGACTGGGATTAGGATGTGTACTTTTGCAAGGAGAACAAGTAATTGATTATGCCTCAAGACAACTGAAGACACATGAGAAGAACTATCCCACTCATGATTTGGAACTAGCAGCAGTAGTACATGCTGTCAAAATATGGAGACATTATCTGTACGGAGAGAAATTTTAGATTAAATCAGACCATAAAAGTCTTACTTATCTATTTAATCAGAAGGAGTTGAATATGAGACAAAGAAGATGGCTGGAACTATTGAAAGACTATGATTGTGATATCCAGTATCATCCTGGGAAAGCTAATGTAGTAGCCGATGCATTGAGTAGAAAGGCAATGATAAAATCTCAGGGAGAGGTTAGCACAACTGCCGCAATGTGTACTATCGGGAAGGTATTCAAGCACGGTAATGAGCAGTTTGTGATAGATGCACCAGATGGATCAGCCAACCAAGGGTTTATTCATCGATTTTCAAATATGTTCGCCGCATTGAAGATTTTACCAGATATAGTTGATGAAGTAAAGACAGCTATCAAATCAGACCCTTACTTAAGAACGGTACAAGAGGACATCGAAAAAGGTAGGACTAACCCTGAGTTCACCTTGGATGAAGAAAAGGTACTGAAGTACAAAGGAAGAATATGTGTACCCGAAACAGAAAACATGGACATTAGACACCGATTGATGAAAGAAGCCCATACCACCATCTATTCGATACATCCTGGAAGTACAAAAATGTATCATGATCTAAAGAAATTATATTGGTGGAGAGGAATGAAAGCAGATGTAGCTAAGTTCGTGTCTCAATGCCTAAATTGTCAGAAAGTAAAGGCTGAACGACAAAAACCGACAGGACTGTTATAGCCGTTACCAGAACCAGCATGGAAATGGGATTGCATCACTATGGACTTCGTCACAGGATTACCATTGACTCCTCGAGTAGTTGATGCGGTTTGGGTGATTGTAGACCGCCTGACTAAAATAGCTCGCTTTATACCTATACGACCTCAGTATACACTGGAGAGGTTAGCTAAGCTGTAAGTGGATAACATTGTGCGATTAAACGGTATACCTGAAAGCATTGTGTCCGATAGAGATCCATGATTTACTTCAAAGTTTTGGGAAGGATTGCAAAAGGCTATGGGTACAACATTGAAATTTAGTACTGCATTCCATCCACAGACAGATGGACAGTTAGAGCGTACAATTCAGATTCTAGAAGATATGCTTCAAGCATGTGTAATTGATTTTAAAGGATCATGGGATGAAAAGTTACCACTGATTGAGTTCGCTTATAACAATAGCTATCAGACTACTATACAGATGTCACCCTATGAAGCACTGTATGGTCGAAAGTGTCGAACTCCTTTGTTTTGGAATGAAGTTGGGGAACGTGGTATTGTTGGACCAGAATTTGTTGAAGAGACTTGTCGAGTGGTCGACATTATCAAGGAAAGAGTGGGAACAGCTCAGAATCGTCAGAAGCAATATGCAGATACCCAACGCCGAGACCTTGAATTCGTCGTGGGTGATAAAGTATTCTTAGAAGTATCGCCTATGCGAGGATTGAAGCGGTTCGGACAGAAAGGGAAACTAAGTCCAAGATATGTCGGGCCATATGAGATTTTAGCTAAGCATGGAAAAGTGGCTTACCAGTTAGCACTACCACCATCCATGTCAAATGTGTATGATGTATTTCACATTTCCTTATTGAAGAAGTATGTCAAGGATCCAACGCACGTTCTGACAATAGATCTACCTGATTTGACTGATGATTTGACATTTGAAGTAACACCAACTGCAATCACCGGCCGAAAGGTTTACCGACTACGCAACCGTGATATCTATTATGTTAAGGTCACCTGGAGAAGTAGAGAAATGGAAGAAATTACATGGGAAGAAGAGAATGCTATGCGAAAGCAATACCCTCATTTATTTGACTCGGAAGGTATGTACAATTTCGAGGACAAAATTTTTTTAAGTAGGGGGGAGTTGTAAGACCCGTATCAAACTAACCCAGTCTTACCACCTTGAACCAGGTCTACCCATCATGGTCGAGCCAAATGGATCAAGTACGTGAGGGAGATCACGATCCTAGGTATTAAACTGACCCAAAAATACTAAAATAAGGGGAAGGGTCGCATACCCAGCAAGGCAGGGTCGGACCCCCCAGTACTAAAGTCAGACCCTGAGTTTTTAACCGGGGGTCGGACATTTTAGTACCAGGGGTCGACGGGATCTCCGACCCCCTCATCGACCCCCAGTCTGCCGACATAAACCGTGAATTAGGAACTTTCCAAATTTCAATGGGATTCTTTCCTAATCTTAATGGGACTTATTTTGGGAGTTTCTACTCTATAAATAGGACGTCCCTAAGCCTCTTTTACTCCTTTTAGAACCCTAATTAGATTGAGAGAAAGAGAAGAGAAAGAGAAGAGAAAGAGAAGAGAAGGAAAAGTAGAGAAGAAGATCAAAGAGAAGACTTCAGAGAACCAAGCCTAATTCTTAGGTATGGATACTATCTCCATGTAATTCTACAGACCTTAGAATAGATAGTGAAGAGAATATGATCTAGGAGAAACCCAAATCATCCACCCATGGTTAGGTTTTTATGGAAAACCATAGGGAAAATCATAAAAGCCATAAAGGTGAATGAACTACGATTCTAGACCCTAGAACATGTGTGGAATGGATTGTAGAAGGAAGCCATAGGACCCCAAACACGAAGAATGGACTGTAGGATGAGAATTTTGACTAAACCCACAGGGGGTCGCACGGGGGGTCGATGGCCAATCGACCCTACCAGACCCTAACAATCGACCCCCAGTGTTCAAGAAGTCCAGACTGTGGGTGGTCGCACCCAGGGTCGATGGAACCTTCGACCCTGGCATCGACCCCCAGTTAACACCATGCTTTTTAGAATCAAAATTAATTCTAATTAAATTCTATCGACTTGATTAGGTCTTCTAGTGATATAATATTGATATTTAGTTGATTCTTAATGCTTGAAAGAGGACCTACGATCAACCAAAGGTGAGGGAACAAGACCTAAACTAATTGGTTAATAATAAACTATTTTATTCTTGAGTCCAATGCCATGATTGATTCTATGCGTGTATGCTTGTTATGTGCATTCAACATGTCATCCAATATTTTTATTATTACTGTTCATGCATATTGAAATTATTTTTTATAACATGATGATGATGATGATGATAGGAATAGGCATGTGAATGTTTGTGTGTGGTTGGTGTGCTTGAGGCGAGCGAGTATTAGGGGGGGTGTCATAGGCCAGGCCTCAGCACTCTAGCTCTATCTCTAAGTCAAGTCTTGTCCACTGACATCGTTGTATCGCCATTACCTTAGCAGAACTATTACGTCATAGGGTATGAAGGGAGGTGGTCTCGGACCGTGTAGTCTTGGACTCTGCCGGGGGGCCTTAGCCCTATCTCTATGGACGTATTGAGGGATGCTGGGGTGAGGCCTTGGATACACTGATTGGCATTATGATTGGTTAGTTGCGAGCCCAGTTTGTGAGCCCTCGCCAGCAGAGGCTTATGTGTTGGAATGGGAAATTGGTACAGCAATAAACGTGACCTTTGTGTGTACATTGTCCATGGTGGGTGCATGTGGGACGACAATAAACGTTACCTTTGGGTGGCTTCACACACTCGTGTATAGAGGTGCGACGGCCACCTATCCTTTTTATAGCACGTTGCAAACTTATTTACCAGACCAAAGATATGAATTGAATGCATGCATATGTTTGTTGCATTATTTTGTTTGCTCACTGAGCCATGATGTGTGCTCACCCTCTCGACGTCGAATATTTTTAGTTGACGATGCAGGTACTACGCTTGAAGATTGTATGAGTGCTCCGGTGTACGCGCGTGTTGCTGCAATGGAAGTCAGAAACTTAGTGGATACGCATGACTCTTCATGCGAGTGCAACTCATGCATATTCGATTAGATTTTTGTTTGAATTATTAAAGGGTTGTAATTGATACTTTATTTATTTATGTCTTAGTTGATACAACAATAACATGATATTTTATTATGGTTATCACAATTAGATTCCTTAGTTCATTTACTATAAGACTTCCGCTATTATGTATTATTCTGATTGTGGTTGTGGATGTGTATGGTTTTATTTTTAATGGACATGGCCTATTAGAGATCCTGGTTAAACCATTGATTTATCAGCGGTTCATCACACCATTCTGAATGGTGCAGAATTGGGGTGTGACAACATCAAATTCCAAGATCTATGGCCATGATTTAATCATGTAAAATTCAACATCACATGGCCATATTTTTTTAATCACATTGAATTCAATCATCAATTATCTAGATTTCATTCACATTAAAAATCCTAAATCAAAGGCCATGATTTATTCACATTAAATTCAAGATCAATGGCCCAATTTTATTTATATCCTAAAAATTCCAAGGATATTAGATCAATCAATTTCATAAAAAAATCCAAGGATACTGGATCGATCAATTTCATAACAATTCCAAGCATGTGGTCGGACCAATTTTATCAAAATTGCATAATCGGATCAATCTCATCAACTTCCACAATCGAATAAATTTTATCATATTTCCAATCGGATCAATTTCATCAATTTCACACGATGGGATCAATTTTCAATTTCATCAAAAATTCATATGATCAGATCATTTTAATTAAAAATTCCATTCATGTTTGGATCAATTTCAATTTCATCACAATATGCCATAGTCGGATCAATTTTATCACATGAAACTCCAAGCATATGATGAACCAATTTCATCAAAATTCTATGGATGTGGTCGAACCAATCATGATCAAATGGCTGAAATTCAAGCACATTAAAAATCGATGCAATGGATCAAATTAAATTTATGCCAGTGGCTAAAATTTATTTAAGATACATACAATGGATTACATGGGATCAAGGGTTGTGACGGAATCATGGGAAAGATTGGTTTGTGCAGTGGAACTAGGTGTATGAGTGCCGCTTAGATTTATTGGTTACAGTAGGTTTGCAAGGATTTGATAGGTGTTCAGTTGTGAGGATTAATGGCAGCAAACAGAAGAATAAAGAAAAAGCTAATGCAAGGGGAAGGCTGGGCTTACCTTGGCCGCTCCCACTTCTTCAACGTTCTTCTTCAATCTGCTTCTTCTCCTTCGACTGCTCCTACTATTGCTCTCTTGTTTTTTTTCTTTTCCCCATGTCCCTCTCCAACTCTCCCTTTCCTCAAATCTCTCTTCCTCCTGTTCTTTTGAGTTTTTTTTTCTTCTTTTTTCCCCTTGTCCCTCTCTTTGACTCGCTCTTTCCTCAAATCTCTCTTCCTCCATTTCTTTTGAATATTTTTTCTTCATTTTCTAGTTTTCTCCATCGACTCTTCCTTTCCTCAAATCTCTCTTCCTTATTTTCTTTTGAGTTTTTTTCTTCCTTTTTTCTTAACTCCTCCTACGTTCTCCCACTTCTCTTCCTTTTTTTTTTGTGTTTTTTTCCCTTTTTTTTCTTTCCAAATTTCTCCCTCTTTCCATTGTCTTTCCTTTCTCTCTCTTCTTTCCTTTTTTTTATTTTTTCTTTATTTTCTCCAACTTACCATAGATTCAGCCAGCCCATCTCTCTCTTTCTTTCTTTTCTCATTCGGTTCTTCTTTATCTCTCTTTCCCTTTTAATTCTTTTTCTTTCCATGGGAGTCCCCACCCTGGGTTTCCTTTCTTCCCATACTTTTCCTATGTCCACATCTCGGCGTATCCATGTAGTCTTCAATAGTAACATCTACAACATCAGAAACTAAAATAATTACGTGCGCGAGGGTCAGCTCTCCAACTTGAGCTCAGTGAATGAACAAAACAATACAACAAACATATGCATGCATTCAATTCATATCTTTGGTCTGGTTTATAAGTTTGCAATGCGCTATAGAAAGGTTTGGTGGCCCCCACACCTTTATACACGAGTATGTGAATCCGCCCAATGGATCAAATACCAATGCCTTTCCACATGCACCCACCATAGAATAGAGGTAGAGCTAAAGTGTCCGGATCAAACACCGCCAAAACCTCCCCTGATGCTGTACCCATACCAATACGTAGGCCACTATTGGCGAGGGCTTGCAAATTGGGCTCGCAACTAACCAATCCTAATGCCAAATAGTGTATCCAAGGCCTCACCCCAGCATCCCTCAATATGTCCATAGAGATAGAGCTAAGGCCCCCCGACAGAGTCAGAGACCACACGGTCCGAGACCACCTCCCCTGATGTCCTACGACGTAATAGTTCTGCTAAGGTAATGGTGATACGACGATGTTAGTGGGCAAGACTTGAGTAGAGATAAATCTAGAGTCTGGTGATGTGGTCAAAGATCACCATGCCACATCCTCTCCTTGATGCTTCACTCGCATCCAACACACCAACCATACACATACATTCACATGCCAATTCCTTGCATCATCATCATCATCATGTTATAAATAAACAGAATTATATATCCATGAATAGTAATAGCAGAAATATTGGATGACATGTGAGATGCACATAACAGGCGTACAAGCATAGAATCAATCATGGCATTGGACTCAATAAAGTAAATGATTTATTATTATCCAATTAATTTAGGTCTTGTTCCCTCACCATTGATCGCTGGTTGTTCCTCTTCTAAGCTTTGTAAATCACTTTTGGACCCCTTGGAAACCTAATAAATTTATGGATTCTAAGTTAGAGTTCATATTTAATAATTACAGTGTTTAAATGTCCCATCTGGAATCAATCAAACATCCAGAAGCTGAGTGGCCGCAATTGTGGCTGCACCTGTGGTTTCAGTTTCTGCGACCACAGGGTGTGGGGTCGATACGTGTGGTCGCATATCATGCAACCACACCCTCCCTAGAACCTTTCTGAGGGCATGTGGTCGAACATATGTGCCACGTGTAGTCGACCAAATTACGACGCCACGAGTGTTGGTCGACTTTTCACTCTTAATTTAATACTTTCGTGTCTTGATTCGTTGGCCTATCATTATGATCCTTCCTATGATTGTTGTTTGGCTTAAAATTCACACTTTTACATAATTCTTCACTTTAGTCCATTCTCCAAGGATCCCTTAGTGTTTTGTCCATGGTCTTAGGATTTAGATCTTACTTTGAATCACTATCTCCTCCATGATCTATTCTAGGCATTCAACTTATGTAGGGGATGTTTTCATACCTTAAACTTGTTGAAGAATCAGAGCTCTCTCTGAAATTCCTTATCCTAGTCTTCCTCTTCAATTCTCTTTCTCTTCCTCCTCGTCTCTTTCTCTCTCTTTTAGTTCGAGTTCTAAAAGAATGAAAGAGGCTAAGGGATGTCCTATATATAAAGGGAAATCTCCACATAGAGTCCTACTTTGATTAGGAAAAAACCCCCTTCAGATTAGAAAGGTTTCCTAATCACGGAGTTGGTTATAACATCGTGTGGTCGCACATGGCGTCGCTGAACCCATAGACCACACGTCCAAAAATTGTGACTGTACGTCCCAGACTCCAGTAGTCTCATTATTCTGAGGTGTGGTCGACCCCACCTATTTAGGTATGCGACCACACACTCCTAATTAGATGATTTTGGGTTCAATTTCATACCTAGCCTTGTGGTTCTTCATGCATTTGGTCAGCTTGGTCCGACCATGATAGAAAGACCTGCTACAAGATGGTAAGACCGGATTAGTACGGTACGGGTCTTACAACTCCCCCCTACTTATATAAATTTCGTCTTCAGAATTTACACATACCTTTCGAGTAGAAAAGGTGAGGATATTGCTTTCCCATAGCATTCTCTTCTTCCCATGTGATCTCTTCCACATCTTGGCTCCTCCAAGTAACTTTAACATAGTAAATGTCACGATTGCGTAGATGTTGAACCTTTCGACTGGTAAATGTCAAATCATCAGTTAGACCCAGTGGATCTACTATTAGGGCATGTGTTGGATCTCGGATGTACTTCTTCAGTAATGAGATATGAAATACATCATGCACACTTGACATGGATGGAGGTAGTGCTAACTGATACGTCACTTTTCCACTTTTAGCTAGAATCACATATGGCCCGACGTACCTTGGACTTAGCTTTCCTTTTTGTCCGAACCGTTTTAAGCCTCTCATAGGTGATATTTTCAGGAATACCTTATCACCTACGACAAACTCAAGGTCTCGACGTTGCTTATCTGCATATTGTTTCTGATGATTCTGAGCTGTTCTAACTTTTTCCCTGATTTTGACGATTACATTACAAGTTTCTTCCACAAATTTAGGGCCCACAATTCTTTGTTCTTCGATTTCATTCCAAAATAAAGGAGTTCGACACCTCCTACCGAACAGTGCTTCATAGGGTGACATCTATATAGTTGCTTGATAGCTGTTGTTATAGGCGAACTCGATCAATGATAGCTTCTCATCTCATGATCCTTTGAAATCAATAACACAAGCTCAAAGCATGTCTTCTAGAATCTGAATAGTATGCTCCGACTGTCCATCAGTCTGAGGGTGAAATGCAGTTCCCATAGCTTTCTGTAATCCTTCTCAGAACCTTGAGGTAAAGTGTGGGTCTCTGTCAGACACGATGCTTTCAGGTACACCATGTAATCTGACAATATTATCCACATATAGCTTAGCTAACCTCTCTAGGGTATACTAAGGTCGTATAGCTATGAAACGAGCTGTCTTAGTTAAACAATCCATAATCACCTAGACTGGGTCAACTACTCGGGGAGTCAATGGTAACCCGGTAACGAAGTCCATAGTAATGCAGTTTTATTTCCATGCCGGTTCAACTCCTTCTGATTAAAAAGATGAGTGAGACTCTTATGATCTGATTTAATCTAAAATTCTCTCCATATAAATAATGTCTCCATATCTTGAGCATGTACCACCGTTGCTTACTCCAAGTCATGAGTCAGGTAACTCTCCTCATGCTCCTTTAGTTATCTTGAAGCATATGCAATCGCGGGTTCACCTTGCATTAATTCACATACTAGACCTAATCCAAAAGCATCGATGTATAGGGTAAAAGGTTTCCCTGGTGCCATAATGATCAAGATGGGAGCTGATATCAACCTTGTTTTTAGAGTCTGAAAACATTCTTCACACTTGTCAGTCCAAATAAACTCCTCTCCCTTCCTAGTTAGCTTGGTAAGAGGTATTGCGATCCTAGAGTAGTCCTCTATGAATTGTCTATAATAACTAGCTAAACCCAAGAAACATCTGATCTCTGCAATGTTCTTTAGGTGTTTCTCACCATACGATTACTTCTATCTTAATAGGGTCCACCTTTATTACTTTTGATGATACTATGTGATCCAAGAAGATCACTTTGTTTAATCAAATCTCATATTTCTTAGACTTGGCATAAAGCTTCTCCCTTCTTAGCTATTGTGAAGCTGATCTAAAATTCGTTATAGGACTTTCTTCGTCTTTGGAATAAACCAATATATAATCTATGAAACTATGTTTGACATGTCCAACATATCATGAAACACCCTATAAGACCCGTATCGAACTAACCGGTCTTACCACCTTGAACCAGGTCTACCTATCATGGTCGAGCCAAGTGGGCTAAGTGCGTGAAGAAAACACAAGACCAGGTATGTAGTCTAACTCAAAAATAGTCAAATATGAGGGTAGGGTTGCATGCCAAAATAGGTATGACCGACCCCACCTCAAAAGAGTCCAACCCATGACTTTTTGGTCATGGGGTCGCATGACTAAAAAAAACGTAGGGTCGACAGATTCTGCGACCCTACATTCGACCCTACGATAACAGTCAGAAACCAGAAATTAAGAAACCTTCCTAATTCAAAGGGGGTCTTTCCTAAACTCATTGAGACTTATTATGCAGGGTTTTCCTCTATAAATAGGACGTCCCTTAGCCTCTTTCACTGTTTTAGAACCCTAATTGAAAGTGAGAGATAGAGAAGAGAAGGAAGAGAAGGAAACTTGAAGAAGAAGACTAAGGAAGAAGAAGTTCAGAAAAACCTCTGAATCTCAGCAAATCCAAGGTATGAACCTAAATCCCTACATGAATTGGGAGTCTAAAATTGTTTATGAAGAACATAGGATTTGGAGAAACCCAAATCATCCATTCATGGACAAATTCTAAGAGATTCCATGGAAGTGATTGTTATGGACAATGAATGGTGTATAAATTGTAGTTATGAGCCATAGAACAATCATAGGATGGACCATGATAGTAAGCCAAAGGATTCAAACATGAAGGAATGGACTTTAGAATGAAAGGTCGACACAGAACACGTGTGGTCGCACATAGGGTCAAATGATATCCGACCCTACGAGACCTCATAATCGACCACATGCCCTCGGAAAGTCCCAGGGAGGGTGTGGTCACACGTAGGGTCGAATGGTATCCGACCCCACCTGTGACCCTACACCCTGGGGTCGCAGAAACTGCTACCCTAGGTGCTACCCTACCCTGCGACCCTACCCCTGTGGTCACAAAAACTGCTACCCCAGGTGCTACCCCACCTGCGACCCTACAGTTTCAGTTAGTTTAAACATATTTAGAATTAATTCTAATTAAAATCTATTGACTTGTTAGGTCATTCCAGTGGTTTAAAAGTGAATTATAAAGCTTGAACGAGGATCTACTAGCAATCAAAGGTGAGGGAACAGGACCTAAACTAATTGGCTAATAATAAACTATTTTTGTTTATTGAGTCCAATACCATGAATGATTCTATGCTTGTATGATTGTAATGTGCATATCACATGTCATCCAATATTCCAGTTATTATTGTTCATGAATATTTAATTTCTGTTTATTTATAATATGATGTTGATGATGATGCTAGGAATAGGCAAGTGAATGTATGTGTGTGGTTAGTGTGCTTGATGTGAGTGGAGCATCAGGGGGAGGACATGACACTATGGTTCATCCTGGTGTGAGGACAATGGGAAATCGTGATCCTCCTCGGGATAAAAATGTGTATCCATATCGATGAAGATCAATTGTTCGTTCTGTTGGAGTCACCACCTACATTCAGGTCTAGGACCTCTAAAAATATAGTCTCACCCTAAGGTAAGACTTCTATTGACTCGTGACCCAATGTATCAGTTCTTTGGTCTGTAAGAGATCAGGTAAGTATTCAGGGTACGGTAAGGGGAAGATGTTAGGCACCCAAACCGCCCGATCAATATTGACCTCCTAAACTTTCCTTAAACTCTAATTTTGACTGTGCTTGGTCAACTGGATGACTAGGGTTCAATGGGGGATGTCCTAAACCAAGTTGCTAAGTTGTTCTAACCTAGGGTTCAGCCAATCATGTTTTAAAGCAAATAAACAAGAAAATGTAATGTACAATATTATACAGTGAACCAGACCAAAGATGGTTCAGTCTTGGACTGAATCTGAGACGTGTAAGACATCTCAAACTGCCTACGTATTCCAATCCTAGAAATCAAGTCCAAAAATGTAGTTCGAAAAGGGTTTTGTGATTAAAGATTATGGAAGTAATTTATGCATGTGCTTCAATTAGATTGTTTGTTCAAGTTAAAGTTTATGCTGGATGTATGGTTGATGGGTGGCTTTGTACCGTATTTGGGATTCCCAAATTATACGTATTCTAGGGTGTGCCCTAGAAATCTGGTACGACGTAGTTCAAAATGATTGTGAGAGTCAGATTTGGAATGTGTACCAAATTCCTTCTATTTTTCTCAATGGGATCTAGGGATGAGACCTAAATTCCTACCATTTTTATTTGGGATGTGTACCAAATTCTTTCTATTTTTGTCAATAGGATCTAGGGATGAGACCTAAATTCCTACCATTTTTATTTGAGATGTGTACCAAATTCCTTTTATTTTTGTCAATAGGATCTAGGGATGAGACCTAAATTCCTACCATTTTTATTTGGGATGTGTACCAAATTCCTTCCATTTTTATTAATAGGATCTAGGGATGAGACCTAAATTCCTACCATTTTTATTTGGGATGTGTACCAAATTCTTTCTATTTTTGTCAATAGGATCTAGGGATGAAACCTAATTCCTACCATTTTTATTTGTTTCTTTTTTCTAGGTTTCTAGGGTTTACTATCCCTTTTCATTGTGATTTTTATTTTTTAGGATTTCATACCCTAATTATTCTCCTTATTTTAGGGTTTATCTTGCCCTAATTATTCTTTCCATTTTTTAGGGTTTATCTTGCACCCTAATTGTTCAATTCTTTCCATTTTAGGGTGTATCTTGCCCTAGTTGTTGTATACAATAATAGCAAATAAACAATCTAACATAGCAATGTGAGCTTAAATATAACAGTGTAAGCATCCAAATATAGCATGTTAGAAATATATCCAAATTTAGCAACAAATCAGTCAAAGATGGCAAGTGAACATGTGAATCAATACAAACATGGTAAGTGTGCAATCCAAAGATAACATGTGAAAGCATTCCAAGTATGTCATGTGAGAGTGTAAGCATCAAATATGGCAAATTATGTGACATCATATGTATCAAAACAACTTGTATGCATGATATAATGATTTAGATTCGCTTAAATTAATCACAATGAAGATCCAAAAGTTCAGATTACTCATGATCACATCAACATCAACATCATCAGATCATATAAAAATCAATGGTTCCGAATTAATGAACCACATCATGCTCAGATCATCTTTAAATCAATAATTTAAATTATTTTAATTTCTCATGCTCCAATCAGATTTGAAATCAAAGGTTCAGATCATCTTACATCAAATATCATCAGATTAGGCTCAAAATCAATGGTTCATATAAAATTTCATATCATAATCAGATTACATTCAAAAGTTCAGATTTTATCTAACATCAATCATTATTAGAATTATATCAGAATTAATGGCTCAAATTATATTATGGTCATCCTGATCATATTAGATTCCAATCAATGGCTTAAATGGGGCAGATTAAGGGCTGGTTCAGGGGGTAGGATTGCATGGGATTCACTGTAGGATGCTACGGCAAGTGGGGTATAGCAAAATAATGGGTGATGATATGGAGGTGTGGACATGTGGGTATATCGGTAGGGTTGTGCAAGTGGAAATGCATCGAACTGTTGTTGGGAGTAGTTGGGTCTTGGTGGTTAGAGCAAGGATCCAGGCCGGGTGTCATGGTGCAGGGCTAGGTGTTGGATTTCAGTGATAGAGAACAAGTTACAGGGAGAAGATGGAGTGGTGATATGATTTTCAACAGATGGCTTGCGGTTTAACAAGGGTAAGTGTGGTGTAATAGGTTTTCATGGATGTACAGGTGTTATGTGGTGGTATATGAGGTTTGACCAGAGGGTAGAATAAGGAAGATAAAGGTCGGTCTCGATGGAATGTAATAGGCAGTGGTGCTGGTTTGGCCATGAGTCGGTGGGAAGGTTGCAGGTTTGGTGTTCAGGTGAGTGACTGGTTATGGTTTTGAGGTTTGATGATGATGGTTTTGGCTAGGCAGGTATGTCACACCCCAATTCCACACTGTTCAGAATGGTGTGATGAACCGCTAAATAACCAACGGTTCAACCAGGATCTCTAATAGACCATCCCCGCGTTATCCAAACTTTACACACATCCACAATCATAATCAGAGTAATACACAATAGCGGAAATCTTGTAAATAAATGAACTGAGAACTAGAATGATATCCATAAATAATAGCAAATTATTCTGTGTTTAACTGAGACATAAATATTTAAGTACCAAATACATGTCTTATAAATCCAATAAAGAGATCTATAAAATATCTAATCGAATACACACGAGTTACACTCGCAAGAGGAGTCGTGTGTATCATCTTCAGCTCCAGCGTCCATGGCTGCTACATTCCCGTATGTAGACGCGTTCATATAATCTTCGACTGTATAACCTGCATCATCAACTAAAAATATTCGACGTCGAGGGGTGAGCACACAATACGGCTCAGTGAGTAGCCAAAACAATGCAACAAGACATATGCATGCAAAAAGTCAATTTATATCTTTGGTCTGGTTTATAGTTTGCAATGTGAAATAGAAAGGTTGGGTGGTCAAAGGTTAACGTTTATTGACACCGCCTCTATACACAGGGTGTGGAAGCCCGCCCGAAGGTTAACGTTTATCGTCGCCCCCATCCACCCTACCATAACATTATACAACAAAGGTTAACGTTTATTGCTATATAATGCTATACCAACACGTAAGCCCCTATTAGCGAGGGCTTGCAAACTGGGCTCGCAGCTAACCAATCCTAATGCCAAACAGTGTATCCAAGGCCTCACCCCAGCATCCCTCAGAATGCCCATAGAGATAGAGCTAAGGCCCCCCCGGTAGAGTCAGAGACTACAAGGACCGAGACCACCTCCCCTGATACTCTATGACATAATAGTTCCGCTAAGGTAATGGCGATACGACGATGTCAATGCACAAGACTTGAGTTAGAGATAGAGCTAAAGTGCTGAGACCCGCCAAAGGTTAACATTTATTGACGTTCTCATCACACCTCCCCTGATACTCGCTCGCATCAAGCACATCAACCACACACATACAAGCACATGCCTATTCCTATCATAATCATCATCATCATGTTATAAACAATTAAATAAATATGCATGAATAAGTAATAAAAATATTGGATGGCATGCTGTATGCACATTACAACATATTCGCATAGAATCAAGAATGGCATAGGACTCAAGAATAGAAAACAGTTTATTATTAACCAATTTAGTTTGGGGTTAAGGTTCCTCACCTTACCTTGCTAAAAGATTTTTTTCAAGCTTTAGAATCACCGTTATAACTTTATTATATTGCTAGCAAATCTAACAAAGTCAATAGAATTTAATTAGAATTAATCAGAATTTAAAACCATTCTGTCAACTGAGGGTCGATGCTAGGGTCGATGCTAGGGTCGATGGGTCTATCGACCCTCCCCTCATTCTGAACTTCCCGAATGCTGAGGGTCGATGGTCAAAAACACCTAGGGTCGGATGGTCTATCGACCCTCAGTGCGACCCTCGATGCACTTTGGTCTAATTTCCACTTTTAAATCCACTCTTCATGTTTGGGGTCCTATGGCTTGCTTCCTACATTCATTCAACAGTCATTCCATGGTCTAGAACCATGTATAATCCATCTAAATAGTTTTCGTGCATTATCCAATGGTTTTCCATGAAAACCTTACCATGGATGGATGGTTTGGGTTTCTCCGAAATCCTACACTCAACCATATCTAACCTAAGGTCTGTAAAAACTCATGGGATTAGTATCCATAACTGAGAAGATTACTTTTCTCTAGAATTTCTTCTCCTTTTTGCTAAGCCTTCCTCCTTGTCTCCTTTCTTCCTCTTTTCTTTCTTCTCTCTTTCTCTCAATTCAATTAGGGTTGTGAAAGGAGTGAAAGTGGCATAGGGACGTCCTTTAAATAGAGTAGGAATGTCCTATTGTGAGGACAAAGATGGAAAATATTTAGAAGTCGCCACTTAGATTTAGGTCTAGGACCTTGGAAATGTGAAATCTCACCCTAAGGTAAGACTTCGATTGACTCATGATCCTTAGATTGGAATTCTGGTCCATCAGAGATTGGGTAAGTGTCAGGTTACGGTTATGGGAAGGGGTTAGGCACCAAAACCGCCCGATCGAAATCGGTCTCCTATACCTTTCCTATGCTAGACTTTATTTGTTAAGCCAAACTAAACCAAGTGGTTTGATATCATTGAACCGAATCTGTATCCATCAGATTGCCTACGTATCACGGAATTATTCCAAAAATCAGGTTCACCATCGTAGTTCAGGTGTGATTAAAGTTTATGGATGTGATTTATGCTTGTGCATGATTAAGTTCATTGTTCAAGTTGAAATTTATGCTTGAAAGGCTGAGAAATCCTATGGGTTAGGATCTGGATAGTCCATGTGGACTGATAGATAGTCCTAGTGGATCTAAGAATAACCCTATTTGGGTTGAAATATGGATAACCCATTCTGGGTTGGAATGTGGGTAATATCCTAGTGGATCTATGGATAGTCCAAGTGGACTAAAAGTGTGGATAACCCTATTTGGGTTAAAATATGGGGGATGTCCTAGTGGATCTATGGATAGTCCGAGTGGACTAAAGTATGGGTAAATATCCTAGTGGATCTATGGATAGTCCGAGTGGACTAAGCTGTGGATCCGAATTTGGGTTTCTCCTAAATAGCCTACGTATCCTAGGGTTTGCCCTAGGAATCAGAATCCACGTAGTTCGGGAATCTAGGTTGAAATGGGAATGGATATCCTAGTGGATCTATGGATAATCCGAGTGGACTAAGATAAATATCCTAGTGGATCTATGGATAGTCCAAGTGGACTAAGGTTATGGATCCGAATTTAGGTTTCTCCCAAATGGCCTACGTATCCTAGGGTTTGACCTAGGAATCAGAATCCACGTAGTTCGGGAATCTAGGTTGAAATGGGAATGGATATCCTAGTGGATCTATGGATAATCCGAGTGGACTAAGATAAATATCCTAGTGGATCTATGGATAGTCCAAGTGGACTAAGGTTATGGATCCGAATTTGGGTTTCTCCCAAATGGCCTACGTATCCTAGGGTTTGACCTAGGAATCAGAATCCGCGTAGTTCGGGATGGATAACCTTTTCTAGGTTAATGATTGAGAACCTATTCTAGGTTTGGGATTGAGAACCTATTCTAGGTTTAGGGTTTAGAACCTATTCTAGGTTTAGGGTTTAGAACCTATTCTAGGTTTAGGGTTTGCCGAGGGGCAAATCGTCCTAAATTACCCTTTTCATTCTGAATTCTAATTTTGGAAGGTTTGGCAAGGCATTCTCTTTCTTCATTAAGATTTTTTTATCATTCCCATTATGCCCTTCCCAAGAATGTGGGTGCCTAAATGCACGTCCCCACACCTATGTTGTCTTCTAGAAGTGTGCATATATGGCAGTTTGACTAGGGTGTTGCATAAAATAAGTTATTGCCAAAAAATAGAATATTCTATCTAGACATGGCACATAAAATATTTATGGCAAGAAATTCACATATAGTAAGATTGTTTAAAGATCTTTCAAATGTGGCATGTATTGCAAATAAGGCAAGAGCCTAATATAGTAAGATCTAGTATGCTCTCTTCTAAGCATGGCAAGACCCTAATTGCTATTTTCTTTCCATATTTAGGGTTTTCTACCCTAATTATTATTTTATTTCCATTTTTAGGGTTTTCTACCCTAATGTTACATTCTTTCCATTTTAGGGTTTTCTACCCTAATTATTATTTTATTTCCATTTTTTTTAGGGTTTTCTACCCTAATTATTATTTTATTTCCATTTTTAAGGGTTTTCTACCCTAACTGTGACTTTCTTTCCATTTTAGGATTTTCTACCCTAATTATTATTTTCTTTCCATCTTAGGGTTTTCTACCCTAATTATTATTTTATTTCCATTTTTTTAGGGTTTTCTACCCTAATTATTACATTCTTTCCATTTTAGGGTTTTTCTACCCTAATTATTATTTTCTTTCCATCTTAGGGTTTTCTACCCTAAATGTTACTTTCTTTCCATTTTAGGGTTTTCTACCCTAATTATTATTTTATTAGGGTTTTTCTACCCTAATTATTATTTTCTTTCCATTTTTAGGGTTTTCTACCCTAAATGTTATTTTCTTTCTATTTTAGGGTTTTCTATCCTAATTATGACAATAAGCATTTAATATAGCATGTGAACAATATAGCATCAAAATATGGCATGTGATAAATAATCAAGGCATGTGAATCAATCAATCAAAACGTATTTTAGATCTACGGTTTAGATTCAATGCATCGATTATCCACAATGTAACCGAAATCACACTTGATTGATGATTGAAAGTAATACAAGATCTTAAAACAGTTTAGATCATATACCCTCAATTGATAAGACTTTAATGGCTCAAATTAATTCATCATTGGATCATCTTCAGATTAAGATCAATGGTTCCGATTAATTAACCATCCATTCACATGATTGGATCTTAAAAGATCAACGATTCAGATTAAATTCACATCAATTAATCAAGTTCATTCATTCAAATATCAATGGACAAATTTTTATCACATGATCAAGACAAATTTCATATTCAATGGATCAGATTTTGAATGGACATCATATTAACACGATAAAGAATCAAAAATTCAGATTTTTTTTTATTCAAGCATATCATGATCATAGGTTCACTCAATGACCCATATTTAATGGAAAGATCAAGGGTAAGATGAGGAAGGTAACATAGCTTGGTTCAGGTAAGTGGCGTGGGGTGTTGGTTGTTGGAGTATGAGATGAAATCAGTTAGAATGCTGATTGTATAGGGATCAAGTATAGGCTAGATTGATGATGGAAATTGGTTAATGATGAGGTAGAATGGTTCATGAGATGGAGATTTGTAGTTAAGCAAAACAATAGGAGAAAAATAAAAGTAAAGGTAGCTTACCTAGATGCCCGTAGGTTCTGCTTGCTCCTCCCTTCTTCTTCTTCTTTTTTTTTTTCAAACCGAGAGCCCAAACTCTATCAAAACTCCTTCTTCACGTTTTTCCCTTCTCTTTTCTCCCTTTTTTCTCTCTTCTTCCCTTCTTTTTCTCCCAAAAGTGTGAGCCACAAAGCCTTTCACGTTTTTTTTCTTTCTCCCTTTTTTTTTTCTCTTTAAAAAAAAACCTCCCCTTTTTTCTCCAAAACGTGATTCCCTTTCACGTTTTTTTTTTCTTTTTTTTGGAAAAAAAACCTCCTCCTTGTTCTCTCTCTCACGTCCCTTTTATCTTCCCCTTCTTTCCTTTTTTTTAAAAAAAAAAAAAAATCTAGAAACCCTAAATTCTCTCTCTTTTCACGTCCTCCCTCTCCCTTTTTTTTTTTTTTAAACAACTCTTAAAACCGTGGCTCCTAAAAAAACCCTAATTTTTCTCTTTCTTCTTTTTTTTTTTTCTCCAAAGAAATCCTTTGGATTCTCTTAGAAAAAGGTCACGTTTTTTCTCTCTCCCTCTTTCCTTTTTTTCTCAAAATCTTTTGGATTATCTCCAAAATCGAAATCCTCATTCTCTTCCACGTTTTTTCTCTCCCCTCTTTTTTTTTTTTCTCAAAATCTTTTGGATTATCTCCACAATTGAAATCTCCATTCTTTTCCACGTTTTTTCTCTCCCCTCTTTCCTTTTTCTTCTCAAAAATCTTTTGGATTATGATTTACACATATATATTATACATATATATTTAATAACATACATACACATACATACATATATATATATATATATATATATATATATATATATATATATATATATATATATATATATATATATATATATATATATATATATAGGCCGACTTAGGTTGACAAGCGATTTGAATTGAGTTGACTGGGCGATTGGAATTCACGGGTTTTCTCTCCTTGTCATTTCACGGGTCATTTCCATTTGTCATCCCGCATGGAATTTTCCGATGGCCTCTATTCCAAATTTTTTGCGTTCATTTTGTAGAACATAAAAAATGAGGAATATAGGAACTTGAATCACCTCATTTGGAAGTAAAATGGTCAACTTATGAATTTTTGAAGTTTAAACGGATCAATTACCGATAATTTGGTTGACCATTCTGCATGAGATCCTTCGGAGGCTTCTACCGGAAATATTTTACGTCCACTTTGTAGAGCACTAAAAATGGAACATAATGAGACTGGAATCACCTGAATCCGATGTAGAGCGAAAAAGATATGCGACTTGAAGTTCGATGATAATTTTGCATGCAAGCTTGCATGGGACCCACCGGAGACTTCTACCCGGGATTTTTTACATCCACTTTGTAGAACATCATGAATGAAGAATAATGGTCTTGAAATCATCCGAATCCGATGTAAAGCGGGAAAGTTATGAAGCCTTGAAGTTTAACGATCATTTTGCATGCAAGTTTGCATGGGACCCACCGGCGACTTCTACCCGGGATTTTTTACGTCCACTTTGTAGAACATCATGAATGAAGAATAGTGGTCTTGGAATCATCTGAATCCGATGTCAGATGATCAAGATATGATGATTTGAAATTCAAGCAATCCGACTTAGGATAATTTGCATGAAGGCCCCTGGGATTATTATTTTATAATAATTTCAGAAACCTCCCTTATATGTATCATCCGACTAAAATGATCATATCTTCCTCATTTGATATCAGAATTGAGCAATTCTGGTCTCGTTTCGAAGATAATTCTATGACCTATGCATCCATGCAGATAATAGCCCATGACCCTGTTGTGAGGATCGGTGGAGAATCACAAATCTTTGGGTTAAAGGTCCGAAACCCGCCATATTGGTTCACTTATGCCGAGGGTGGCAAAAATGGGGTGCTTACAGATGCCCCTCTTTTGCCGAGATTGTTATCAGTTGAAGGCTAAAGATAAAAGAACCACATTTTTGGGGTATGAGTGACATTGTTTATTGGGCTGCACTTAGGGTATTTCTTCCTAAACTGCCTACGTATTCTAAGGGTGTCCTAGAAATCAAGCCCAGCTGAGGTGACTCATGATGCAAGGTACTTGCGGGCTTGAACCCGGCTTGATCCATTTATAGGCTGATAAACCTCTTCTTGTACGAAGCTAGGCTGTGAATACAAGGCTCATTTGTAGGTTGGGAACCTCTTCTTGCTGAGGTGGAACTCAATGCAAGGTATGTGCGGGCTTGGACCCGGCTTGATCCATTTGTAGGCTGATAAACCTCTTCTTGTATGGAGCTAGGCTGTGAATACAAGGCTCATTTGTAGGCTGGGAACCTCTTCTTGCTGTGGTGGAACTCAATGCAAGGTATGTGCGGGCTTGGACCCGGCTTGATCCATTTGTAGGCTGATAAACCTCTTCTTGTATGAAGCTAGGCTGTGAATACAAGGCTAATTGCATGAGCTTGGGCTCGGATTTGATTTGGATGGAAAACTTGATGTCTTCTCTTTGATTGAACTGAGGCTCCTTTGATTGAGATTCTGAGATTGTTTTTTTCTGAATAAGCTAGGTCTCTGCATTTGATTCACTTATATGCTGAGACTGAATTGATCTTTGAATGAGCTAGGGCTCCACATTTGATTCACTAATGGGCTGAGATTGATTTGAACTTTGGATGAGCTAGGACTCCGCATCTGATTCATTTATAGACTGAGATTGATTTGAACTTTGGATGAGCTAGGGCTCCACATTTGATTCTGAAATGAGTAAGAACTCAGAAGGTCACTTATAGGGTGATACTGAATGACTCATCTTGGCAGTTCCTACCAGCTTTGGACCTTCGGGATTAAAAATAGGAATATCCTTCTTGGAAGCTCTATGGCTATGAACCTTTAGGATGCTTGAAAGTGACCCATACAGGAAGGCTTTGTTGACTTTGAACCTTTAAGGTTGAAATCTGCCCCATCTTGGAAGTCTCTTGACTTTGAACCTATAGAGTGCTAGACATATTTGAAATGATGGTGAATTCCTTGGCGGTTTTCCAAGTTTTTTTTTGCTCCTGCCTTATTGGTGAAGGCACAAAACATGACATCGATGGAAATGGTGTCATGGACTTCGCTGGCATGATACCTAGATTTGAAATTTTCCATTTATGACCTGGTACTGAAAGTTTGACTCAATTTTAGCACGGTAGGGATGACTTGGTTACTCCCTTTGAAGGGTTCCATGTAATTTGAAGATGATGATTTTCTTCAGCCAACATTGGTGTTGTTGGATTTTGGATTGAAAGAAACTCTAGCAAGGATTTGGACAAGAATGAGGGGAGCTTGACAGTCTCTAACCAAAGTGATTTATTGATTGACCTTGGTGCTAAGCTGTCGAGGGACATCTGGTCAACTAAGTTCTTTGACTGTGCACTATGGTAGACCAAATTGGTAGAACAGCCAAGTGGCGATGAAATGTGACATGGGTTTGGCCCTTGATTTAGGCTCATGAAAAGCTCAGGGCTTTGCAACATTGTTGTGCCAATTTTGAAAGATTAATGAGTCATGGCCCCAAAGTAGGCATGAGGAGCAAAGGATTTGAAGTGTTCCTTCAGAGAATTTGGTGACCAAATCCTAACAGGTGAGTGACCACATTGGATTTTCTTCATCAACATGATTGGGAGAACTGAGAAATTGGCAAAAACCAACTTGGACAGACCCACTTCTATTGACTAGGAAAGTCAGTGACTTCAGACTAGACAATGGATCCTAGATTTAATGCTCATGATCAAGTTCAATTCCTCTACATAGGGTATATCTATGCCCCAGTGTCTGAATGTTGTGACAGACCACTACTGTAGTGTGCTAGGGCACAGGCAATCTAATAGAGTTAGAACTAGGTTGAATCTGGATTGCATCCAGAATTGACCATGCTTCCAAGGTCAAGGAAAGATTGACAGATTGATTGCAGAAAGTGACTTCTTAGATAAGCCCTTCCTGAATTTTGAAAAATGAAGGAACTGATGATTTGAATGAATTTGGCTACATCCGTAACCAGGCCATGAGAATTTGCTCTCTCCCTAACATGACCAACAGGATTTGAAGATAGAGTTCTGTTGAAAGGCAATGCTATGGAGCCCAACAGATGATGGTTTGTTCAACTCCTCCGAGTATGATTCACTGGAGAGCAAGAGGGGTTCCTTTCCTTATGCAGGGTAGACTGGTATGACACTTGTCTACATGAACCACTGAATTTTTTCTTTAAAGGGCCAATGAGGGCAATGCTTTAGGGCTGCATCAGGTCGCCTATCCCCACTGAGGTATTATAGGTTGCCCATTGAGGTTTCTCGGGTTGCCTTTCCCTGCTGAGGTTTCTTTTCTTCCCATTATTTTTTTTTCATTTTCTTCTTTTTGCCAATCCCATCTTGGGTTGAATAAAGAGTCCTGATGTGGTGAGGATATTGTCAAAATTATGGTCCTATCCAATGGTCTGAAACCCTTAGGGGAAATCTGAACGGCATGACTTTTGACAAATGGGTAGCCTTGCCCCACTGTTTAAGTTGACACCTACACGTATTGATAGGCGGGCAGCTATTTGAATCATCACTAAAAGTGATCTTAGGGAAATGCAGTCCCACACCAAAATTGAAAATGGTGCCAAATTATGTTTTCCTTTCTTGGAGATGTTCAGATGGAACACGTGTCCCAACAAGCTATATCGAGATTCTGAATCAGTCACGATCATATCTGGGCCTGAAACCTTTAGGTTTGTTGACAAGTATTGATGTTGAAGGTCCAAGAGGACGGATGTGAAACTGTCCACATGGGTCTACCATTGGGAGAGTGTTTGGTTGTTTATGTAGAATGGATTTATCTTACCGAGAAGATCCCATTTTATTGGCTTGAGAAATGAAGGGCTTATAGGAACCTTGGGAAGCCATCGGATGTAATGAACAACAGATGAGAGTTCCAGCCAGATTTATGAAATTGTACATAAAATGATGACATGATCATGAGATACAATGCCATAAAAATTGATAATCAAAAGAAGGGCTTGTGATAGAGACTCCTTGGAAGGCCGTCAGATTGATGGACGGGAGAGAGAGTCTAATGCCGATGAGAAATCTTTCTCTGATGAAGAAGTGATGAGATCGTCTCCTGTAAAGGCGGGATGTAATTGGCCAAAATCAAAAGTCCGGTCCAACATGCTGTAAATCTCGACGAATGATCGAACTTGCTATCAGGCTTTGGTTGGAACTATCATCCTCTTGAAATGAGAGGGACAATTGGCTTACTGTCGAGCTCCAATGCCATTCAACATCTTACTATTTTCTTTTCTTCTCTTTTTTTTTTCTTTTTTTTTTTCTTTTTTTTTTTTTTTTTTTGGATGTGAAGGCCACATAATGCAGTGCCGCTTGATCGCGAGTTGAATCCCGACTTTCAATATTGGATTTGAATCTTCTTCTTCCAAACATTTCCAATAAGATAGAACATCTTTGCCTCTGTTAGTACTTTGATCTTTTGTAAACTTTATGAACATTTGTGACTGCTCATCTAGTATCTGCTTTTATCTGAACGGTGAATCTGTATGCTGTCTTCTAGAAGTTAATCATCACCTTCTATCTGATGTGACTGCCTTCCCATTATTGATGTAGATAAAACATAGGCTTGAATTTTCTTTTTTTTTTTTTTTTTTTTTTTTTTTTTTTTTTTTTTTGGGTATCCCAGTGACCTCATTCTTTGATTTTGAGATTGATCATTCATCATGTATCTCTTGCTTGCAGATGATATACTTTGTAAGAACTTTGGTATTTCCATCTTCTTGGTGGCACATCTTTCCTCCACTCATTTGTACTGATTGGCTAACCTGTTGATATGATCTGTTATTATGTAATGCTTTCCTTGGAATCTTTTCACAGATAGAACAAATGGCAGCTTCTCCAATACATGTTTCTTGAGACTACTCTTGTGTCTCCCGATTGATCATTTAAAGCTTTCCCAGACGGGTTGGACCTTTCTTTCTCAAGAGGCCGGTGGCGTAGAAGTTCAGGGGACGACTCATCGTTTCAATCATCTTCAGAGTCAGAATTGACTGCGCACGTAGAATAGGAGGATGTATGAAACTGGGAGGAAATGTATGGAAGAGACAAAGCACAGAGTTTGAAATCCCAAACGGGGTGATTTTCTTTTATTTACAGGGCAGATTGGGCTGGACTTGTCAACAAGCATATTAATTTTGGACCCAGACATGGATGACTTATCGAATACCGATAATAGAAAGTTGAAACCACTAGTTCGTCCAAGCAGCTCCAGTTGGGCATAACGCCTTCGACGACCACCTTCAGTCGTTGCGGGAATAAGTCTTCCTTCACATCTCTAATAGCAAGACTCATCATGCCCCTCTATCAATAGGTGCAAGAGACCTACCTTTTCCATATAATTCTCCCTCTTTTTTTCAGTTTGGGATCCATTCATAACCTGACTATTGCTTTTTAAGCACAAGGTTACTCCGGTTCATGCCTCAGTTTGGGGTTTGATGGATTCATCAATGGACCACTTCTAGCTGAATTCAGATCATTTTGGCTAATGCCCCAGCTTGGGGAGCAAGGGGTATCGCCATTGCACTACACCATTTTGAGTCCAAGATTAGACTAGTTTATGCCTTGGCTTGGGGGGTTCAATGGATTTCTTTGTTAGACCACTCTCAATTTGGGTATAAGGTCAATTTGGTCCATGCCCCAGTTTAAGGCAAAATGGCTTTCCTCATTAGACCGCATTCAGTTTGGGTCCAAGGTCAATCTGGTTCATGCCCTACTTAGGGCTCAGGGCTTCATCATTGGACCATTCCCCAGCTGTGATTCTGGTTCTTATCCTAGCCTGGAGCACATTAGATCTCATCTTTGGTCTACCCTATTGCTCAGGAAATTCCATTCCCTCTCTTTGAATAATGAGAAATGTGAGGGCAACTCTTCGGATTGCTAACATTTTCCTGGCCAATGGGATAGAAATGCCTGTGATGGGATAACACTGTCATAGTTGAAGTTTCATGGTCTCCTGATGACTCTAGAATCTGGAATTGATCTTTATTGACAAGCAATGAGTAATGCTTATCATTCGTCATTCCCGACGAGCGATCCTAACTTGTAGCACTGGGCTATGATGGACATGGATCGGGCTCTAATTGATAGAGCCAGAGATTGATTTTGAATCGGTCTCCGATTGATAGAGACAAGATTGACTTTGAATTGATCTCTGATTGATAGAGATCAAGATTGATTTTGAATTGGTCTCTGATTGATAGAGATCAAGATTGATTTTGAATTGGTCTCTGATTGATTTTGAATTGGTCTCTGATTGATAGAGTTCAAGATTGATTTTGAATTGGTCTCTGATTGATAGAGATCAAGATTGATTTTGAATTGGTCTCTGATTGATAGAGATCAAGATTGATTTTGAATTGGTCTCTGATTGATAGAGATCAAGATTGATAGTCATGGACTGGGCTCTAGTTGCTAGAGGCAAGGATTGCTTGAGTTGGGCTCCGATTGATAGAGGCCAAGGAAGACAATCATGGATTAGACTCTAATTGATAGAGATGATGGATTGATTGAAATTCTCTTTGATTCCTTTATGAAGTGGAACATGGACCAAAGGTAATGATTGAACAGGCCTAGAGGCTAACTCATGCTCATATTGAGTTCATATGAATGGAACCTTTCTTAGTTTCGACATGAATTAGAACCTGAACTAGAGTTGACGGTTGGACAAACCTAGGGGCTGATTAAATTCAAATGAATGGAACTCTTCTTAGTTCCAACATGAATCAGAACTTGAACCACAGTTGATGGTTGGATAAGCCTAGTGGATAAATGAATTCAGATGAACGAGACTCTTCTTAATTCCAACATGAATCTGAACCTGAACCAAAGTTGATGGTTGGACAAGCCTAGGGGCTAAATAATTTCAGATGAATGGAACTTTTTCTAGTTTTGGCATGAACTGGAACCCTAACCAAAGTTGATGGTTGGATAAGCCTAGTGGCTAATTGAATTCAAATGAATGGAATTTTTCCTAGTTCCAACATGAATCA
The DNA here is from genome assembly GCA_028583415.1 of Protea cynaroides. Lineage (NCBI taxonomy): Eukaryota > Viridiplantae > Streptophyta > Magnoliopsida > Proteales > Proteaceae > Protea > Protea cynaroides. Next base: position 49,865,577 of record CM053273.1, on the reverse strand, counting down.
GAACCTAAACAGGAGGTGAAGGGTGAAAAAGCCTAGGGGCCGAATGCCTTCTTCATTTTAGCATGATCTGGGAGTGATGATTGAACCTGCCTAAAGGTTAAACCCTTTTTTAATTCTGAGATGAACCAGAAATGGTGGTTGAATCTAGGGCTAAATATTTCTTTGATTCTGAGATGAACTGGATGTGATTGAATCTGCCCAGGGGCTGAATCTTTCCTTAATTCTGGATGAACCGAAATGATGATTGGACCTGCCTAAGGGCTGAATATTTCTTCAGTTCTGAGATGAACCAGAAATGGTGGTTGGACCTGCCTAGGGGCTGAATATTTTTTTGATTCTGAGATGAACTGGATGTAATTGAATCTGCCTAGGGGCTGAATCTTTCCTTAATTCTGGATGAACCAAAATGATGATTGGACCTGCCTAGGGGCTAAATCTTTCCTTCGGTTCCGAGATGAACCGGGAAATGGTGGTTGGATCCGCCTAGGGGCTGAATATTTTTTTTGATTCCGAGATGAACTGGATGTAATTGAATCCGCCTAGGGGCTGAATCTTTCCTTAATTCGGATGAACCAAAATGATGATTGGACCCGCCTAGGGGGCTGAATCTTTCCTTCGGTCCGAGATGAACCAGAAATGGTGGTTGGATCTGCCTAGGGGCTGAATATTTTTTTTTGATTATGAGATGAACTGGATGTAATTGAATCTGCCTAGGGGCTGAATCTTTCCTTAATTCTGGATGAACCAAAATGATGATTGGACCTGCCTAGGGGCTGAATCTTTCCTTCAGTTCTGAGATGAACCGGAAATAGTGGTTGGACCTGCCTAGGGGCTGAATTTTTTTTTTGATTCTGAGATGAACTGGATGTAATTGAATCTGCCTAGGGGCTGAATCTTTCCTTAACTCTGGATGAACCGAGAACTATAATTGGATTGCCTAGGGGCTGATCTTTCCTTAATTCAGAGATGAATCAAGAACGGTGATTGGATTTGCCTAGGGGCTGGATCTTTCATTATTTCAGAGGTGAATGGAGAATGATGATTTGATTTGCCTATGGATTAAATCCTTCCTTAATTCTGAGATGAATTGAGAAGTATGATTGGATTTTCCTAGGGGCTGAATCTTTCCTTAATTCAAAGATGAATCGGGAACTATGATTGGATTTGCCTAGGGGCTGGATCTTTCCTTAATTCAAAGGTGAATAGGGAATATTGATTGGATTTTCCTAGGGGCTGAATCTTTCCTTAATTCAAAGGTGAATAGGGAACATTGATTGGATTGGCCTAGGGGCTGAATCTTTCCTTAATTCAGAGATGAATCGAGAACTATGATTGGATTTGCCTAGGGGCTAAATCTTTCCTTAATTATGAGATGAATTGAGAAGTATGATTGGATTTGCCTAGGGGCTGAATCATTCCTTAATTCAGAGATGAATCGGGAACTATGATTGGATTTGCCTAGGGGCTGAATCTTTCATTCTTTCTTATAAAATTTGATGTTCAATCAAGATCTGGATTCATGACTTCCATTGATTCATTTGGAAAGATAATATGGATGGATCTCGAGATGGGAGATCAAGACAATTCCCTAATTGTAGGGGCCTCTCACCCTAAAAGGGTGGATATGGTTAGATTGATTCCTAATGGAGGAATATCGATATTTTAGACATTTAGAGGAATGGAAGAAGTCACATGCACAATCAAAGATGACTTAACCAAACAAAAGTTAGATCCCTTATAAGGGCGATTGGGTAAACATTATCCGAGTCAATTTAATTGAATTTGATTAAGCCATGTGTTCAGTCTTGGGACCTCATGATTCCAAAATGGATAATCAGTGGTACCAAGGTCTGGCCAATTGGATTACCGAATTCGATGAAATTGAAATGGATATATTAATCCGTCGTCCTTATTAGGGATGATTAGCAAAAACGGTTCATAGATGAACAAACTAGTAAATTTCTTCTTGACCATGGTATCTAAGTCTTGACAGGGATATTCTACTCATTTTTTGAAATCGACGTGTTAACAATGAGAGATTCGACACATCGAGCTTACTTAATGGAGGGTGTATAGTGACCGTCTACTATGATGTAGAACAGGTGTATACATACCTCATACTCCCAATGGGTGAGAGTTCAAGATGCTCATCGTGTAGATTCTAACATGTTGACCAATCGAGGACAAAAACGGGTAGAACTTCGACGTCTCGAACATGGATGTCATGGTTAAACCGATTTTACCGGGTCGGTTCAGGGATGAACCAAAAAAATAACAAACATTGGGCTACAATCTGGGTTAGGACAGAAAAGGCCACCTTGACGAGGATGGGGTAACCTATCACCAAATGCTCGATGAATAATGGGCCCCCAATCCCTTTATATACTATGTTGCAAGGATCCAAGCGACGTGGAGTAGCATAACGCATTCCCAGGCGGACCCAAGAAACGCTCGTTAGAGGCTGCTCACCGGTCGTGGTCTCACAAAGTACAGGCCAAGGCCGTGTGTTTCTCCTAGCGGGCTGCCCCATATGCATGGGACCCGGTTCGGCTACTCGCACGAATGTGTGACTGAACCCATTCCCCCCAAAGCAATAATATACAAGCATAAATATAGTATCCTAAAATCTAGCATCCAATTCACACAAGGAAAGTTTTCATTTAGGAGTTTGACATTTATATCCCCAGTGGAGTCGCCACTGTGAGGACAAAGATGGAAATCTTTTGAAGTCGCCACCTAGATTTAGGTCTAGGACCTTGGAAATGTGAAATCTCACCCTAAGGTAAGACTTCGATTGACTCATGACCCTTAGATTGGAATTTTGGTCCATCAGAGATTGGGTAAGTGTCAGGTTACGGTTATGGGAAGGGGTTAGGCACCCAAACCGCCCGATCGAAATCGGTCTCCTATACCTTTCCTATGCTAGACTTTATTTGTTAAGCCAAACTAAACCAAGTGGTTTGATATCATTGAACCGAATCTGTATCCATCAGATTGCCTACGTATCATGGAATTATTCTGAAAATCAGGTTCACCATCGTAGTTCAGGTGTGATTAAAGTTTATGGATGTGATTTATGCTTGTGCATGATTAAGTTCATTGTTCAAGTTGAAATTTATGCTTGAAAGGCTGAGAAATCCTATGGGTTAGGATCTGGATAGTCCATGTGGACTGATAGATAGTCCTAGTGGATCTAAGAATAACCCTATTTGGGTTGAAATATGGATAACCCATTATGGGTTGGAATGTGGGTAATATCCTAATGGATCTATGGATAGTCCAAGTGGACTAAAAGTGTGGATAACCCTATTTGGGTTAAAATATGGGGGATGTCCTAGTGGATCTATGGATAGTCCGAGTGGACTAAAGTATGGGTAAATATCCTAGTGGATCTATGGATAGTCCGAGTGGACTAAGCTGTGGATCCGAATTTGGGTTTCTCCCAAATAGCCTACGTATCCTAGGGTTTGCCCTAGGAATCAGAATCCGCGTAGTTCGGGAATCTAGGTTGAAATGGGAATGGATATCCTAGTGGATCTATGGATAATCCGAGTGGACTAAGATAAATATCCTAGTGGATTTATGGATAGTCCAAGTGGACTAAGGTTATGGATCCGAATTTGGGTTTCTCCCAAATGGCCTACGTATCCTAGGGTTTGACCTAGGAATCAGAATCCGCGTAGTTCGGGAATCTAGGTTGAAATGGGAATGAATATCCTAGTGGATCTATAGATAATCCGAGTGGACTAAGATAAATATCCTAGTGGATCTATGGATAGTCCAAGTGGACTAAGGTTATGGATCCGAATTTGGGTTTCTCCCAAATGGCCTACGTATCCTAGGGGTTTGACCTAGGAATCAGAATCCGTGTAGTTCGGGATGGATAACCTTTTCTAGGATAATGATTGAGAACCTATTCTAGGTTTGGGATTGAGAACCTATTCTAGGTTTAGGGTTTAGAACCTATTCTAGGTTTAGGGTTTAGAACCTATTCTAGGTTTAGGGTTTGCCGAGGGGCAAATGGTCCTAAATTACCCTTTTCATTCTGAATTCTAATTTTGGAAGGTTTGGCAAGGCATTCTCTTTCTTCATTAATATTTTTTTATCATTCCCATTATGCCCTTCCCAAGAATGTGGGTGCCTAAATGCACGTCCCCACACCTATGTTGTCTTCTAGAAGTGTGCATATATGGCAGTTTGACTAGGGTGTTGCATAAAATAAGTTATTGCCAAAAAATAGAATATTCTATCTAGACATGGCACATAAAACATTTATGGCAAGAAATTCACATATAGTAAGATTGTTTAAAGATCTTTCAAATGTGGCATGTATTGCAAATAAGGCAAGAGCCTAATATAGTAAGATCTAGTATGCTATCTTCTAAGCATGGCAAGACCCTAATTGCTAATTTCTTTCCATATTTAGGGTTTTCTACCCTAATTATTATTTTATTTCCATTTTTAGGGTTTTCTACCCTAATGTTACATTCTTTCCATTTTAGGGTTTTCTACCCTAATTATTATTTTATTTCCATTTTTTTAGGGTTTTCTACCCTAATTATTATTTTATTTCCATTTTTAATGGTTTTCTACCCTGACTGTGACTTTCTTTCCATTTTAGGGTTTTCTACCCTAATTATTATTTTCTTTCCATCTTTTCTACCCTAATTATTATTTTATTTCCATTTTTTAGGGTTTTCTACCCTAATTGTTACGTTATTTCCATTTTAGGGTTTTTCTACTCTAATTATTATTTTCTTTCCATCTTAGGGTTTTCTACCCTAAATGTTACTTTCTTTCCATTTTAGGGTTTTCTACCCTAATTATTATTTTATTAGGGTTTTTCTACCCTAATTATTATTTTCTTTCCATTTTTAGGGTTTTCTACCCTAAATGTTACTTTCTTTCTATTTTAGGGTTTTTCACCCTAATTATGACAATAAGCATTTAATATAGCATGTGAACAATATAGCATCAAAATATGGCATGTGATAAACAATCAAGGCATGTGAATCAATCAATCAAAACGTATTTTAGATCTACGGTTTAGATTCAATGCATCGATTATCCACAATGTAACCGAAATCACACTTGATTGATGATTGAAAGTAATACAAGATCTTAAAACAGTTTAGATCATATACCCTCAATTGATAAGACTTTAATGGCTCAAATTAATTCATCATTGGATCATCTTCAGATTAAGATCAATGGTTTCGATTAATTAACCATCCATTCACATGATTGGATCCTAAAAGATCAGCGATTCAGATTAAATTCACATCAATTAATCAAATTCATTCATTCAAATATCAATGGACAAATTTTTATCACATGATCAAGACAAATTTCATATTCAATGGATCAGATTTTGAATGGACATCATATTAACACGATAAAGAATCAAAAATTCAGATTTTTTTTTATTCAAGCATATCATGATCATAGGTTCACTCAATGACCCATATTTAATGGAAAGATCAAGGGTAAGATGAGGAAGGTAACATAGCTAGGTTCAGGTAAGTGGCGTGGGGTGTTGGTTGTTGGAGTATGAGATGAAATCAGTTAGAATGCTGATTGTATAGGGATCAAGTATAGGCTAGATTGATGATGGAAATTGGTTAATGATGAGGTAGAATGGTTCATGAGATGGAGATTTGTAGTTAAGCAAAACAATAGGAGAAAAATAAAAGTAAAGGTAGCTTACCTAGATGCCCGTAGGTTCTGCTTGCTCCTCCCTTCTTCTTCTTCTTTTTTTTTTCAAACCGAGAGCCCAAACTCTATCAAAACTCCTTCTTCACGTTTTTCCCTTCTCTTTTCTCCCTTTTTTCTCTCTTCTTCCCTTCTTTTTCTCCCAAAAGTGTGAGCCACAAAGCCTTTCACGTTTTTTTCTTTCTCCCCTTTTTTTTCTCTTTGAAAAAAAAAAAACCTCCCTTTTTTTCTCCAAAATGTGATTCCCTTTCACGTTTTTTCTTTTCCTTTTTTTTTGGAAAAAAAACCTCCTCCTTCTTCTCTCTCTCACGTCCCTTTTATCTTCCCCTTCTTTCCTTTTTTTTTTAAAAATAAAAAAATCTAGAAACCCTAAATTCTCTCTCTTTTCACGTCCTCCCTCCCTCTCCCTTTTTTTTTTTTTTTAAACAACTCTTAAAACCGTGGCTCCTGAAAAAACCCTAATTTTTTTCTTTCTTCTTTCCTTTTTTTTCTCAAATCCTTTGGATTCTCTTAGAAAAAGGTCACGTTTTTTCTCTCTCCCTCTTTCCTTTTTTCTCGAAATCTTTTGGATTATCTCCAAAATCGAAATCCTCATTCTCTTCCACGTTTTTTTTCTCCCCTCTTTTTTTTTTTTTTCTCAAAATCTTTTGGATTATCTCCACAATTGAAATCTCCATTCTTTTCCACGTTTTTCTCTCCCCTCTTTCCTTTTTCTTCTCAAAAATCTTTTGGATTATGATTTACACATATATATTATACATATATATTTAATAACATACATACACATACATACATACATATATATATATATATATATATATATATATATATATATATATATATATATATATATATATTATAATATATATAGAGGCCGACTTAGGTTGACAACCGATTTGAATTGAGTTGGCTGGACCGATTGGAATTTCATTGGGTTTCCTCTCCTTGTCATTTCACGGGTCATTTCATTTGTCATCCCGCATGGAATTTTTCGATGGCCTCTATTCCAAATTTTTTGTGTTCATTTTGTAGAACATAAAAAATGAGGAATATAAGAACTTGAATCACCTCATTTGGAAGTAAAATGGTCAACTTATGAATTTTTGAAGTTTAAACGGACCAATTACCGATAATTTGGTTGACCATTCTGCATGAGATCCTTCGGAGGCTTCTACCGGAAATATTTTACGTCCACTTTGTAGAGCACTAAAAATGGAACATAATGAGACTGGAATCACCCGAATCCGATGTAGAACGAAAAGATATGCAGCTTAAGTTCTGATGATAATTTTGCATGCAAGCTTGCATGAGACCCACTGGAGACTTCTACCCGGGATTTTTTACGTCCACTTTGTAGAGCATCATGAATGAAGAATAATGGTCTTGAAATCATCTGAATCCGATGTAAAACGGGAAAGTTATGAAGCCTTGAAGTTCTAACGATCATTTTGCATGCAAGTTTGCATGGGACCCACTGGCGACTTCTACCCGGGATTTTTTACGTCCACTTTGTAGAACATCATGAATGAAGAATAATGGTCTTGGAATCATCTGAATCCGATGTCAGATGATCAAGATATGATGATTTGAAATTCAAGCAATCCGACTTAGGATAATTTGCATGAAGGCCCCTGGGATTATTATTTTATAATAATTTTAGGAACCTCCCTTATATGTATCATCCGACTAAAATGATCATATCTTCCTCATTTGATATCAGAATTGAGCAATTCTGGTCTCGTTTCGAAGATAATTCTATGACCTATGCATCCATGCAGGTAATAGCCCATGACCCTGTTGTGAGGATCAGTGGAGAATCACAAATCTTTGGGTTAAAGGTCTGAAACCTGCCATATTGGTTCACTTATGCCGAGGGTGGCAAAAATGGGGTGCTTACTCCTATAATAGTCCCATTGAGATTTGGAAAGAATCCCCACCGAAAATTAGGAAATTTCCTAAATTCTATATTCGTCAGAAACCGAGGGTCGATGGGAGGGTCAATGATCCCGTCGACCCTAGGGTCTTAAGCTGTCCGACCCTCCCTTCAAATCTGAGGGTCTGACATTCTGTTTTGGGAGGTCCGACCTTACTTGGCTGGGTATGCGACCCTCCCCTAAAATTAAGTATTTTTGGGTCGATTTTATACCTGGGATCTCGATCTCCATCACGCCCTTGGTCCACTTGACTCGACCATGATGGGTAAACCTGGTTCAAGGTGGTAAGACCGGGTTAGTTTGACACGGGTCTTACAACTCCCCCCAACTTATAAAAATTTCGTCCTCGAAATTGTACGTACCTTCTGAATCAAATAAGTGTGGGTACTGCTTTCGCATAGCATTCTCTTCTTCCATGTAATCTCTTCCATGTCTCTACTTTTCCATGTGACCTTAACATAGTAGATATCTCTGTTGCGTAGACGTTGAACCTTTCGACTAGTGATTTCCGTTGGTGTTACTTCAAATGTCAAATCATCAGTCAATTCTGGCAAATCTACTGTCAACACGTGCGTCGAATCCTTGACATACTTCTTCAATAGAGAAATGTGAAATACGTCGTGCACACTTGACATAGATGGTGGTAATGCCAACTGATAAGCTACTTTTCCACGCTTAGCTAGAATTTCATATGGTCCGACATACCTTGGCCTTAATTTTCCTTTCTGTCCGAATCTCTTCAATCCTCTCATAGGCGATACTTTCAGAAATACTTTATCACCTACGGCGAACTCTAGATCTCTTCGTCGAGTATCTGCATATTGCTTCTGACGGTTCTGAGCTGTTTTCACTCTCTCCTTGATGATGTCGACCACTCGACAAGTCTCTTCAACAAATTTCGGTCCAACAATACTACGTTATCCAACTTCATTCCAAAACAAGGGAGTTCGACACTTCCTGCCATACAGTGCTTCATAAGGTGAGATCTGTATAGTAGCCTGATAGCTGTTATTGTAAGCGAACTCGATCAATGGTAACTTTTCGTTCCATGATCCTTTGAAATCAATCACACATGCTCGTAGCATATCTTCTAAAATCTGGATTGTATGCTCCGACTGTCCGTCTGTCTGTGGGTGGAATGCAGTACTGAACTTCAATGTTGTACCCATAGCCTTTTGCAATCCTTCCCAAAATTTGGAAGTAAATCGTGGATCTCTATCGGACACAATACTTTCTGGTACACCGTGTAACCGAACAATATTATCCACATACAGCTTTGCTAACCTTTCCAGTGTATAATGGGGTCGTATCGGTATGAAGTGAGCTGTCTTAGTCAGACGGTCCACAATCACCCAAACTGCGACAACTACTCGAGGAGTCAATGGTAGTCCTGTGACGAAGTCCATAGTGATGCAGTCCCATTTCCATGCTGGTTCCGGTAATGGCTGTAACAGTCCTGCGGGTCTTTGTCGTTCCGCTTTTACCTTCTGACAATTTAGGCATTGAGACACGAACTTGGCTACATCTGCCTTCATTCCCCTCCACCAATATAGTTTCTTTAGATCATGATACATTTTTGTACTTCCAGGATGTATCGAGTAGATGGTGGTATGGGCTTCCTTCATCAGTCGGTGTCTAATGTCCATACTTTCTGTTTCGGGTACACATATTCTCTCTTTATATTTCAGTACCTTCTCGTTATCTAAGGTGAACTCAGAGTTGGTCCTACCTTTCCCAATATCTTCTCGTACTGTTCTCAGATAAGGATCTGCTTTGATAGCTGTCTTCACTTCATCCACTATATCCGGTATAATCTTCAGTGCCGTGAAAATATTCAAAAACCGATGAATAAACCCTTGGTTGGCTGGTCCATCCATTGTATCTATCACATATTGTTCGTTGCCGTGATTGAACACCATTCCGTTGGTATACATTGCTGCAGTCGTGCTAATCTCTCCTTGAGATTTTATCATTGCTTTCCTGCTCAATGCATCCGCTACCATGTTCGCTTTTCCCGGATGATACTGGATATCACAATCATAGTCTTTCAATAGTTCCAACCATCTTCTTTGTCTCATATTCAACTCCTTCTGATTAAATAGATAAGTAAGACTTTTATGGTCCGACTTAATCTGAAATTTTTCTCCGTATAGGTAGTGTCTCCATATCTTGACAGCATGTACTACTGCCGCTAACTCCAAATCGTGAGTGGGGTAATTTTTCTCATGTACTTTCAACTGTCTCGATGCATACGCAACTACTTGTTCTCCTTGCATAAGCACACATCCTAGTCCCAATCCCGATGCATCAGTGTATAAGGTAAATGTCTGTCCTGGAACGGGAATGGTCAAAATTGAGGCGGATATCAATCTGGTCTTCAGTGTTTGAAAACTCTTTTCACACTTATCCGTCCATACAAATTTTTCTCCTTTCTTGGTCAAACTGGTGAGAGGTACGGCAATCCGAGAATAGTCTTCTACGAATCTCCGATAATATCCAGCTAGACTTAGAAAACTTCTAATTTCTGAAACACTCTTTGGTGCTTCCCACTTTACGATAGCCTCGATCTTACTGGGGTCCACTTTGATTCCTTCAGCGGATACTACATGGCCTAAAAAGGTGACTTCACTTAGCCAAAACTCACACTTCGAAAATTTGGTGTATAACTTCTCTTTCCTTAAACGCTGTAGGGCTGCGTTTAGGTTCTTGACATGGGTTTCCTTGTCTTTGGAGTACACCAATATGTCATCAATAAATACTATAACCGACGTTTCCAACATATCGTGGAAAACCCGGTTCATAAGTTCCATGAATGTTGCCGGTGCATTAGTTAATCCAAAGGACATCACTAAGAACTCATAATGTCCGTATCTTGTCCTGAAAGCTGTCTTCGGAATGTCACCTTCTTTAATCTTCAGCTGATGATAGCCTGATCGAAGATCGATCTTTGAAAATACTTTCGCTCCTTGTAACTGATCGAACAAGACATCGATCCTGGGTAGTGGATATCGATTCTTGATGGTCAGTTTATTCAACTCTCGATAGTCGATGCATAACCGAACACTACCATCCTTCTTCTTTACGAACAGCACCGGTGCTCCCCATGGAGATATACTGGGTCTAATATAACCCTTATCCAGCAGTTCTTGTAATTGTACTTTTAATTCCTTCAATTCAGTAGGAGCCATTCTATAAGGTGCTTTTGATACTGGTGCGGCTCCAGGTATCAGGTCTATTACAAACTCCGTAGCCCGGTCGGGTGGTAATCCGGGTAGTTCCTCCGGAAATACATCAGGAAAATCTCGCACAACGTCAATATCTTCCATTTGTGGCACGTCCTTGGTTAGGTCGACCACTGATACTAGATATCCGACGGCTCCCTTTTCAAGGCACTTCTTAGCCTTCAATGCGGAAAGTATGAGCTTGCGTCTCCGGGGAAGTTTGGTTCCCGAGAAACTAAATTCTGCTCCTTCTTTGTCTTTGAACGTTAGCTTCTTCTCGGCGCATAACAGATTTGCAGAATGCCGAGCTAACCAGTCCATTCCCAAGATGACATCGAAGTCTGCCATCTCAAGTTGTATTAAAGTTGCATCTAAAGTTTTCTCGCCAATGAGAACTGGACATGGCCCATAACCTTTCTCTAATTCCACTTCCAATCCCATCGGTGACCGTACAAGTAACTTGTAGTCTAATGTTTTGATGGGTAAATTGGTCTTCTTTCCAAACGACACAGATATAAATGAATGCGTAGCTCCTGAGTCAAAGAGTACTCTGGCTGGTACGCCATTGATAGGTACAATACCTGTGATCCGTTTTACTTAGTCTACATGCTCAATCAATGAAATTATAATCTTAAAAGTTTAGGTCATACCTGTGACCACATCGGCGATGCGGCTGCATCCTCTGATGTAACAGCATATACCCGTCCTTGCTGTAACTGCTTCTTGGGTTTTGGGCACTCTCTTGCCATATGCCCTGGTTGGTTGCAATTATAACACTTCGGGGCTTCAGAATTTGGCTTTGGCTGTGGTTGAGCTGCGGAAGTAGACTTTGGTGCAGTGGCAAAATTCTGAGGACGAAAAGGTTTATACGTCCTATTGTTGCCTCCGTTGTAGGAGTTTCCGGCTGGTCTCTTGATGCCTCTTCTCTTATGCTTCCTCTTAGTCCCGCGACAAACCTACGGGTTTTTGTATCTTCTTCTTGCATGCTAGCCGGTGTGAAGAAAAACAGTTCTTAGTCTTGTTGATATGAGTCTACGGACATCCGCCCCTCGGTACGGACTCAAGAACTCTTTCTCCATTGAATCTCTGAAGCTTCTTGGGAAATACTTCTCGAAGAATGCTTCTTTATATATAGCCCATGTCAGTAGGGCGTGCTTGGTCAATAAATACGTTTTTGTAGATTTCCACCAATGGTGTGCGTCGCCTTTGAGCATGAAGGTGGCGTATAGTACTTTCTCTTCCTCGGTAATAGTTATCATAAGGAAGTTCCTTTCCATTTCGTCTATCCAGTGTGCTGGCCACAGTGGATCAGACGGCTTGCCGTTGAATTCCTTAGGTTTCATCTTCAAAAATCTCTCCACTAATCGGGAGTGATCCAGTTGATTTTGGTATGCCCCAAACATAGGGGGTGGATACTGATAGTTCCCTTGGGCTCTTATGGGACTTGCACTGGAATTGGTGCAGCCGGTTGTTGAGGTGTCTGTTGAGCTGGGTGGTTACCCACTGGTGCTGCACTAGCTTGCCCAGTGTGCATGGTTGTAGCCTGAGTGGCTTGAAACATAACTCCCATCGCAACCTGCATTCGAGCTTGTGCGTGTTGCATTTGCTGTAGCTGTTATGCCAGATTCATAACCACAGTTGCCTGCTGGTTCTGGATTACCCTGTGCATGGTTATTCTCTTGGCTAGTCTCCTCCACTGGTGGTGGTGGTGGGACTGTATTTCGGTTTGTCAGGTAACTCTACGTCCAGACATATTTCTTTTGAGATGGGTGGTGCCAAAGTGCCAAGATTGCATGATCCACTTCGCTTCCATTCGAATGAAGCTGAGGCACAGTATGCTGACTATGCCCGTAAGAAAGTGGAAGGGGGTCGCATGGTGAACTTGGTTGAGCTAGCCTTGTTCAATGTAGAGGGAGCATTTGGTGATATGGGGTGGCTCCCTGTCATCACATACGATGCGTGCACTTGTCCGGATTTGGTGCGCCAGTTCTATTGTAATCTCCAGGTGGTGGGGAATTACAATGATGTTGAACACGGTCAGGAGTTGCACATCACTAGCTACGTCAAGGGGGTGCACATATCATTTGATTATTGGCAGCTGGCCGATCTATTGGGCATTGCCTATGATGGCCCTATGGTGTACTGTGCGCCGAGAGAGCCACAGTTTGTTGAGATGGAGATGAGGGCAGAGATCGACAACCAGTTGCTCCGTCCCGATAGATGGCAGATGAGGGCTTGCTACTTGCGTCCAGCTCCACGGGTTTTCTGCAAGATTATCCAGCATAATCTGATCCCACAGAGTGGGCATTATGAGAGGGTGTCTCAGCTGACCTAGTTCTTGATCTACTGCATCTGCACTCGCCAGCCGGTCTGCCTTCCTTACATCATCATGCGGACGATGATTAGTGCCACATTGTCCGGTCATAGGGGTAACCTACCCTATGGACGCATGATTACAGTGCTACTGACCCATCTGGGGGTGGATCTGGTAGATGAGAAGATCCAGGAGAAGACCTTCTCGTCGCCTCTAGATTGGGAGGCTATCTGCAAGATGGGGCTGCGAGATGCGGAGGTTAGTGATGAGGAGAGGAACGCGATGCTGGGCTCTCACACTCGGGTCGAGATGGTTGATGCTGAGGCTGCTGCTACTGCTGCTAGATCTCGTGGGGATCCGGTCGATGATGACGATCGCATGTATATGGATGTCGATGCGATACCACCGCCATCATCCACGCATGCGGATAGGGCTGGTACTTCTGCTGTGGCGGCTTCGGTACCGGAGACCAGTCCTTCTCATGGTGCTGGTCCTTCACGCCCACCAGCTGATGACGTGCTGAGTATGTTTCTCGAGATTAGAGAGGCTCAGCGCGCATCGGATCTGAGGATAGGGGAGCTCCTAGACGCCCAGCGCCGGACTGATCAGAGGGTGGCTGATCTCACAACTAGTCTACAGGTGACTCAGACCCAGGTGGCATGGTTGACTAGGGTCTATGCTGAGGACTATGACAGAGACCGTGAGGCACCGCCTCCTCCTTCGCCTCCAGCTTCCTGATTTATACTTTACTTTTCTTGTACTATAGAGTAACTGTCCGGGTTGTGGACTGTACTCTGCCTTAGCGATGTATATACGTTTTGTTTCTTTCACTCATTGTATATAACTGGTTTTCCCTTTTAATAGATGCATTAATCTCTTCTAAATTCGGTTTCAATCATCACTTGTGCTTACAATGTGTTTCTATTAAAGCTTATAATTTATCCTATCTCAGTTCACAATGGTCTTGAATGCGTGTAAGTTCGGCGGGCAAAGCCTGAGAAGCTCTGATACCAAGTTGTCACACCCCAATTCCACACTGTTCAGAATGGTGTGATGAACCGCTAAATAACCAATGGTTCAACCAGGATCTCTAATAGACCATCCCTGCTTTATCCAAACTTTACACACATCCACAATAATAATCAGAGTAATACACAATAGCGAAAATCTTGTAAATAAATGAACTGAGAACTAGAATGATATCCATAAATAATAGCAAATTATTCTGTGTTTAACTGAGACATAAATATTTAAGTTCCAAATACATGTCTTATATATCCAATAACGAACACTCGCAAGAGGAGTCGTGTGTATCATCTTCAGCTCCAGCGTCCATGGCTGCTACATTCCCATATGTAGACGCATTCATATAATCTTCGACTGTATAACCTGCATCATCAACTAAAAATATTTGACGTCGAGGGGTGAGCACACAACACGGCTCAGTGAGTAGCCAAAACAATGCAACAAGACATATGCATGCAAAAAGTCAATTTATATCTTTGGTCTGGTTTATAGTTTGCAATGTGCAATAGAAAGGTTGGGTGGTCAAAGGTTAACGTTTATTGACACCGCCTCTATACACAGGGTGTGGAAGCCCGCCCGAAGGTTAACGTTTATCGTCGTCCCCATCCACCCTACCATAACATTATACAACAAAGGTTAACGTTTATTGCTATATAATGCTATACCAACACGTAAGCCCCTGTTAGCGAGGGATTGCAAACTGGGCTCGCTGCTAACCAATCCTAATGCCAAACAGTGTATCCCAAGCCTCACCCCAACATCTCTCAGAATGCCCATAGAGATAGAGCTAAGGCCCCCCCGGTAGAGTCAGAGACTACAAGGACCGAGACCACCTCCCCTGATACTCTACGACATAATAGTTCCGCTAAGGTAATGGCGATACGACGATGTCAATGCACAAGACTTGAGTTAGAGATAGAGCTAATGTGCTGAGACCCACCAAAGGTTAACGTTTATTGACGTTCTCATCACACCTCCCCTGATACTCGCTCGCATCAAGCACATCAACCACACACATACAAGCACATGCCTATTCCTATCATAATCATCATCATCATGTTATAAACAATTAAATAAATATGCATAAACAAGTAATAGAAATATTGGATGGCATGCTGTATGCACATTGCAACATATTCGCATAGAATCAAGCATGGCATATGACTCAAGAATAGAAAACAGTTTATTATTAACCAATTTAGTTTGGGGTTAAGGTTCCTCACCTTAGCTTGCTAAAAGATATTTTTCCAAGCTTTAGAATCACCGTTATAACTTTATTATATTGCTAGCAAACCTAACAAAGTCGATAGAATTTAATTAGAATTAATTCGGAATTTAAAACCATTCTGTCAACTGAGGGTCGATGCTAGGGTCGATGGGTCTATCGACCCTCCCCTCATTCTGAACTTCCCGAATGCTGAGGGTCCATGGTCAGAAACACCTAGGGTCTGATGGCCTATCGACCTTCGGTGCGACCCTCGATGCACTCTGGTCCAATTTCCAATTTTAAATCCACTCTTCATGTTTGGGGTCCTATGGCTTGCTTCCTACATTCATTCAACAGTCATTCCATGGTCTAGAACCATGTATAATCCATCTAAATAGTTTTCGTGCATTATCCAATGGTTTTCCATGAAAACCTAACCATGGATGGATGGTTTGGGTTTCTCCGAAATCCTACACTCAACCATATCTAACCTAAGGTCTGTAGAATCTCATGGGATTAGTATCCATACCTGAGAAGATTACTTTTCTCTAGAATTTCTTCTCCTTTTTGCTAAGCCTTCCTCCTTGTCTCCTTTCTTCCTCTTTTCCTTCTTCTCTCTTTCTCTCAATTCAATTAGGGTTGTGAAAGGAGTGAAAGTGGCTTAGAGACGTCCTTTAAATAGAGTAGGAATGTCCTATAATAGTCCCATTGAGATTTGGAAAGAATCCCAACCGAAAATTAAGAAATTTCCTAATTTCTATATTCGTCAGAAACCGAGGGTCGATGGGAGGGTCGATGATCCCGTCGACCCTAGGGTCTTAAGCTGTCCGACCCTCCCTTCAAATCTGAGGGTCTGACATTCTGTTTTGGGAGGTCCGACCCTACTTGGCTGGGTATGTGACCCTCCCCTAAAATTAAGTGTTTTTGGGTCGATTTTATACCTGGGATCTCGATCTCCATCACGCCCTTGGTCCACTTGACTCGACCATGATGGGTAAACCTGGTTCAAGGTGGTAAGACCGGGTTAGTTTGACACGGGTCTTACAAGGTAAGTGGGTTAGGGTATTGATGGCAGTAGCTGATTGGATGAAGAGGTGGGATGTTTGCTGAGCAGTGGTTCGGTTTAGGTGGTCTGATCTACAGGGACTTAGAAAAGAAGTGGATGTGGGTGGTCGGTTATGTAGGATTATCAAGGGTGAGTGGCAACAACAAGTGGCTGGGTTTGAAGAGCATGTGTAGCAGCAATGATGGAGTGATAATCAAAAAAAATAATCGTAGCAGAGGGTTGGGGTTTTACCTTGGTTTTTCAGGTGAGTAGCGGTCTCATCTTACTCTTCTGCTTCTTCTTCTTCTGTCAGTCCTCCTCTTTCTGAATCTCTCTCTCTATTCTCTCAATCCCCTCTCTCTATCGATTCTCCTCTTTTTTTTTTTCCGTTCTGCCCTCCTCTTTATTTTTTTTCTCACCGCTACCCCTCTCTTTTCCTCCATCTCCCGATCCCAATCTTCTCCTCTCCCTTTTATTATTTTTTCCTTTTTCCCTCTTCCTCTCGATCTTCCCCCTTTTTATCTCCACTGCCCTCTCTTTCTCTCCCTTCTTTCGGTCCTTCTCTTTTTTTTTTTAGATTTCCTCGATCTTCTCCTCTTCTCCTCTTCTCCTCTCTTATTTTATTCTTCGGCAATCTTTACCTACTCCCTTTTTATTCGGATCCTATTTGCCTCTTTTTTTTATTTTTTCTATATAAAATATATATAACTATATAATATATTAATATATTAATATATATAATATAATATACATATAAGACATATGTATATATTATACGATATATTATAATATATTATACATTATATAATAATATATAAAAGAAATACATGCATATGTGCCGACATGAATTGGTTCGGATTGACAAGGATTGATTGGATTGGGCCAAGACTGGCTTGGGTTGAGCTGAGTTGACTGGATTGACTGAAATTAACTGGGTTTCTCTCTCTATCATTTCATGGGCCATTTCCACTGTCATTCTGCATGGACTTTTTCGATAACCTATATTCCCAATTTTTTACGTTCACTTTGTAGAACATTAAAAATGAGGAATATATGAACTTGAATCACCTCATTTGGAAATAAAATGGTCAACTTATGAATTTCTGAAGTTTAAGCGGACCAATTATCGATAATTTAGCTGACCATTCTGCATGGGATCCTTTGGAGACTTCTACTGGAAATCCTTTACGTCCACTTTGTAGATTACTAAAAATGGAACATAATGAAACTGAAATTACCTGATTTGGACATGGGATGATCAAAATATGAATTTTCGAAGATTAAATGACCATTTTCATATGTAATTTTGCATGGGACCCTCCAGAGACTTCTACCTGAGATTTTTCACGTCCAGTTTGTAGGACATCACAAATGAAGAATAATGGCTTTGGAATCATCTGAATCTGACATAGAATGGAAAAGATATGAAGCTTTGAAGTTCTAATGATAACTTTGCATGTAAGCTTGCATGGGGCCCACTGGTGACTTCTACCGAAAATCCTTTAGGTCCACTTTGAAGAGGACTAAAAATAAGGAATAATGGTACTTAAACCGTATGATTCAGATGTCGGATGTTCAAGATATGATGATTTGAAATTCAAACAATCCAACTTACGATAATTTGCATGAAAGCCCCTGGGATTATTTATGATAATTTCGAAAACCTCCCTTGTACGTATCATCCGACTAAAATGATCATATCTTCTTCATTTGATATCAGAATTGAGCAATTCTGGTCTCATTTTGAAGATAATTCTATGACCTAGGCATCCATGCAAAATTATAACCCGTCACCTTGCTGTGGGATCCATTGAAAACTTCCTCAAATTCACAGACCCATTGAAAACATCCTCAAATTCACAGTAAAAAATCCAAACTTTTAATCACCTTTCGTCCTTTTGTTGTCCACACACGAGCAGGCCTTTGTTTAGCTGGGATGGCAAAAATGGGGTGCTCACACCTAGTCACCAGACTCTAGCACTATCTCTACTCAAGTCTTGTCCACTAACATCGTCGTATCGCCATTACCTTAGCAGAACTATTACGTCATAGGGCATCAGGGGAGGTGGTCTCGGACCGTGTAGTCTCTAACTCTGCCGGGGGGCCTTAGCTCTATCTCTATGGATGTATTGAGGGATGCTGGGGTGAGGCCTTGGATATACTATTTGACATTAGGATTGGTTAGTTGCGTGCCCAGTTTGCAAGCCCTTGCCAGTAGGGGCTTACGTGTTGGTATGGGTAGGGCATCAGGGGAAGTGTGATGCAGTACGGTCCTTAGCACTTTAGCTCTATCCCTATTTCATGGTGGGTGCATGTGGGGGCGGCAATGGTGTTTGATCCATTGGGCGGTTCCACACATTCGTGTAAAGAGGTGCGGCGGCCACTTATCCTTTCTATTGCATTGCAAACTTATGAACTTGACCAAAGATATGAATTGAATGCATGCATATGTTTGTTGCATTGTTTTGTTTGCTCACTGAGCCGTGATGTGTGCTCAATCCTTCGATGTCGAATATTTTTAGTTGATGATGCAGGTACTACTGTGGAGGACTATATGAATGCTTCTGTGTACGAACATGCTACGGCGATGGATGCAGAAGTTATGATGGAGTCGCATGATTCGTCATGCGAATGCAACTCATGCATCTTTGATTAGATTTATGTATTTGGATTTTAAGGAACATGTAATTGATTATTTTATTTTATTTTATGTCTTAGTCAGTGGAAGGTAATTAGATAATTTTTTTATTTTATCATTGTTAGACTCTCAGTTCATTAGTAAGAAGACTTCCGCTATCGTGTATTTATTTTGATTTTTGTTGTGGATGTATATGGTTTAAGTAAACGGACATAGCCTATTGAAGATCCTGGTTGAACCTTTGGTTTATTGGCAGTTCATCACACCATTCTGAATAGTTTGAAATTGGGGTGTGACAACTTGGTATCAGAACTCTCAGGCCCTGTCCATTAAACTAGTATACTTCCACAAAAGTTCGTGAACTGAGTTAGGATAAAATTGAAAAAGCTGTAATAATAACACACCATAAGCACTTGTGTTGTTTGAGACAAAATTAAGAAAGAGAATAATGCATATGTAAAAGGAGAAACAAGTTTCATATATACTCGAGTAAAAGCAACGTATATATACATATCCAAATCAGAGTACGGTCCATAATCCGGATAATTACTCTGTAGTACAAGGAAAAATAAAAGAAACGATACATCATGGAGCTGGAGGTATTAGAGGAGGAGGTGCCTCGCGATCTCTATCGTAGTCCTCACCATACACTCTAGTCAACCAGGCTACCTGAGTCTGGGTCGTCTGGAGACTAGCTGTCAACTCGGCCACCCGCTGATCAGACGCACACTGAGCATCCAGAAGCTTGCCTACTCTCCCATCAATCGCGTACTGAGCATCTAGAAGCTCTCCTACTCTCAAATCAGTCACGTGTTGAGCCTCTCTAATCTCACGCAGTTGCCCCATCATATCATCAGATGGTGGGTGTGAAGGACTAGCAGTGTGTAAAGGAGCCTGAGATGGACCAGCTCCAGTAGAATGTAGTGGTGATGGATGAGATATGGCGCCTACATCCATATACATACGATCATCATCCTCAGCATCACCCCCATGGACCCATGCTGCTGTTGCTACTGCTACTGTTGTCTCAATGTCTGCTATCTCTACCCGAGTACGAGGACGCACCAGAGCGTTCCTCTCATCATCACTGACCTGAGCATCTCGCATACCCATCCTACAGATGGCCTCCCAGTCAAGGTCAGAAGAGAAGGTATCCTCATGAATCCTCTCATCCAATAAATCTATGTGAAGTCGTGTGAGCAGAGTAGTGATCAGACATCCGTAGGGCAGGTTGCCTAGCTGACCAGGTAGCGTAGCACGGATCATAGTCCTGATGATGATATAAGGTAGGCAGACAAGCTGCCTAGTGTAAATGCATATAGAACATACTGGGTCAACTGAGAAATTGTATCATAGTGGCCACTCTGGGGGGATCAGGTTATGCTGGATGATCTTGCAGTACACCTGAGGCTCTGGCCGTAGGTTGATCACTTTCATCTTCCAGCGATCACCTTTAAGGAGCTGACTATCAATCTCAGCACGCATCGCCAAGGATAGGAACTGGGGTTCCTTAGGAGCACAGTACACCAAAGGGCTATCATTTGATATGCCCAGGATGTCAACCAACTGTTGGCAGTTAAATGAAACTTCTACCCCTTTCACATAGCTGGTGATCCTAAGCTCCCTACCCTTCTCTATATCATTGCGATCCCCCACTATGTCTAGGTTGCAATAGAACTTCTTCATCAAAGCAGGACAGCTACAAGCCTCATAGGTAATCAAAGGAAGCCAGCCCATGTCACCCAAGGCATCCTCTACCTTAAACAAGGCTAGACTAGCCAAGTTTACACAGCGACCCCCTTCTACTTTCTTACGCTCATAGCGAGCATACTGAGCTTCTGCTTCATTGGAGCAAAAACGAATGAGATCATGAGCCCTAGGAACCTTGTTACGAGCCATACTATCTGCAAAGACATAGAACAATAAACAAGATATTAGATATGGTGAAACATTCAAAATTTCGGCATTATAACGGCATGATTTGGCCAAAAACCTCACTTTTATCCCAAACAGCTGGGCAGGAGGACTTACATAGGTTCCAAACCATCCTGCAAAGCTCATACAGTTGGAAATTTAATCTAAAAAGATCGAAGTTGAAGAACTTTCAACAAATTAGAAAAATCTCAAAAATTAGGTCAAAAATGAAAAATTTCAAGTTTCTCGATAACCAACCGATGAAACTCAAATATTTTTGAGGGCTTTCGTCCATTGGGTGACCAATAGCAAAAGCCCCCTATAAAAATTAAATTTTTACTCTTAGAAAAATTTTAATTGAAATAAAACGATGTAATGGATGAAAACCTACTTTAGAAAGCTTAAAAATGGGAAACAGTAGAGAGCATACCTGAAGAGAAGGAGCGAGAGTCGTGAACGGAAGAAACAATCACCAAACCCTAGGGGTCAATAGTGTAGCAGCTCAGGGGAAGCGAGTTGAGTTGGAAGAAAAGAGAAAAAATAGGAAATGAATCCAAAATCAGGTTTAAAAACATAATTTTGGATCTTAAGGTCGCAAAATTTGACAAAATGTGTGACCCTACGACTGACCTTACCATCAACACTAGAATCTCGGTGATCTGACTGACACCATGGGTTGGACCTAGGGTCAGACATATACCGACCCTATGATCGACCCTAGGCTCTCGGTGAGCTGATAGGGTTTCTGGGGTTGCATACCCTAGGGTCGCATAAGGAGCGACCCTACCATCGACCCTACGATGGAAAATTCAGTATTTTCTCTGAATGACTTGAAAAATTGGAAATTTACATTGATTAGTTGAATTTTAACTTGGGAACAACTTACATTGATTGCCTCACATGTTCTATGATTGTTTTTCAGACACTACCACCACTAGAACAGGAAATGGCTGGGCGAATTGTGACCAGACGAGGTCGTAGCCCAATTCCACCACCACCACCTGTGGGGGAGGACAGCCATGGAATTTTGGAAGTACAAGAGAATCAGAATGCGGCACCGCTGGTAGCTAATGGCCAGGCAAACCCTACAAACTTTCCAGCCCCACCTACAGATTTGGCTACAGCCATAATGAACCTGGCACAACAGTTGCAGCAAATACAATAGGTGCAAGCCAATATGTAAGCTGCTATAGAAATGGTTTTTCCAGCTACACATACAATGCCTATGCCAGCCGGACAAGCTAGCACAGTACCAAGGGGAAGCAACACGGGACCCCATGCACCTCAAACGGCAGTTATCCAGGCTCCAGTGCAGAATCCTGAGGTAGCTCAAGGCAGTTACCAGTACCAACCACCTATGTATGGGGCCTATGCTCAGTATCAGTTGGACCACTCTCGACTGAGCAAGCATTTTCTGAGGATGAAGCCTAAAGAATATAATTGTAAACCAGTGGATCATTTATGGCCAGCTCATTGGATTGATGAAATGGAAAGGAATTTTATGATGTTGACAGTAAATGAGGAGGAGAAAGTACTGTGTGCAACTTTCATGCTGAAAGGCGATGCACACCACTTGTGGAAGTCCACTCGGACTTATCTGTTAACCAAGCACACCCAATTAACCTGGGCTATCTATAAAGAGGCATTCTTTGAGAAGTATTTCCCCAGAAGTTTCGGAGATGCTATGGAGAGAGAGTTCCTGAGTTTATATCAGGGACAAATGACTGTGGATGCATACCAATAGCGTTATGAAGAGCTATTTTTCTTTGCACCAGCTAGCATGCAAGAGGAAAATACCAAGACCCAAAGGTTCGTCATGGGACTTAGGGGAAGTATTCGTGAGCATGTTCTGGGACTGGAGATGAAAGTCTACAATGAAGCAGTATAGATTGCTAGAGTGATAGAGTCGAGCTAGAAAGAGAGCTATTTTGCTCAAAATAGGGGTATAAAAAGGCCAAACGGAAATTCATACAACGGAGGGAATACAAGGATCTTCAAACCCTTTCGTACTCAAGGTTTTAATGCTGCAGCCAAAACTACTCCAGTAGCTCAACCGCAACAAAAGCAAAATAATGAAGGAGTAAAATGCTTTAACTACAATCAAATAGGACATTATTCAAGGGAGTGCCCTAAGCTCAGAAAGCAACTACAACAAGGAAAGGTTTATGCTGTTACATCTAAGGATGTTGCTGCATCGCCTTATGTGGACACAGGTATGACCTGAACCTTTCATTTTGTGTTACATTGTGTGAGCATGTAGACTGAATTAAAACAAATCACAGGTATCGTACCTATTAATGGCATACCTGCTAGAGTACTCTTTGATTTTGGAGCTACTCATTTTTTTATATCTGTGTCATTTGGAAAGAAGCTAAATCTACCCCTCAGATCCTTAGACTATAAATTGCTTGTACGATCACCTATGGGATTAGAAGTGGAATTAGAAAAATGTTATGGACTATGCCCAGTACTTATCGGCGAGAAGATTTTGGATGCAACCTTGATTCAACTCGAGATGGCAGACTTAGACGTTATCTTGGGAATAGACTGGTTAGCTCGGCATTCTGCAAACCTATTATGTGCAGAAAAGAAGCTGACATTTAAAGACAAGGAAGGAGCAGAGTTTAGTTTTACAGGAACCAAACTTCCCCATAAATGGAAACTCATTCTCTCTGCATTAAAGGCTAGAAAATGCCTCGAGAAAGGAGGAGTTGGGTATCTAGTATCAGTGGTTGACCTCACCAAGGAAGCACCACGAATGAAGGATATTGATGTTGTGCGTGACTTTCCAGATGTATTTCCTAAAGAACTACTAGGACTACCACCCGACCGAGTGACAGAGTTCGTTATAGATCTGATACCTAGGGCTGCACCAGTATCTAAAGCACCCTATCGAATGGCTCCTACTGAACTAAAGGAATTGAAAGTACAGTTACAGGAATTATTAGACAAAGGTTATATCAGACCTAGCATATCACCATGGGGAGCACTAGTACTGTTTGTAAAGAAGAAGGACAGTAGTGTTCAATTGTGTATAGACTACCAGGAATTGAATAAGCTGACAATCAAGAATCGGTACCCATTGCCTCGGATCGATGACTTGTTCAATCAGTTGCAAGGAGCCAAGGTGTTCTAAAAGATCGATCTTTGGTTAGGATACCATCAGTTGAAGATTAAGGACGGTGATATTCCAAAGACAGCATTTAGAACAAGATACGAACATTATGAATTTTTAATCCTGTCTTTTGGATTAACTAACGCACCCGCAATTTTTATAGAACTCATGAATCGGGTATTCCATGATATGTTGGATACGTCAGTCATTGTGTTTATTGATGATATATTGGTCTACTCCAAGGACAAGGAAACTCATGTCATGAATCTAAGGCCGCTCTGCAGCGACTAAGAAAAGAGAAGCTTTACGTAAAATTTACAAAGAGTGAGTTTTGGCTAAATGAGGTCGCTTTCTTAGGCCATGTTGTATCCGTTGAAGGAATTAAAGTGGATCCTAGCAAGATTGAAGCCATTGTGAAGTGGGAAGCACCAAAGAGTGTTGCAGAAATTAGAAGTTTCCTAGGTTTAGCTGGGTATTATCGATAATTCGTGGAAGACTATTCCAGAATTGCTGTACCTCTTACCAGTTCGACTAAGAAAGGATAAAAGTTTATTTGGACCGACAAATGGGAGAATAGTTTCCAAACATTGAAGGCTAGATTGATATCTGCTCCCATCTTGACTATTCCTATTCCAGGACAACTATTTACCTTGTACATTGATGCATCGAGATTGGGTTTAGGATGTGTACTTATGCAAGGAGAACAAGTAGTGGCGTATGCTTCAAGACAAATGAAAACACATGAAAAGAATTATCCTACTCATGACTTGGAATTAGCAGCAGTAGTACATGCCGTCAAGATATGGAGGCATTATTTGTATGGAGAGAAATTTTAGATTAAATCAAATCATAAGAGTCTCACTTATCATTTTAATCAGAAGGAGTTAAACATGAGACAAAGAAGATGGCTCGAATTATTGAAGGATTATGATTGTGATATCCAGTATCATCCAGGAAAGACAAATGTAGTTGCTGACGCGCTAAGCAGAAAAGCAATGATAAAATCTCAAAGAGAGGTTAACACGACTGCAGCAATGTGTGTTACAGGAAAAGTATTCAATTATGGTAATGAGCAGTTCGTGATAGATGCACCAGGTGGATCAACCAACCAAGGGTTTATTCATCAGTTTTCAAGTATGTTCGCAACATTGAAGATTGTACCTGATATAATTAATGAAGTGAAAGCCGCTATTAAGTCAGACCCTTATCTGAGAACGGTACAAGAAGACATCGAAAAAGGTAGGACTATTCCTGAGTTCACCTTGGACGATGAAAAGGTATTGAAGTACAAAGGAAGAGTATGTGTTCTTGAAATGGAAAACTTGGACATTAGACACAGACTAATGAAGGAAGCTCACACCACCGCTTATTCAGTACATCCTGGAAGTACAAAGATGTATCATGATTTGAAGAAATTATATTGGTGGAGAGGAATGAAAGTAGATATAGCTAAATTCGTGTCTCAATGCCTAAATTGTCAGAGGGTAAAGGCTGAACGGCAAAGACCTGCAGGTTTGTTGCAGCCAATGCCAGAACCAGCATGGAAATGGGACTGCATCACTATGGACTTTGTCACCGGGTTACCATTGACTCCCTGAGTAGTTGACGCGGTCTGGGTGATTATAGATCGTCTGACTAAGATAGCTCGCTTTATAGCTATACGACCATATTATACCCTAGAGAGGTTAGCCAAGCTATATGTGGATAACATTGTCAGATTACATGGAGTACCTGAAAGCATTGTGTCCGATAGAGACCCACGTTTTACCATAAAGTTTTGGAAAGGATTGCAAAAGGCTATGAGTACAACGTTGAAATTTAGTACTGCATTCCATCCTCAGACAAACGGACAGTCGGAGCGTACCATTCAAATTTTAGAAGACATGCTTCGAGCCTGTATTATTGATTTCAAAGGATCATGGGATGAGAAACTACCATTGATTGAGTTTGCCTATAACAACAGCTATCAGGCTACTATACAAATGTCACCCTATGAAGCACTGTATGGTAGGAAGTGTCGAACTCCTTTGTTTTGGAATGAAGTTGGAGAACGGAGCAGAGTTTATTGAAGAGACTTGTCGAGTAGTCAACATTATCAAGGAAAGAGTTAGAACAGCTCAGAATCGTTAGAAATAGTATGCAGATACTCGACGTCGGGACCTTGAATTTGTCGTAGGTGATAAGGTATTCTTGAAAGTATCACCTATTCGAGGTTTAAAATGATTTGGACAGAAAGGAAAGCTAAGTCCAAGATATGTCGGGCCATATGAGATTCTAGCAAAACGTGGAAAGGTGGCTTATCAGTTAGCACTACCACCATCTATGTCAAGTGTGCATGATGTATTTCATATCTCATTACTGAAGAAGTACGTCAGAGACCCAACACACGTTTTGACAGTGGATCCACCAGATCTAACTGATGAGTTGACATTCGAAGTAGCACCAACTAAAATCACTAGCCGAAAGGTTCAACGTCTATGCAACCGTGACATATACTATGTTAAGGTCACGTGGATGAGCCGAGATATAGAAGAGATCACATGGGAAGAAGAGAATGCTATGCGAAAGCAATATTCTCACCTTCTCGACTCGGAAGGTATGTGTAAATTTCAAGGACAAAATTTCTAATAAGAGGGGGGGTAGTTGTAAGACCCGTATCGAACTAACAGGTCTTACCACCTTGTACCAGGTTTACCTATCATGGTCGAGCCAAGTGGGCCAAGTGCGTGAAGAAAATACAAGATCAGGTATGAAGTCTAACTCAAAAACAGTCAAATATGAAAGTAGGGTCGCATGCCTTAACAGGTATGACCGACCCCACCTCAAAAGAGTCCAACCCATGACTTTTTGGTCGTAGGGTAGCATGACTAAAAAAAATGTAGGGTCGACGGATTCTACGACCCTACATTCGACCCTACGATAACAGTCAGAAACCAAAAATTAGGAAACCTTTCTAATTCAAAGGGGGTCTTTCCTAAACTCCCTAAACTCATTGGGACTTATTATGGAGGGTTTTCCTCTATAATAGGACATCCCTTAGCCTCTTTCACTCCTTTAGAACCCTAATTGAAACTGAGAGAAAGAAAAGAGAAGGAAGAAATGAAACTTAAAGAAGAAGACTAAGGAAGTAGAAGTTTAGAGAAACCTCTGAATCTCAGCAAATCCAAGGTATGAACCGAAATCCCTACATGAATTGGGAGTCTAGAATAGTTTACGAAGAACATAGGATTAGGAGAAACCCAAATCATCCATCCATGGACAAATTCTAAGAGATTCCATGGAAGAGATTGTTATGGACAATGAATGGTGTATAAATTGTAGTTATGAGCCATAGAACAATCATAGGATGGACCATGATAGCAAGCCAAAGGATTCAAACATAAAGGAATGGATTTTAGAATGAAAGGTCGACACAGAACACCTGTGGTCCCACGTAGGGTCAAATGATATCTGACCCTACGAGACCACATGATCGACCACATGCCCTCGAGAAGTCCCAGGGAGGGTGTGGTCGCACGTAGGGTCAAATGGTATCCCATCCCACCTGCGACCCTATACCCTGGGGTCATAGAAACTGCTACCCTAGGTGCTACCCTACCCTGCGACCCTACCCCTGTGGTCGCAGAAACTGCTACCCCAGGTGCTACCCCACCTGCGAGCCTACAGTTCGGTTAGTTTAAACATATTGGAATTAATTCTAATTAAAATCTATCGACTTGTTAGGTCATTCCAGTGGTTTAAAAGTGAATTATAAAGCTTGAACGAGGATCTACTAGCAATCAAAGGTGAGGGAGCAAGACCTAAACTAATTGGCTAGTAATAAACTATTTTCGTTTATTGAGTCTAATACCATGAATGATTCTATGCTTGTATGCTTGTAATGTGCATATCACATGTCATCCAATATTCCAGTTATTATTGTTCATGCATATTTAATTTTCATTTATTTATAATATGATGTTGATGATGATGCCAGGAATAGGCATGTGAATGTACGTGTGTGGTTAGTGTGCTTGATACGAGTGGAGCATTAGGGGGAGGATGTGACACTGTGGTTCATCCTGGTCACTATACTTTAGCTCTATCTCTACTCAAGTCTTGTCCACTAACATCGTCGTATCGCCATTACCTTAGCAGAACTATTACGTCGTAGGGCATCAGGGGAGGTGGTCTCGGACCATGTAGTCTCTGACTCTGCCAGGGGCCTTAGCTCTATCTCTATGGACATATTGAGGGATGCAGGGGTGAGGCCTTGGATACACTGTTTGAAATTAGGATTGGTTAGTTGCGAGCCCAGTTTGCAAGCCCTCGCCAACAGGGGGTTACATGTTGGTATGGGTAGGGCATCAGGGGAAGTGTGATGCGGTGCGGTCCTAAACACTTTAGCTCTATCCTTATTCCATGGTGGGTGCATGTGGGGGCGACAATGGTGTTTGATCCATTGGGCGGTTCCCCACATTCATGTATAAAGGTATGGTGGTCACCCGTCCTTTCTATTGCACATTGTAAACTTATGAACTAGACCAAAGATATGAATTGAATGCATGCAAATGTTTGTTGCACTATTTTGTATGCTCACTGAGCCATGATGTGTGCTCACCCTTTTAACGTCGAATATTTTTAGTTGATGATGCAGGTACTATTGTGGAAGACTATATAAATGCTTCTGTGTATGGACATGCTGCGACGATGGACGCAGAAGTTATGATGGAGTCGCATGATTCGTCATGCGAGTGCAACTCATGCGTCTTCGATTAGATTTATGTATTTGGATTTTAAGGAATATGTAATTGATTATTTTATTTTATTTTATGTCTTAGTTAATGGAAGATAAATGGATAATTTATTTATTTTATCATTGTTAGACTCTCAGTTCATTAGTATATAGACTTCCGCTATCGTGTATTTATTCTGATTTTTGTTGTGGATGTATATGGTTTAAGCAAACGGACACAATCTATTCGAGATCCTGGTTGAACCATTAGTTTGTTGGAGGTTCATCACACCATTCTAAATAGTGCAGAATTGAGGTGTGACACACCCGATTCATAAGCTCCATAAAATATGCTGGAGCACTGGCTAATCCCAATGATATACCTAAGAACTCATAATGCTAATTCTCGATTTTAAAAACTATCTTTGGAATATCACTGTCCAAATTCTTCAGCTGATGATATCTTGACCGAAGATGAATCTTAGAAAATACCTTTGCTCCTTGCGACTGTTTAAACAAGTCATCGATCTAAGGTAGTGGATATCGATTCTTGATCGTGAGCTTGTTCAATTTTTGGTAGTCTATACACAGACAAACACTACCATCCTTCTTCTTTATGGGCCATACTAGTGCTTCCTAGGTGGTATACTAGACTGGATTAGTCTAATAACTCTTGTAGTTGAGTCTTCAGTTCCTTCAATTCTATAAGAGCTATTCTATAGGGTGCCTTAGACATAGGTGTCATCCCTGGTAACAAGTTAATAACGAACTCAATCGTACGATCAGGTGATAACCCAAGTAAGTCTCCTGAAACATATCAGGGAATTTATGCATCACATCAATATCATCCTTATATGGTGCTTCTTTAGTAACGTCCACCATAAATACCATATATCCAACTCTCTTCTTTTCAAGGCATCTCTTCGCCTTTAGTACAGAGAGGATAAGCTTCTACTTCTTAGGCAATTATGTGCCATCTTTGTTCTTAAATGACAACCTCTTCTATGTACAGAATAACTTTGTAGAGTGTTGAGACAACCAGTCTATCCCCAAGATGATGTCGAAGTCTACCATCTCAAGTAGAACTAGGTTGCATCTCAATTCTGTCCATCCATACGATTCAAACGTTGTTCATAACACTCACCTATGCAACATTTAGTCCAAAAGGGCTTGAACTAGCAAAATATGGTTCAAAGTACTTAAGAGCTTGTTTAGTTCTTTCATCTCTTACGATTTTTCAAAGACTAATGCTAATAATCTCATATCCCAAAAAGCTCATTAGCGTACACCTCTTTTATCATTGCTATTCTATCCTGATCTCTCTATCATATACCTCGAAAAGAGTCTAGTGATTGTTACTCACTTCATATCCCAAGTTTACCTATAAGCATTAGGGTATATGCTTATAATTTCATTAATTCTGCCAAACTTTCTTGGTCTTTACTTAATCATTTCATTTAACATTGGGCATAACTCAGTATTACTTGTACTAATCCAAATACTACTCATTGCCATTTTAAATTTCATACATGCATCCACTCTTAGATATGCCTTTAGAAATCTTCTTCCTTGTTAAACTTCATACCAATATAGCCATCTTTAATTCTATTTGAGTGCTATCTACTATTTACTAGCTTCTGTTGGAAGTTTTCACTTCTTGCTCATGCACTCTTTTACAGACCATGACTTCTATCCATCCATCTAGCAATCTCAAAATAGATTCTCTATTACTTCATCTGAGGTTTCATGGCTATAGAATCTAATCTGAATTCAATCGTTTTACCTTCAATAATTCCCTTATTAACTAAGTATCTTTATCAAAGAAGGTCAAAAAATGTAAGAATCAGAATGTTTATCCAAAAGCGATTCACTTCCTTCTTTCGAATTTGGTATGATGTCAAGGATCAGGAGTAAATCTATGGTAATCGAACTAACAACCAAGGACCGTTAGTTGCAAGGTGGTCCAAATACATTGAAGTAGAGGTTCTACAGCTCTTAACCTCATGGTTATAGGTTCTATCAGGTATATAATGCCATTGGTCAAGGCACTACAAGAGTAAATCTAGAGAAGTTTTGATACATTAATAAATCAGGTATAAATCTGAAAGATGTACGTTCAAAATTATTAAACCTTTAACTGTTCATTCAGTTGATATCTCTATGCATGTTATCGAGCATGAGAGTAGCTTAGATTGGTATAATCAGGACTAATTCTAAGGAAATAACATCTATAACTCTAATTGACAGGTTAAATCAATAAGGTATTCTGTCAAGGTATGAGAATTTAAAATCAGGTATGTCCATCCTCTATAATCATAAAAGTAAGTCAATGATGCATCGCATCCCATATAAACCTCTCTAATTATATGGCCACAATAGATTTAATCATTTACTGAAAATGTTTGAGGCTTCATCTTCAGAAAACATTCAATCCTTGTTAGATCATTCTGCCATGGGGTAGCTATCTCATACCTTGGTGGCTGAAAAGGGGGGTAACCACCTTGATACACTGCTTGTTGTGTACCAAGCTTCTGCACTGGGGTGTGTATTACTAGGACTTGCTGTATGATAGGCACTGTGTTATAGCTAACAGGTGCTGGAGGTACAGTGTTGCTTCAAATTGGTACTGTACATGGTCTAACCCAGAGGTGTTGATGTAGCATTGACAACTTGGGTAGCGCTTCCCATGGTAACTTGCATAGTCAGTATCATTTATTGTTGCCTTTGCATTTTGTCGGACCAAGTTCATTACAACCGTGGCAAAGGTACTTGGAAGTCCAGGTAGTTTGGCTGGAGTGGCCTAGTTGTTCACCCCTTTGACTTGCTCTAGTATGATAATCATCATTTAACATATGCTCAGATGGGTTCTCGTTACCCATTCTTGACCCAGATAGTGGTGGGGACAGGTTGCAGCCTCTTCTAAATGCTCAGCGATAACAGGTCAGCGTATGGTGGGTCTTACTCAGAGTCTCCACGTCACCCAGGAGTATAGCTTTATCTTCTTTTATAGTTCTCTTATTTTTTTATGTATGGCATTTGTCTCCTATCTCTGTTGGATTCAGCCCGAGATCTTTCCCTTTATCTTTGTAGGGATTTAGGCTTTACTAGCCATTTTCCTTCTTTCCCTACCATACATCGAGTTTCACATCTTGTGAGTACCAACTCGGTATTCTAATTTTTCTACTTTACAGATGCTTCCTTCTTGTTATTGTACTACATCCTTTGTATACTCAGGAAACTATCCGACTTGTAGATCGTACCATTTGTTATTTATTTATCAGGATACATTTAGATTCTCTTTTTCTTCTATCTATATATACATATGATTCCACCATTAATATGTACATTATTGTCTTATTTAAGTTTTGTCTCAACCGACATAGGTGCTTATGATGTGTTTGTATTAAAGCATTTATGTTCATTCTAACTCAATTCATAGACATAATCGTGAATGTATTCAGGTTTGATGGGCAAGGCCTGATAGCTCTGATAGCAAATTGTCACACCCCAATTTTGGACTAACCAATGGTGTAATGAACCGTCATGAAAACCAATGGTTCAAACCAGGATTTAGTATAGGCTATGGCAACCATGTTAAACCAAAACACATTCCATAATAATAATCAGAGTAAATTAATAAATAGCGAAAGTTTTATTAATAATGAACTAAGAGTCTACAGTGATAATTAAATATTTAACAAGTTATCTTCAAGTAACCAAAACATAATTAATACCGATTACAAGTATCACAATACGAAAGTTAACCACTAAGCTTAAACATAGTTGAAATACTAGCTTGACGAACCATATTCATCCTCCACAACTTGCACATCCATAGCCATTGCTTGTCCACATGTTGGCGTATCCATGTAGTCTTCAACAGTAACACCTGCAACATCAGAAACTAAAAAGAATTGCACGCGCGAGGGTCAGCTCTCCAACTTGAGCTTAGTAAGTGAACAAAACAATGCATCAAACATATGCATGCATTCAATTCATATCTTTGGTCCGGTTTTTAAGTTTGCAATATGCTATAGAAAGGTTTGGTGACCCCCCATGCCTCTATACACGAGTGTGTGAATCCGCCCAATGGATCAAACACCATTGTAAGACCCGTGTCAATCTAACCCGGTCTTACCACATTGAACCAGGTTTACCTATCATGGTCGAGTCAAATGGACCAAGGGCGTGAAGGAGATCGAGATCCCAAGTATCAAATCGACCCAAAAATACTTAGTTTTAGGGGAGGGTCAAATACCCAGCCAAGGAGGGTCGGACTCCCAAAGAACAGAAAGTCAGACCCTCAAATTTGAAGGGAGGGTCGGACATCTTGAATCCTAGGGTCGACGGGATCATCGACCCTCCCATCGACCCTCAGTTTCTGCCGAAACTGAAATTAGGAAATTTTCTAATTTTCGATTGGGATTCTTTCCTAATCTCAAAGGGACTTATTTTAGGATGTTAATACTCTATTTAAAGGACGTCCCTAAGTCTCTTTCACTCCTTTCACAACCCTAATTGAATTGAGAGAAAGAGAAGAGAAGGAAAAGAGGAAGAAGAGAAAGAGAAGAGAATTTAGCCAAAAGAGAAGAGTTGCAGAGAAGGAGTATTCTTCTCAGGTATGGATACTAATTCCATGAGTTTGTACAGACCTTAGGTTAGATATTGATGAGAATGTGATCTCGGAGAAACCCAAACCATCAACCATGGTTAGGTTTTCATGGAAACCATAGAAGAATGTATGAAAACTATTTTAGATGGATGATTCATGGTTTCAGACCATGGAATGAATATAGAATGGAATGTAGGAGCAAGCCATAGGATCCCAAGCACGAGGAATGGACTAAAAGAGGGAAATTGACCAAAGTACACCGAGGGTCGCACCGAGGGTCGATGACCATCCGACCCTAGGTGATCCTGACCATCGACCCTAAGTGTTCGGGAAGTTCACAGTTTGGGGAGGTTCGCACCCAGGGTCGATCTTGTCGGAACAGGAAGGTTTTTAAATTCAGAATTAATTATAATTAAATTCTATCGACTTTGTTAGGTCTTCTAGCAATATAATAACATTATAAAGGTGATTCTAAAGCTTGGAAAAGTATCTATTAGCAAGCTAAGGTGAGGAAACAGAACTCTAAACTAATTAGTTAATAACAAACTGTTTTCTATTTCTTGGGTCCAATGCCATGATTGATTCTATGCGAATATGTTTGTAATGTGCATACAACATGTCATCCAATATTTCTATTATTTGTTCATGCATATTTACTTTATTGTTTATAACATGATGATGATGATGATAGGAATAGGCATGTGATTGTATTTGTGTAGTTGGTGTATTTGATGCGAACGAGTATCAGGGGAGGTGTGATGAGAACGTCAATAAACGTTAACCTTTGGCGGGTCTCAGCACTTTAGCTCTATCTCTAACTCAAGTCTTGTGCATTGGCATCATCGTATCGCCATTACTTTAGCAGAACTATTATGTCGTAGAGTATCAAGGGAGGTGGCGTCGGTCCTTGTAGTCTCTGACTTTACCGGGGGGCCTTAGCTCTATCTCTATGGACATTCTGAGGGATGCTGGGGTGAGGCCTGGCATTAGGATTGGTTAGTTGCGAGCCCAGTTTGCAATCCCTCGTTAACAGGGGTTTACGTGTTGGTATGGTATTATATAGCAATAAACGTTAACCTTTGTTGTATAATGTCATGGTTAGGGTGGATGGGGACGACGATAAACGTTAACCTTCAGGTGGACTTCCACACCCTGTGTATAGAGGCGGGGTCAATAAACGTTAAACTTTGACCACCCAACCTTTCTATTGTGCATTGCAAACTATAAACCAGACCAAAGATATGAATTGATTGCATGCATATGTATTGTTGCATTATTTTGTCTACTCACTGAGCCGTGATGTGTGCTCACCCCCTCGACGTCGAATATTTTTAGTTGATGATGCAGGTTATATAGTTGAAGATTACATGAATGCTCCAGTGTACGGAAATGTGGCAGCGATGGAAGCTGAAGCTGAAGGGGATACACATGACTCCTCTTGCGAGTGCAACTCATGTGTATTCGATTAGATATTTTCTTAGTTTTCTTTATTTGAATTTAATAAAGACATGTATTTGATAATTATCTATGTCTCAGTTGATACAGAATAATTTTCTATTTAATATTTATATCACTGTAGATTCTCAGTTTATTTTATTATGAGATTTCCGCTATTGTGTATTTACTCTGATTATGATTACGGATGTATGGGAGTTTAGATAACGCAGGGATAGCCTACTCGAGATCCTTGTTGAACCGTTGGTTTGCTAGCAGTTCGTCACACTATTCTGTACAGTACGGAATTGGGGTGTGACAACTTGGTATCAGAGCATCTCAGGCCTTGTCCGCTAAACTAACATACATTCGAGACAATTGTGAACTGAGATAGGATAAAAGTAAAAACAGTAATATAAACTCACTGTAAGCACAAGTGATGATTGAGACCAAATTTAAAAAGAGAATAATGCATCTATTAAAGGGGAAACAAGTTACATACAATGAGAGAGAGAAACAAAATGTATATACACAACTAAAGCAGAGTACAGTCCACAACCCAGACAGTTACTCAGTAGTACAAGAAAATAAAGTACAATCAAGAAGTTGGAGGTGAAGGTGGAGGCGGGGCCTCACAATCTCTGTCATAGTCCTCAGCATAGACTTTAGTCAATCAGGCTATCTGAGTCTGGGTCATCTGTAGACTAGCTGTGAGATCCGCTACCCTCCGATCAGTCGCACGCTGTACCTCTATAAGCTCTCCCATCCGTGTGTCGGATATGCGCTAGGCGGCTAACAGCACATCCACTCTCACACGCTGAGCGTCTAGCAACTCCTCCATCCTCAGATCAGATCTGGGCTGAGCCTCCCTGATCTCCTGTAACATCTCCATCATGTCAGAAGGTGGGAGTGAAGGACCAACCGCATGAGAAGGACCAGCCTCAGGTGCAGGAGCCGCCTCAAAAGAAGTACCAACTCCAGCCGCATGTATAGGGGAAGGCGGTGGTATCGAGTCGACATCCATATACATACGATCATCATCGTCGACATGATCCACACGAGCTCTAGCAGTGGCCTCGGCGTCAGCCATCTCAATGCGAGTGTGAGGGTGCACCATCTCGTTCCTCTCCTCGTCACTGACTTGGGCATCCCATATACCCATCTTGCAGATAGCCTCCCAATCTAGAGACGACGAGAAGGTCTTCTCCTGGATCTTCTCATCTACCAGGTCAACCCCCAGACGGGTCAGTAGGACTGTAATCATGCGTCCATAGGGTAGATTACCCCTATGACCGGACAATGTAGCACTAATCATGGTCCGCATGATGATGTAGGGAAGGCAGACCAGCTGTCTGGTGCAGATACTGTATATCAAAAACTGGGTCAGATGAGAAACCCTCTCAAAGTGCCCACTCTGCGGGATCAGATTATGCTGGATAATCTTGCAGAAGACCCGTAGAGCTGGACACAGGTAACAGGCTCTCATCTGCAAACGATCAGGTCGTAACAGCTGATTGTCAATCTCTGCCCTCATCTCCATAGAAACAAATTGTGGCTCTCCAGGTGCACAGTACACCATGGGGCCATCATAAGGTATGCCCAACAGATCGGCCAGTTGCTGATAATCAAAAGAAATGTGCACCCCTTTAACGTAAATGGTGATGCGCAACTCTTGACCATGCTCGATGTCATTGTAATTCCCCACTACTTGGAGATTACAATAGAACTGGCGCACCAAATCCGAACATGTGCACGCGTCGTAGGTAATGACAGGGAGCCACCCCATGTCACCAAATGCTCTCTCTACTTTGAACAAGGCTAGCTCAGCCAAGTTCACCATACGACCACCCTCCACTTTCTTACGGGCATAGTCGGCATACTCTGCCTTGGCTTCATTAGAGAGAAAGCGAAGCGGGTCACGAACTCTGGGTATCTTGGTACGAGCCATGGTATCTGCAGATAAGAAAGAGAAAGGGAGACAAGGACTTAATAGGGTAAAAATCTGAAATTAACGATGTAAGTTGCCCAAAAGACTCACTTCACACCATACACGTGGGAGGGAGGACTTACTTAGGTTCCAACACACCCTACGACACTCACACAGTAGGAAATGGAAACCCACGAAGACCAATTTGAAGAAATTTCAAGAAATCAAAAATTTTGACAAATTAGGGCAAAAATGACAAATTTTTGAGTTTCTCGATAACTAACCGATGAAATTCAAAAAATTTTGAGGGCTTTCGTTCCTCGAGATACCAATAACAAAATCCCCCAAATCAAATTTTTATGGTTGGAAAAAGTTTAATTTGAAAAATACAAGTTAAATGGACAAAAACCTAGAAAAGAAAACCTAAAAATAGGTAAAAATGAGAGAATATACTTGTATGGATGACGTGGACGTCGAAACCCGGAGTCAAACCGACCAAAAACAGTAGAGTAGCACTGTAGCAACTCAGTGAGGAGAGGCGAGTCGAAACGGGAGGAAAATAATAAGAAATGACCCAAAATCGGATCTTAAAAATCTAATTTTTAGTCCGAGGGTCGGACAATTCGACTAGAACATCGACCCTCGAATCGACCCTCCCATCGACCCTCGGCTCTCAGGAATCTGACAGAAAACTAAGGGTCGGAACTGAGGGTCGGACAGCCATCGACCCTCACATTGACCCTCAGCTCTCGGGAAGAACAGGTTATTCCCAGGGTCGTATACTAAGGGTCGGACATACCATCGACCCTGCATAGAAAAGATAGTATTTTTCACAGAATGATTTGAAAATTTTGAAATTTTATATCGGTTAGGGTGCCTACATGAAGTATAAATGATTGCCTCACCTATTTTGATGATTTTCAGGCACCACCCATCTCAGAAGGAAAATATGTCTGGAAGAAGAGTAACCAGACAGAGCCGAAATGCAGTTCCACCACCACCACCTGTGGAGGAAACTAGCCAAGAGAATGTATATGTTCCCGACAACCCAGATCAGGAAAATCGTACAAATTTGCCACCTCCACCACCGAAACTAGCAACCGTAGTTATGAACCTAACTTAGCAGCTACAACAGATGCAACACCCACAGGCTCAGATGCAGGTTGCAATGGGAATTATGTTCCAGACTGCTCATACTACACCCATGCAGACGGGGCAAGCCAGTGCAGCACCGGTGGGTAACCACCCAGCACCTCAGACACCTCAACAACCGGCTGCACAGATTCCAATACCAGGGCCGGATGTAGCTCAGGTTAATTATCAGTATCCACCCCCTCTGTTTGGGGCATACCAAAATCAGATGGATCACTCTCGACTAGTTGAGAGGTTTTTGAAGATGAAGCCTAGGGAATTTAATGGCAAGCCGTCTGATCCATTATGGCCAGCACACTGGATAGACGAGATGGAGAGAAATTTCCTCATGATGACTATTACAGAGGAAGAAAAAGTATTATGTGCCACCTTCATGCTCAAAGGCGATGCACATCACTGGTGGAAATCTACCCGGGACTATCTATTGACCAAGCACGCCCAACTGACTTGGGCTGTTTATAAAGAAGCTTTCTTCGAGAAATATTTTCCACGAAGCTTCAGAGATTCTATGGAGAAGGAGTTTTTGAGTCTATATCAGGGACAGATGTCAGTGGATGCATACCAACAGCGTTATGAAGAGCTATTTTTCTTCACACCACTGAGTATGCTGGAAG
Organism: Protea cynaroides; assembly: GCA_028583415.1. Classification (NCBI taxonomy): domain Eukaryota; kingdom Viridiplantae; phylum Streptophyta; class Magnoliopsida; order Proteales; family Proteaceae; genus Protea; species Protea cynaroides. The sequence continues at coordinate 49,826,998 of CM053273.1, read as the reverse complement.
AAGAAACCAAAACCCGTAGGTTCGTCACGGGACTGAGAGGAAGCATCAGAGAACATGTTCTGGGCTTGGAAAAGAAGATTTATAATGAAGCTGTCCAAATAGCTCGAGTCATTGAATCGAGCCAGAAGGAGAGTTATTTCACACAGAACCGGGGTATCAAAAGGCCAGCTGGAAATTCTTATAACGGAGGCAATAACAAGACATATAAGCCTTTTCGCCCTCAGAATTTTAATGCTGCAACCAAGACTACTCCAGGGACTCAACCTCAGCCAAAGCCAAATTCTGAAAGTCCGAAGTGTTATAACTGCAACCAACCAGGACATATGGCAAGAGAGTGCCCCAAGCCCAAGAAGCAATTCCATCAGGGATGTGTATATGCTATTACATCCGAGGATGCGGCAGCATCACCCGATGTGGTCACAGGTATGACCGAAACTTTTTGAAGTTGTAATTACATTGTGTGAGCATGTAGACTAAGTTAAAATAAATCATAGGTATCGTACCTATAAATGGCGCACCCGCCAGAGTACTCTTTGATTTAGGAGCTACTCATTCATTTATATCTGTGTCATTCGAAAAGAAGATAAACTTACCCATCAAAACATTAGACTACAAATTACTTGTACGGTCACCGATGGGGTTAGAAGTGGAATTAGAGAAAGGATATGGACCATGTCCAGTCCGCATTGGTGAGAAAACCTTAGATGCAACCTTGATACAATTTGAGATGGCAGACTTTGACGTCATCTTGGGAATGGACTGGTTAGCTCGACATTCGGCGAACCTACTATGCGCCGAAAAGAAGCTAACATTTAAAGACCAAGCAGGAGCAGAATTTAGTTTTACGGGAACCAAACTTCCCCGTAGACGCAAGCTCATACTCTCAGCACTAAAGGCTAAGAGATGCCTCGGGAAAGGGGCAGTCGAATATCAAGTATCAGTGGTCGACCTAACCAAGGAAGTACCACAAATGGAAAACATTGAAGTCGTGCGGGATTATCCCGACGTATTCCCAGAGGAACTATCAGGATTACCACCCGACCGAGCCACAGAGTTTGTGATAGATCTTGTACCTGGAGCCGCACCCGTATCAAAAGCACCTTATAGAATGGCTCCTACTGAACTAAAGGAACTGAAAGTGCAACTACAGGAACTGCTGGACAAGGGTTATATTTGACCCAGTATATAACCATGGGGAGCGCCGGTGTTATTTGTGAAGAAAAAGGACGGTAGCGTTCGATTATGCATCGACTATCGGGAGTTGAATAAACTGACAATCAAGAATCGATATCCATTACCACGGATCGATGATTTGTTTGATCAGTTGCAAGGAGCAAAGGTATTTTCTAAGATCGATCTTCGATCGAGCTATCATCAATTGAAGATTAAAGAGGGTGATATTCCTAAGACAGCTTTCAGGACCAGATACGGACATTATGAGTTCTTGGTCATGTCTTTTGGATTAACAAACGCACCAACAACTTTTATGGAACTAATGAACCGGGTTTTCCACGACATGTTGGATACGTCGGTTATAGTATTTATTGATGATATATTGGTATACTCCAAGGACGAAGAAACTCATATCAAGAACCTAAACGCTGCCCTACAACATTTAAGGAAAGAGAAGCTATATGCCAAATTTTCAAAGTGTGAGTTTTGGCTAAGTGAAGTCGCCTTCTTAGGCCATGTAGTATCTGCTGAAGGGATCAAAGTGGACCCCTGCAAGATCGAGGCTATTGTAAAGTGGGAAGCACCAAGGAGCGTTTCAGAGATTAGAAGTTTCCTGGGACTAGCTGGTTATTATCGGAGATTCGTAGAAGACTATTCCCGGATTGCCGTACCTCTCACTAGTTTGACTAAGAAAGGTGAGAAGTTCGTGTGGACCGATAAATGTGAAAAGAGTTTCCAAACGCTGAAGGCCAGATTTATATCCGCTCCGATTTTGACTATTCCCGTTCCAGGACAGACATTTACTTTATACACTGATGCATCGGGATTGGGACTCGGATGTGTGCTTATGCAAGGAGAGCAAGTAATTACGTATGCTTCAAGACAGTTAAAGGTACATGAGAAAAATTATCCCACTCATGATCTGGAGCTAGTGGCAGTAGTGCATGCTGTCAAGATATGGAGACATTACCTATACGGAGAGAAATTCCAGATTAAGTTAGACCATAAAAGTCTTACTTATCTATTTAATCAGAAGGAATTGAATATGAGACAAAGAAGATGGTTGGAACTATTGAAAGACTATGATTGTGATATCCAGTATCATCCGGGAAAAGCGAACGTAGTAGCGGATGCGTTAAGCAAAAAAGCAATGATAAAATCGCAAGGAGAGGGTAGCACAACTGCAGCAATGTGTACTACCGGAATGGTATTCAAACACGGGAACGAGCAGTATGTGATAGACGCAACGGATGAATCAGCCAACCAAGGGTTCATTCATCGATTTTCAAATATGTTCGCTGCATTGAAGATTATATCAGACATAATGGATGAAGTGAGACAGCTATCAAATTAGATCCTTATCTGAGAACAGTGCAAGAAGATATTGAGAAAGGTAGGACTAATCCTGAGTTCACCTTGGACGAACAGAGAGTACTGAAATACAAAGGAAGAATATGTGTACCTAAAACAGAAAGTATGGATATTAGACACCGACTGATGAAAGAAGTCCATACCACCATCTATTCGATACATCCCGGAAGTACAAAAATGTATCATGATCTAAAGAAACTATATTGGTGGAGGGGAATGAAAGCAGATGTAGCCAAGTTCGTGTCTCAATGCCTCAATTGTCAGAAAGTAAAGGCTGAACGACAAAGACCCGCAGGACTGTTACATCCATTACCGGAACCAGCATGGAAATGGGACTGCATCACTATGGACTTCGTCACGGGACTACCACTGACTCCTTGAGTAGTTGACGCAGTTTGGGTGATTGTGGACCGTCTAACTAAAACAGCTCGCTTCATACCGATACAACCTCAGTATACCCTGGAAAGGTTAGCAAAGCTGTATGTGGATAATATTGTCCGATTACATGGTGTTCCAGAAAGCATTATGTTTGATAGAAATCCAAGATTTACTTCCAAGTTTTGGGAAGGATTGCAAAAGGCTATGGGTACAACGTTGAAGTTCAGTACTGCATTCCACCCACAGACAGATGGACAGTCAGAGCGTACAATCCAGATTCCAGAAGATATGCTACGAGCATGTGTAATTGATTTCAAAGGATCATGGGATGAAAAGTTATCATTGATCGAGTTCTCTTATAACAATAGCTATCAGGCTACTATACAGATGTCACCTTATGAAGCACTGTATGGTAGGAAGTGTCGAACTCCTTTGTTTAGGAATGAAGTTGGAGAACGTAGTATTGTTGGGCCGGAGTTTGTTGAAGAAACCTGCTGAGTGGTCGACATTATCAAGGAAAGAGTAAGAACAGCCCAGAATCGTCAAAAGCAATATGCAAATACTCGACGCAAAGATCTTGAGTTCGCCGTAGACGATAAAGTATTCTTAAAAGTATCACCTATGGGAGGATTGAAAAGGTTCGGGCGGAAAGGGAAACTAAGCCCAAGATATGTCGGGCCGTACGAAATTCTATCTAAGCGTGGAAAAGTGGCTTATCAGTTAGCACTACCACCATCTATGTTAAGTGTGTATGACGTATTTCACATTTCCCTATTGAAGAAATATGTCAAGGATCCAACCCACATTTTGACCGTAGACTTACCTGATTTGACTGTAGATTTGACCTTTGAAGTAACGCCAACTGAAATCACCAGTCGAAAGGTTCAACGACTACGCAACCGAGATATCTATTATGTTAAGATCACATGGAAAAGTAGAGACATGGAAGAAATTACTTGGGAAGAAGAAAATGCTATGCGAAAGCAATACCCTTACTTATTTGATTCAGAAGGTACGTACAATTTCGAGGACAAAATATTTATAAGTAGGGGCGAGTTGTAAGACCCGTGTCAATCTAACCCGGTCTTACCACCTTGAACCAGGTTTACCTATCATGGTCGAGTCAAATGGACCAAGGGCGTGAAGGAGATCGAGATCCCAGGTATCAAATCGACCCAAAAACACTTAGTTTTAGGGGAGGGTCGCATACCCAGCCAAGGAGGGTCGGACTCCCCAAGAACAGAAAGTCAGACCCTCAAATTTGAAGGGAGGGTCGGACATCTTGAATCCTAGGGTCGACGGGATCATCGACCCTCCCATCGACCCTCAGTTTCTGTTGAAACTGAAATTAGGAAATTTTCTAATTTTCGATTGGGATTCTTTCATAATCTCAAAGGGACTTATTTTAGGATGTTCCTACTATATTTAAAGGACGTCCCTAAGTCTCTTTCACTCCTTTCACAACCCTAATTGAATTGAGAGAAAGAGAAGAGAAGGAAAAGAGGAAGAAGAGAAAGAGAAGAGAATTTAGCCAAAAGCGAAGAGTTGTAGAGAAGGAGTATTCTTCTCAGGTATGGATACTAATTTCATGAGTTTCTACAGACCTTAGGTTAGATATTGATGATAATGTGATCTCGGAGAAACCCAAACCATCAACCATGGTTAGGTTTTCATGGAAACCATAGAAGAATGTATGAAAACTATTTTAGATGGATGATTCATGGTTTCAGACCATGGAATGAATATAGAATGGAATGTAGGAGCAAGCCATAGGATCCCAAGCCACGAGGAATGGACTAAAAGAGGGAAATTGACCAAAGTACACCGAGGGTCGCACCGAGGGTCGATGACCATCCGACCCTAGGTGATCCTAACCATCGACCCTCAGTGTTCGGGAAGTTCAGAGTTTGGGGAGGGTCGCACCCAGGGTCGATCATGACTCTGACCCTACCTCGACCCTCAGTTGACAGGAAGGTTTTTAAATTCAAAATTAATTCTAATTAAATTCTATCGACTTTGTTAGGTCTTCTAGCAATATAATAACATTATAAAGGTCATTTTAAAGCTTGGAAAAGTTATCTATTAGCAAGCTAAGGTGAGGAAACAGAACTCTAAACTAATTAGTTAATAACAAACTGTTTTCTATTTCTTGGGTCCAATGCCATGATTGATTCTATGCGAATATGTTTGTAATGTGCATACAACATGTCATCCAATATTTCTATTATTTGTTCATGCATATTTACTTTATTGTTTATAACATGATGATGATGATGATAGGAATAGGCATGTGATTGTATTTGTGTGGTTGGTGTATTTGATGCGAGCGAGTATCAGGGGAGGTGTGATGAGAACACCAATAAACATTAACCATTGGCGGGTCTCAGTACTTTAGCTCTATCTCTAACTCAAGTCTTGTGCATTGGCATCGTCGTATCGCCATTACTTTAGTAGAACTATTATGTCGTAGAGTATCAGGGGAGGTGGTCTCGGTCCTTGTAATCTTTGACTCTACCGGGGGGCCTTAGCTCTATCTCTATGGACATTCTGAGGGATGCTAAGGTGAGGCCTGGCATTAGGATTGGTTAGTTGCGAGCCCAGTTTGCAATCCCTCGTTAACAGGGGCTTACGTGTTGGTATGGTATTATATAGCAATAAACGTTAACCTTTGTTGTATAATGTCATGGTTAGGGTGGATGGGGACGACGATAAACGTTAACCTTCAGGTGGACTTCCACACCCTGTGTATAGAGGCGGGGTCAATAAACGTTAAACTTTGACCACCCAACCTTTCTATTGCGCATTGCAAACTATAAACCAGACCAAAGATATGAATTGATTGCATGCATATGTATTGTTGCATTATTTTGTCTACTCACTGAGCCGTGATGTGTGCTCACCCCCTCGACGTCGAATATTTTTAGTTGATGATGCAGGTTATATAGTTGAAGATTACATGAATGCTCCAGTGTACGGAAATGTGGCAGCGATGGAAGCTGAAGCTGAAGGGGATACACATGACTCCTCTTGCGAGTGCAACTCATGTGTATTCGATTAGCTATTTTCTTAGTTTTCTTTATTTGAATTTAATAAAGACATGTATTTGATAATTATCTATGTCTCAGTTGATACAGAATAATTTTCTATTTAATATTTATATCACTGTAGATTCTCAGTTCATTTTATTATGAGATTTCTGCTATTGTGTATTTACTCTGATTATGATTACGGATGTATGGGAGTTTAGATAACGCGGGGATAGCCTACTCGGGATCCTGGTTGAACCGTTGGTTTGCCAGTGGTTCATCACACTATTCTGTACAGTACAGAATTGAGGTGTGACAACCATTCCCGTCCCACATGCACCCACCATGGAATAGAGTTAGAGCTAAAGTGTCTGGATCAAACACCGCCAGCACTTCCCCTGACGCCCTACCCATACCAACACGTAAGCCACTATTGGCGAGGGCTTGCAAACTGGGCTCGTAACTAACCAATCCTAATGCCAAACAGTGTATCCAAGGCCTCACCCCAGCATCCCTCAATACGTTCATAAAGATAGAGCTAAGGCCCCCTAACAGAGTCAGAGACCATACGGTCCAAGACCACCTCCCCTGATGCCCTACGACGTAATAGTTTTCCTAAGGGAATGGCGATACAATGATTTTAGTGGTCAAGACTTGAGTAGAGATAGAGCAAGAGTCTGGTGACGAGGTCAAAGACCACCGTGCCACGTCCTCCCCCTGATGCTCTACTCGCATCCAACACACTAACCACAGACATACATTCACATGCCTATTCCTAGCATCATCATCATCATCATGTTATAAACAAACATAATTAAATATGCATGAATAGTAATAGCAGGAATATTGGATGACAAGTGAGATGCACATATTAGGCATACAAGCATAGAATCAATCATGGCATTGGACTCAATAAAGTAAATGTTTATTATTATCAAATTAGTTTAGGTCTTGTTCCCTCACCATTGATCGCTGATTGTTCCTCTTCCAAGCTTTGTAAATCACTTTTGGACCCCTTGGAAACCTAATAAATTTATGGATTCTAAGTTAGAGTTCATATTCAATAATTATAGTGTTTAAATGTCCCATCTGGAATCAATCAAACCTCTAGAAGCTGAGTGGTCGCAATTGTGGCAACACCTGTGGTCTTAGTTTCTGTAACCACAGGGTGTGGGGTCGAAACATGTGGTCGCATATCATGCGACCACACCCTCCCTGGAACCTTTTCAAGGGCTTGTGGTCGAACATATGTGCCTTGTGTGGTCTATCAAACTATGACTCCACGAGTGCTGGTCGACTTTTCACTCTTAATAACATATGTGCCTTGTGTTCTTTTCCTCTTCATCCATGTGAACCTCTTCATCGGGGAATACATCTTCCAAGTTTCTGAGGTTATCCTTGATTGGGTGAGCGGACAGATGCTCTGCAATTACATTTCCCTTATTGAATTTCTGTGTGACATATGTAATATCAAATTCAGACAACAATAGTAGCCATATATCCAGTCTTCCAGTCAATGTTGGCTTCTGAATAGGTACTTCAATGGGTCCATCCTTGAAATGTGTATGACAGGGTACGATAACTTGTAATGTCTCAACCTTTTAGTTACCAAGACTAAAGCTGCACATGTCTTCTCCATGGGTGTATAGTTTAATTCGTAGCCTGTAAATTCCTTGTTTAAGTAATATATTGCCTTTTCTATACATCCATCGTCATCATGTTGGGCAATCATTGACCCCATGGAATCTTCTAACAATGATAAGAAAAGGAACAAAGGCCTTCTAGGAATAGGTGGAGCCAGCACTGGTGGATTTGATAGATAAGTCTTAATCTTGCCAAAAGCCGACTGACACTGAGGGTTCCACTCCTTGGGCTGATTCTTCCTTTGTAACTTGAAAATCGGATCGCATGTTTCCGTGAGGTGTGTGATAAATCGATTGATGTACTGGAGCCTTCATAGAAAACTTCTTATCTCTTTCCCTGTCTTGGGAGGTGGCATCTCTGATATGGCTTTTATCTTGACTGGGTCTATTTCAATCCCCCATTGACTAACCATGAAGCCTAGCATTTTTTCTGCTGTTACCCTAAATGCACACTTCTGAGGGGTAAGCCGAAGCTTGTATTGCTTGATCCTCTCAAAGAATTTCCTCAGATCTGTAATATGGTCCTCTCTGGTAAGTGATTTTACAATCAAATCATCTACATATACTTCAACTTCCTTATAAATTAGAACATGCAACACTGTCGTAGCCATCCTCTGACAGGTTGCTCTTGCATTCTTTAGTCCAGATGGCATTACTGTGTTACAATAGGTACCCCAATCTGTTGTAAAGGCAGTTTTCTCTTTGTCTTCTGGGGCTATCTTGATCTGGTTATACCCTGAGAATCCATCCATGAAAGACAGTAGTGCATGATTGGCTGTGTTATGAACTAGGATGTCTTTCTTTGGCAGTGGAAAATCATCCTTGGGGCTGGCCTTATTCAGATTCCTATAATCCACACGCACTCGGAGCCTTCCGTCCTTCTTAGGTACTATGACCACATTAGCTAGCCATTTTGGGTACTTCGAGAATTCTAAGAATCCAGCATCAAACTGTTTCATTTTATCATCTTTGACTTTTAAAGTCCATTCAGGCCTTTGTCGTCTCAACTTCTGCTTGTGTGGCTTTGCATTGGGAATTAGAGGTATCTTGTGTTGTACCACTTCTGGATCTATGCCCGACATATCTTCATAAGACCATGCGAATACATCTTGGAATTCCTTTAATAACTTCGTCGACTGGTCAGTCTCTTCTTCTGTCAAGGTTATACCAATCTTGATCTCTTGTGGCTGCTCTTCTGTGCCAAGATTGATCGTCTTGAAGTCCTCACCAATAGGTTGGGCTTTTTTCTCTTCCAAGGCTTTGATGGATTGTAAGATTTCAGGAGGTGGTTCATCATTCTCATCATTATCAAAGTTAGAGTTAGAAGAAGAGGAATTAGAAGAAGTAGACGCAATATAATTGGAAAAACTTTATTTATTAATGCTTGGAAACAGAGGTACAGAAGAGGGGGTTCCTAATGGAATGGACTCAACGCTATCAAAATACTCAAACCTACCTAAAGACTTATAGACTTCAGGCCCTGACATGACCATAGTATACTGATTACTTGACAACCCTTTCGGGTAAACTAAGGTATCTAGACAACTCCAGTTTGGGATCATTCTATTTATAGGGAGGATGATTGGTTGCACATTGAGATCTCGACCTTGATTGTCTCCAGTGAGCATGAGAACTTAGTCCTCATTGAACAGATTGCTGATGTCGATCATCTCCGTCTCTGACTTCTGCTCCTCCCTCTGCCTCTGACTCTTGATCCTTATAGAGAGCATGCGGGGCTAATCGATTGTCATTTTTGAGAGAGTTTCGCTCACCTCCCCTGTATTTTTCAAACTTTCTCTTACTACTCCCACTTTGATATCTACTCTTCAGTCAGACTTTGTTCAACTAGGGATGGCAAAATGCGGTGGTTATAGGTACCCCTCTTTAGCCAGGATTGTATCAATTGAGGGTAAAGATAAAAGAACCATATTTTTGCCTCTCATATTGGAGAGACAAACATTCAAAGAGGTAAGATCATCAAAACACTCAACATTCATGCGTATAACATGGCAAATGCAGTAACATTAGGACTAGCAACCATCATCACACAAATCATGTACATACAAAACAAATGACTCTATTAGCATGCATACTCCAAATGAAATTTAGGAGGACAAATAGAAATTGAAATGGCCCTCATTGGGTCATAAACTTTGTCTGATTACATAGATTTAAAGGAAATGACTGGATCAAAACACTAAATGAGTGTTGAACACATCTGGATAAACCTAAAGAATCCTCTAAAGAGTCCGTTTATCCCATCCACTAGCAATAGCCTCGACCAGATCATGGCTTAATTCTTTAGGTGCTTCAAAACTTGTTCCCTTCTTGTTGATATCTCTCAATGCCCCTTATTGAAGGAATAGCCTTGCAGGTAAATAAAATGAAGTGTGTGTCAAACCCATAATCTAAACATTTGCACTGCCTGGGGTGTGTGTGACAACTTTCTCTGCATTCTACCAATTATATTTCCATCTGATACTTGAAATGGTCATTTGCTTAAGACGTGACAGCCAATCTATGTCAACTTTGATATACTGTAGGATCTGCCCTCTTTACTAGATGATAACGGTCAAGACTTGGTGCTCCGAGTTCCTTTACTAGACCTAACCTTTCAACTAACTAGATTTGAAGCAAGTATAATGATCCATTTAACTTCTCTAAATGACACCTACCTTGTAGATTTACTGCAAGATCCAGTCCCGTCATAGTCTCTGCTAACATAGCAGCTATGATATCTCTTTGACGCTCTGCAAGTCCGATGAGATCAATAATGATAGGAGATCCTATAGCTTCTGAATTCTACAGTAATGTCCGAGCAATGATGCAATATAGATAGACTCGTCTCCTCCATGTTTTTGCTTCATCATCTTCAGGTTCTTTCCATGCATAGGTATCTATCATGGGTTGCAATTTCAATCTCTGGTCTTGAACGAGCAATTTTGCTTCTTCTTCATTCCAACAGAAGAAGTCTCTTATTCTCTGCTTAAAATCTCTCTTAGGGGATGGTCTAAACATCTTTCTTTTTGGTGGATAAAGGAGACATGCTCTGAATTCTTCAATAATAGGGCATAATTCGGCTTCACCAAACCTGAATACATGAGCTATTAGATCCCAGCACTAAATAGTTGATTTTAGTAAACTAGGACACAATTTTACTGTCATCATTTGAAGGAGGACGTCCAAGTGAATCTTCTCTAAGAATGAATGATTTTCTGTGAATTCCATTCGCCAACTCTAGTTCTTCAATGCTCTATCCATCCTCACCATGTTGTTTGACGAGTAAAAGCTCTAGAGTGCTCACCAAAGTTGACCTGTAGAAAATCCTGACCTATAACAGAATTAGTAGGGAAATCATTAGAACTATCTTACACTGTAATTGTTAGACACATTGTAAACCTTAGAGAGTCGTGCATAAAATATGAGCATATGCATGACATTGCCTGGGCCTAAGTTTCTAAGTCAAAAGATAGGTCAGAGAGGATGAAGGCCAAACTCGACTGATAGGAAGCTATCCAGATGAGTTTCCCATCAGGAGGATCTTTTTGTTATTTATGTAGAATGGTCGATCCCTCCGAAAAGATACCATTTTATTGGCTTGAGAAGGAAGGGCTCTTTGAAATCTTTGGACGCCGTTGATTGTAATGAACGACAGATAAGAGTTCTAGCCAAATTTATCATTATCATTATTTTTCAGATTGACATGCCCACTAGGGTCGATATCAAAAGATGTGAAAGTTGGGCTTGATATGCGACTCTTGGGAAATCCGTTGGAAAGAAGAACGGATGAAAGGGCTTAGCCAGAAAGCAAGAAGTTCTTCCTATAATTATGATGAGATGATGAGACCATTCTTGAGTGGCGGGATGTAGTAGCCTCTTTGGAGAATCCAACACAATTCTGTTGTAAAGTCCTCCAAAACAGTCGAGTTTCATTATCGACTTCCGTGAATGACAAACCAACTATACTATCCAGTTGTTTTTTTTTTTTTTTGTTTTTTTTGAAAGAGTATAGAGGCTTGATAGGATATTATTTCACCTGATCAAGGTTGGTCAGGTATTGTAACTCTTCACCATCCAGATCTGTCAATTGAACTGCCTTTCTAGGTAAGATTTTTTTTATTATGAATGGTCCACTCCAGTTTGGATGAAATTTACCCCTGAGGTCATGGATAGGCGCTCTTCGCTCCTTCAGTACTAGATCTTCCATTGCCAAGTGACGAATATGGATCTTTCATTCTCCTTTCATCGATGAGGTTCAACTCCACATAATGAGATTGGAGCCATTCAGCTTCAGGGATTTTGGAGTCCATTAATATCCACAGTGATGACACTTCCATTTCTATGGCGAGTACTGCTTCCATACCATATACTAAATAAGGCATCACTCCAGTAGATGTCCTTATAGAAGTTCTGTATGCCCATAATGCATATGGTTGCCTATTTGCCCAGTCACCATGAGTTTCTGCCATTTTTTGGAGCATGACCTTAACATTCTTATTGCCAGCTTCTACTGCTCCATTTGCCTGTAGAAGATAAGGGAGAGAATGATCCCTCTGGATGTTAAATTTCTCACACAGCTCTGGTACCTTCCCTCTGAAGTGTTGACCTTGATCTGAGATTAGAGCATGAGGCATCTCATGCCGACAGATGATATGCTCTTGAAGGAACTTGCTACCTTATTTGCTATGAGTTTAGCATATGACTGAGCTTCTACCCACTTGGCAAAATAGTCGATGGTGCTAAGATTAACTGTTGTCCATTTGATGCTTTTGGGTGAATCTTTTCAATCACATCTATACCCCAAGTTAAGAATGGCCAAGGTGAACTGAGAGTGTGCGATTCTATAGGCGGTACATGTATCAAGTTGGCAAAGATCTGGCATTTGTGGCACTTCTTTATGAACTCCGTGAAATCTGTTTCCGTCGTATTCCAATAGAACCCCATTCTCAAGATTTTCTTTGCAAGCATCTTAGCATTCATTTGTGGTCCACAAACTCCTTGATGTATCTGCTTAATGAGGGTTTGTGCTTGCTCTTCATCGACATAGATCAATTGTACCCCATCATAATATCTCTTGTATAGGATATTTTCACAAAGGACGAACTGTGAGGCATATTGTCTCAGTGTCTTCTTCTCTCCTGTTGTAACATCTATAGGGTATTTGCCTTCTCTAATGAAGTATACTATGGGTGCAAACTAAGGTCTTCCATCAACTGTCAATGCAACAACTTCTGCATATACCGGCTACCTTCTCCTTTTTATCACCAAGGGTCTTGTGCGTTCGACAGGATCACCGCCAATCATTGAAGCCAAGGTGGCCAATGCGTCAGTGTATTTGTTTGTGTCCCTTGGGGAATAGTCGAACTCTATCTCTGTGAAGCTCTGAGCCAGACTAATTGCATACTGTTGATAAGGTATCAATTTTTCATCCTTGGTTTTTCAATCTCCTCTGACTTGGTAGATGACGATGGACAAATCCCCATACACTTTTAACTTCTTGATGCCTATTGCAAGTGCAACTTTAAGCCCCATGATGAAAGCTTTATATTCTGTAGTATTGTTTGTACACTTGAACTCTAATCGAAGTGAGAATGGCACGAATTCCCCTTTTAGATCTATAAGTAATACCCCACCTCCGCACCCTCTAGTATTGGTGGCTCCGTTTGTTGGCAGCTCTGTCAAAGAACATCATCCATGTATCTTCCTTCTTTTCCTCTTTAGCCATGTGAACCTCTTCATCGGGAAATACATCTTCCAATTTTTTGAGGTTATCCTTGATTGGGTGAGCGGACAGGTGCTCTGCAATTACACTTCCCTTGATGGATTTCTGTGTGACATAAGTAATATCAAATTCAGACAACAACAGTAGCCATCGAGCCAGTCATCCAGTCAATGCTGGCTTCTCAAATAGGTACTTTAATGGGTCCATCCTTGAAATGAGTATGACAGGGTACAATTACTTGTAATGTCTCAACCTTTTAGTTTCCCAGACAAGAGCCGCACATGTCTTCTCCAAGGGTGTATAGTTTAACTCGTAGCCTATAAATTCCTTGCATAAGTAATATATTACCTTTTTTGTACGTCCATCGTCATCATGCTGGGCTATCATTGACCCCATGGAATCTTCTAACACTGATAAGTAAAGGAGCAATGGCCTTCCAGGAATAGGTGGAGCCAGCACTGATGGATTTGATAGATAAGTCTTGATCTTTTCAAAAGCCAACTGACACTGAGGGTTCCACTCCTTGGGCTGATTCTTCCTTAGTAACTTGAAAATCGGATCACAAGTTGCCGTGAGGTGTGCGATAAACCAATTGATGTACGGGAGCCTTCCAAGAAAACTTCTTATCTCTTTCCTTGTCTAAGGAGGTGGCATCTTTGATATGGCTTTTATCTTGGCTGGGTCTATTTCAATACCCCTTTGACTAACCATGAAGCCTAGCATTTTTCCTAATGTTACCCTAAATGCACACTTCTGAGGGTTAAGCCTAAGCTTGTATTGCTTGATCCTCTCAAAGAATTTCCTCAGAACTATATTATGGTCCTCTCTGGTAAGTGATTTTACAATCATATCGTCTACATATAGTTCAACTTCCGTATGAATCAGGTCATGCAACACTGTCATAGCCATCCTCTGATAGGTTGCTCCTGCATTCTTTAGTCCAAATGGCATTACCGTGTAACAATAGGTACCCTAGTTTGTTGTAAAGGCAGTTTTCTCTTTGTCTTCTGGGGCTATCTTGATCTGGTTATACCCTGAGAATCCATCCATGAAAGACAGTAGTGCATGATTGGCTGTGTTATGAACTAGGATGTCTTTCTTTGGCAGTGGAAAATCATCCTTGGGGCTGGCCTTATTCAGATTCCTATAATCCACACGCACTCGGAGCCTTCCGTCCTTCTTAGGTACTATGACCACATTAGCTACCCATTCTGGGTGCTTTGAGACTTCCAAGAATCCAGCATCAAACTGTTTCATTATATCCTCTTTGACATTTAAAGTCCATTTGGGCCTTATCCGTCTCAACTTCTGCTTGTGTGGCTTTGCATTGGGAATTAGAGGTATCTTGTGTTGTACCACTTCTGGATCTATGTCCGGCATATCTTCATAAGACCATGCAAATACCTCTTGGAATTCCTTTAATAACTTCGTCAACTGGTCAGTCTCCTCTTCTGTTAAGGTTATACCAATCTTCATCTCTTGTAGCTGCTCTTCTGTGCCAAGATTGCTCGTCTTGAAGTCCTAGCCAACAGGTTGGGTTTTTTTCTCTTCCAAGGCTTTGATGGATTGTAAGATTTCAGGAGGTGGTTCATCATTCTCATCATTATCAAAGTTAGAGTTAGAAGAAGAGGAATTAGAAGAAGTAGACACAGTATAATTGGAAAAACTTTCTTTATTAATGCTTGGAAATAGAGGTACAAAAAAGGAGGTTCCTAATGGAATGGACTCAACGCTATAAAAAGACTCAAACCTACCTAAGGACTTATAGACTTCGGGCCCAGACATGGCCATACTATACTGATTACATGGCAAAACTTTTGGGTAGACAAAGGTATCTAGACAGCTCCAGTTTGGGATCATTCCATTGATAGGGAGGATGATTGGTTGCACATTGGGATCTCGATCTTGATCGTCTCCGGTGAGCATCAGAACTTGGTCCTCGTTGAATAGATTGTTGATGTTGATCGTCTCCGTCTCTAACTTAACATCCTCGCTCTGCCTCTGACTCTTGATCTTTTCTAGCTCCATCCAATCAATTATACAGTCAAAGAATATTTTAAAACCAGGTACTTGTCTCTAGAGGTTTCTGTCTAGCCATAGTTCAGGGAATCCATATAATGTAATGTCCTCTCCTTCTTTGACAAAGTATCCATTAAAAGTCTTGAAGTATGGATTGATCTGCTCATCCTCATATATACCTCTGAACTGTACCTGGTAGACCGGCTCATATGTCCTCTGTGGTTACCATCTTTTGTGACTCCTGTCTGCGGCCTTTATTGGACTCCTACTGCTACTCCAATATTTTCTCTTCTTGAGCCTCCGAAATACATCATCGACTCTCCTCTATTTCTCCTCTATCAGTTATAGATCTCGATCAGTAGGAACATACCACAGTCCAAATTTGTGCTCATTGATTAAAACAGATAACATGTTGACATCACCCTATTGGTTAGAACCAAGGCCCATACCTGGAAAGTAAGACATGTTAAGTAATTGACGAAGCAAAATGACAAATGTGTACCTGGGGGATTTGGTTCTGTAGTTGCCATGATGTTGCTAATGTGGAATCCATCGAGACTGATATCTTGTGGCAGACTTCCTTTTATCCATTTATCCTTCTGCCCAATCACCAGTGTGTGCTGCGAGATTTCTAGAAAGTTTACCCCATGCTCATACCCCACTTCTTAGATTGAGACCATGTTCACTTCGTCACCAGATGTGATGCTTCCTCCAATTTCATCTTGGACCGATTCTATCTGAACACTTTTGTTTGAATACATTTTTCCCCATTCGATAAAGTTGACTATGTAACAAGGAAGGGGATTGTTTGCCACAGATGCTTGCCTCGATTAGAGCTTGAATTTTTTGGCATCTAGCAGGTCTTGTATGGCATGCCTCAGAGCCTCACAATTTTCAGTGTGGTGACCATATTGATTGTGATACTTGCAGAATAAATCCATCTGAAAATTCAATAGGAGAGGATACGACAGTGAACGAGGTGTAAATACCTTCAACTTTTCGACCTGTACCAATACTTTTAGAAATTTATTTCTTGTCATACCCAATTTAGTGAACTATCTTCTGGTACTCTAATTCAGGCAAGCATGGGTATTGTTCGGATTCTTTATGGTTAATGGACGAGCATTAGTGTTGGCAAGTTGTCCCACTGATCGATTTACTATTTCACTACGGGGGAATGCTCCTTGATGGATTATCTGATCATCACATGCCTTTATAGCTCTCAGTAATTCCTCCGATCAGTTCAATCTATCTCTGTAGATCAGCCTCCTCTCTTGGCCTTTGGATCACAGGGGCTCTCTGGACAACCAATGGTTTCTGATACACAACCTCATCTATGTCATTTAATGTGGGATCTGAGGGGATTTGTGGCACATCTTGCTTAGGGCTACTCAATCCTTGTAGGGGTGCCACATTCATTCTCTCAATGGTTGATGATTGGGATAATAGTTGCATCCGTAGGCCATGAATCATGATAACCATTGTCTCTACGATATTTACTATTCTCTGAATTCTAGCCTCTGTAGT
Organism: Protea cynaroides; assembly: GCA_028583415.1. Taxonomy (NCBI): domain Eukaryota; kingdom Viridiplantae; phylum Streptophyta; class Magnoliopsida; order Proteales; family Proteaceae; genus Protea; species Protea cynaroides. Next base: position 49,810,139 of record CM053273.1, on the reverse strand, counting down.
GCTTGGAACTTGGTTTGATCCGTCACCTATTGGTTCAGTTGATGCGATTGAGGTTGGACTAACTGGTTCAGGTTTGGACACACTAGACAACCTCTCAGTGAGGGGATCTCTTATCCACGAGGTAGAAATGGTTACGAATTAGGCTGACTCTTGAACTGATTTAAAAAAAGAGCCAAAACTGACAAGTATTAAGACTCTGGGATGGTAGGAAAACGGAATAAGAAGTTACATGCACAAACAAAGCTGACTTAACCAAACAAGTGTTAGCTCCCTTATGAAACCCGTTAAACAAGCATTATCCTGATCAATTTAGTTGCTTCGACTGATCTCGTGATTAGTCTTGGGCTTCATGACCCAAACAGTTCATTAGGCAACAAGGTTTGACCACTTGGTTTGTAAAATTTAAGGAGATTGAAACTGATATAGTTATTCCTAGCTTTCATACGAGATAGTTAGAAATGCGATTCATGACCATGTTGCTAAGTTCTTCAACCAAACATGTTCTCAAAATAAATAAACAAAAAAAGTTATATACAATGAATCGAATCAAATTGCCTACGTATTCCAATTCTAGAAATCAAGTCCATAACGTAGTTCATACGTAATGTGATTAAGGTTTATGGATGTGATTTATGCTTAAGTTTTCTTAGATTCAATTGTTCAAGTTGAAGTTTATGCTTGATGATGATTGAGATTGAATCTAGATCTAGCCTATGTGGACTGAAGTGAATATGGATATTGATATGGATACGGATATGGAGGACCTAAGGATTCTAAGATGTGGTACCGTACTTAGAGAGGTTCTCCAAGTTGCCTACATATTTCAGAGGTCCTGAAAATTAGGTATAACGTAGTTCGTTGTGATGGGTTGTGGATAGATGTAGATGACCTAAAGAAGACTAAAGAAGACTCAAGTGCATACAACCCAAGTGGATCAAGGTACGGTTTGGGATCTAAGTGTGTATAGTCCGAGTGAACCATAGGTACGGGTTTGGAATCTAAGGGTGTAAAGTCCGAGTGAACCATAGGTACAGATTCGAGAGAACCTAAAGGATGTACAGTTCTAGTGAACCACAGGTACAGATTCGAGTGAACCTAAGGGATGTATAGTTCTAGTGAACCACAGGTACAAATTCGGGTGAACCTAAAGGGTGTACAGTTCTAGTGAACCACAGGTATAGATTTGAGTGAACCTAAATGATGTACAGTTCTAGTGAACCATAGGTATAAATTTGACTGAACCTAAATGATGTACAATTCTAGTGAACCACATGTACAGATTCGAGTGAACCTAAAGGATGTCAGTTCTAGTGAACCACAGGTACAGATTCGTTGCATATAGTCTGAGAGAACCACAAGTACGACTTAGAATAGAGGTTATGGAACCGTGTTTGGGAATCTCTCCAAACTGCATACATATCTTAGGGTGCTACCCTAAGAATCAGGATCCACGTAGTTCAGAAGCGGATTCATTCAATCATTCTTGTACTTCTTTCAATATTAGGGTGTGGAACCTAAATGCTCTATGGTTTGATTCACATCACACCTATCTAGTTCTCTCTATCCTAGAGGAGATGAGCTGAGGGGTAGGAATCGTCCTAAAGCTACCCATAACCTAAAACCCTAATTCGGCACGTGTTGGGCTATACTTTCTGATTCTTAATTAAAATTTATCACTTTTCCATTCTTACCCTTCTCGTGAATGTGAGTGCCTACATGCACATCCCCACACCTAATATGTCTTCTAGGTGTACAGATATGGCAGTTCGACTAGGGTGTTACAGAAATAAAATTATTGCCAATAATGAATATCATCCAAATATGACTAGTAACAACAATATCATCTCAAGTATAGCAATAAAGCATGTCATCTCAAATATAGCAAGCATGTGAAAGCATTGATCAAGCATCGATAATCAACAATGTGACCAAGATCATATTAGATCGATGGTTCAGATTCAATTTAAACATTCATGAGGTCAATCCGACCGTTCAAATTTAATTAAATCACGCAAAAAGGATAATCTATCAATTCACATCAATCATCAAGACAATCCAATGTTTCAAATTAATTTATATCACTCTTGATTAATCCAATGGTTCAGATTCTAATGAGATGCTCGTGATCAAGATCTAATGGTCTATATTTCATATCACTCATGATCATTAGCTAGATTCATTTCATTATAAGATCTAAATCAAAATTAAACGTTTAATGGATCACAATTAATGTTCTCTCATGATCCAAATAAAAATCAATCTTCCAATGGCTCGACATTAATCATATTAGAAACTCTAGATCAATGGCATGATTTTAATCATATCAAATTCCAAGATCTATGGCCAAGATTTAATCATGTAAAATTCAACATCACATGGCCATACTTTTTTATTCACATTGAATTCAATCATCAATTATCTAGATTTCATTCACATTAAAAATCTTAAATCAAAGACCATGATTTATTCACATTAAATTCAAGATCAATGGCCCAATTTTATTTATATCATCAAAATTCCAAGGATATGGGATCGATCAATTTCATAAAAAAATCCAAGGATATGGGATCGATCAATTTCAAAACAATTCCAAGCATGTCGTCGGACCAATTTTTTTCTTCTTTTTCTAGTTTTCTCCACCGACTCTCCCTTTCCTCAAATCTCTCTTCCTTCTTTTCTTTTGAGTTTTTTTCTTCCTTTTTTCTTAACTTCTCCCATGTTCTCCCACTTCTCTTCCTTTTTTTTTTTGTGTTTTTTTCCCTTTTTTTTTCTTTCCAAATTTTTCCCTCTCTCCACCGTCTTTCCTTTCTCTCTATTCTTTCCTTTTTCTATTTTTTCTTTATTTTCTCCAACATTCCATAGATTCAGCCCTCCCATCTCTCTCTTTCTTTCTTTTCTCATTCGGATCTTCTTTATCTCTCTTTCCCTATTAATTATTTTTCTTTCCATGGGAGTCCCCACCCCGGGTTTCCTTTCTTCCCATTCTCTTCCTATATCCACATGTTGGCGTATCCATGTAGTCTTCAACAGTAACACCTGCAAAATTAGAAACTACAAAGAAATACGTGAGCGAGGGTCAGCTCTCCAACTTGAGCTCAGTGAGTGAACAGAACAATGCAACAAACATATGCATGCATTCAATTCATATCTTTGGTCTGGTTTATAAGTTTGCAATGTGCTATAGAATGGTTTGGTTTCCCCACACCTTCATACACGAGTGTGTGTATCCATCCAATGGATCAAATACCATTGCCTTCCCACATGAACCTACCATAGAATAGAGGTAGAGCTAGTGTCCAGATCAAACACCGCCAATACCTCCCCTGATGCCTTACCCATACCAACACGTAAGCCACTACTGGCGAGGGCTTGCAAACTAGGCTCCCAACTAACCAATCTTAATGCCAAATAGTGTATCCAAGGCCTCACCCCAGCATCCCTTAATACATCCATAGAGATAGAGCTAAGGCCCCCAGGCAGAGTCAGAGACCACACGGTTCGAGACCACCTCCCCTGATGCCCTACGACGTAATAGTTCTGCTAAGGTAATGGTAATACGATGATGTTAGTGGGTAAGACTTGAGTAGAGATAAAGCTAGAGTCTGGTGATGAGGTCAAAGACCACCATGCCACATCCTCCCCCTGATGCTTCACTCGCATCCAATACACCAGCCACACACATACTCACGTGCCAATTTCTTGCATCATCATCATCATCATCATGTTATAAATAAATAGAATTAAATATGCATGAACAGTAATTGCAGGAATATTGGATGACATGTGAGATGCACATAACAGGCGTACAAGCATAAAACCAATCATGGCATTGGACTCAATAAAGTAAATAATTTATTATTATCCAATTAGTTTAGGTCTTGTTCCCTCAACTTTGATCGATGGTTGTTCCTCTTCCAAGCTTTGTAAATCACTTTTAGACCACTTAGAAACCTAATAAATTTATGGATTCTAAGTTAGAGTTCATATTCATTAATTATAGTGTTTAAATGTCCCATCTGGAATCAATCAAACCTCCAGAAGCTGAGTGGTCGCAATTGTGGCTGCAACTATTGTCTTAGTTTCATGCGACCACACCCTCCTTGGAACCTTTCTGAGGGCATGTAGTCGAACATATGTGCCTCGTGTGGTTGATCATACTGCGACCCCACGAGTGTTGGTCGACTTTTCACCCTTAATCTAATACTATCGTGTCTTGATTTCCGGGCCTATCATTATGATCCCTCCTATGATTGTTCTTTGCCTTAAAATTCACAGTTTTACATAATTCTTCACTTTAGTCCATTCTCAAAGGATCCTTTAGAGTTTTGTCCATGGTCTTAGGATTTAGATCTTACTTTGAATCACTATCTCCTCCATGATCTATTCTAGGCATTCAACTGATGTAGGGGATGTTTTCATACCTTAAACTTGTTGAAGAATCAGAGCCCTCTTTGAAATTCCTCCTCTTAGTCTTCCTCTTCAATTATCCTTTTCTTCCTCATCCTCTCCTTCTCTCTCTTTTAGTTTGAGTTCTAAAAGAATGAAAGAGACTAAGGGATGTCCTATATATAGAGGGAAACCTCCATATAGAGTCCTACTTTGATTTGGAAAGAACCCCCTTTCGATTAGGAAGGTTTTCTAATCACGGAATCGGTTATAACATCGTGTGGTCATACATGAGGTTGCAGAACCTGTCGACCACACGTCCAAAAACTGCGACCACACGTCCCAGACTCTAGTGGTCTCATTATTCTAAGGTGTGGTTGACCCCACCTATTTAGGTATGCGACCACACGCTCCTAATTAGATGATTTTGGGTTTAATTTCATACCTAGCCTTGTGGTTTCTTCATGCACTTGGTCTGCTTGGTCCGACCATGATAGAAAGACCTGATACAAGGTGATAAGACTAGATTAGTACGGTACGGGTCTTACAACTTCCCCCTACTTATAAAAATTTTGTCCTCGGAATTTACACATACCTTCCGAGTAGAAAAGGTGAGGATATTGCTTTCCCATAGCATTCTCTTCTTCCCATGTGATCTCTTCCATATTTTGGTTCCTCCAAGTAATTTTAAGATAGTAAATGTCACGGTTGCGTAGACGTCGAACCTTCCAACTGGTAAATGTCAAATCATCAGTTAGACCCAGTGGATCTGCTGTTAGGACATGTGTTGGATCTCCGATGTACTTCTTCAGTAATAAGATATGAAATACATCATGCACACTTGACAAGGATGGGGGTAGTGCTAACTGATACGCTACTTTTCCACTTTTAGCTAGAATATCATATGGCCCGATGTTCCTTGGACTTAGCTTTCTTTTTTGTCCAAACCGTTTTAAGCCTCACATAGGTGATATTTTCAGGAATACCTTATCACCTATGACGAACTCAAGGTCTCGACGTTGATTATCTGCATATTATTTCTGACGATTCTGAGCTGTTCTAACTTTTTCCCTGATTTTGTCGACTACTTTGCAAGTTCTTCCACAAATTTAGGGCCCACAATTCTTCGCTCTCCGACTTCGTTCCAAAACAAAGTAGTTCGACACCTCCTACCGTACAGTGCTTCATAGGGTGATATCTATATAGTAGCCTGATAGCTGTTGTTATAGGCAAACTCGATCAATAGTAACTTCTCATCTCATGATCTTCGAAATCATTAACACAAGCTTGGAGCATGTCTTCTAGAATCTGAATAGTATGCCCCGACTGTGGTTGTATAGCTATGAAATGAGCTGTCTTAGTCAAACAATCCACAATCACCTGGACTGGGTCAACTACTCGGGGAGTTAATGGTAACCCGGTGATGAAGTCCATAGTGATGCAGTTATATTTCCATGCCGGTTCTCGTAGTGGCTGCAACAATCCTACATATCTTTGCCTTTCAGCCTTTACCCGCTAACAATTCAGGCATTGAGACACAATTTAGCAACATCCACTTTCATTCCTCTCCACCAATAGAGTCTCTTTAAATCATGGTACATCTTCGTGCTTTCAGGGTGTACCGAATACGCAGTGATGTAGGCTTCCTTCATAAGTTATTGTCTAATATCCACGTCTTCACTTTCAGGAACACATACTCTCCCTTTATATCTTAACACCTTTTCAACGTCCAAGGTGAAGTCAGGGTTGGTCTTACCTTTTTCAAGGTCTTCTTGCATAGTTCTCATATAGGGGTCTGATTTAATAGCTGCTTTCACTTCGTCTAATAGATCAAGTACAATCTTCAATGTAGCAAACATATTTGAGAATAGATGAATAAACCCTTGGTCAGTTGATTCATCTGGAATATCAATCACGAACTGCTCTTTACCATAACTAAATACTCTTCCTGTGACACACACTATAGCATTTGTACTAGCTTCTTCTTGGGATTTTGTCATAGCTTTCCTACTTAATACATCAGCAACTACATTAGCTTTTCCTAGATGATACTGGGTATTGCAATCATAATACTTTAGTAATTCCAGCCATCTTCTATGTCTCATGTTCAACTCCTTCTGATTAAAAAGATGAGTGAGACTCTTATGATCTGATTTAATCTGAAATTTCTCTCCATATAAATAATGTCTCCATATCTTGATAGCATGTACCACCGTTGCTAACTCCAAGTCATGAGTCGGGTAACTCTCCTCATGCTCCTTTAGTTGTCTTGAAGCATATGCAATCGCGGGTTCACCTGCATTAATTCACATCCAAGACCTAATCCAAAAGCATCGATGTATAGGGTAAAAGGTTTCCCTATTGCCATAATGATCAAGATGGGAGCTGATATCAACCTTGCTTTTAGAGTCTGAAAACATTCTTCACACTTGTCAGTCCAAATAAACCCCTCTCCCTTCCTAGTTAGCATGGTAAGAGGTATTGCGATCCTAGAGTAGTCCTTTATGAATTGTCTATAATAGCCAGCTAAACCCTAGAAACTTCTGATCTCTGCAATGTTCTTTAGGTGTTTCTCACCATACGATTACTTATATCTTAATAGGGTCCACCTTTATACTTTTGATGATACTATGTGATCCAAGAATATCACTTTGTTTAATCAAGTCTCATATTTCTTGGACTTGGCATAAAACTTCTCCATTCTCAGCTGTTGTGAAGCTAATCTAAAATTCGTTATAGGACTTTCTTCGTCTTTGGAATAAACCAATATATAGTCTATGAAACTATGTTTGACGTGTCCAACATATCATGAAATACCCGGTTCATAAACTCCATAAAATATGCTGGAGCACTGGCTAATCCCAATGATATACCCAAGAACTCATAATGCTCATTCTCGATTTTAAAAACTATCTTCGGAATATCGATGTCCAAATTCTTCAGCTGATGATATCTTGACCGAAGATCAATCATAAAAAATACCTTTGCTCCTTGCAACTGTTTAAACAAGTCATCGATCTGAGGTAGTGGATATCGATTCTTGATCGTGAGCTTGTTTAATTTTTGGTAGTCTATACACAGACGAATACTACCATCTTTCTTCTTTATGGGCCATACTAGTGCTTCCCAGGTGGTATACTAGACTAGATTAAACCTTAGTCAAATAACTCTTGTAGTTGAGTCTTTAGTTCCTTCAATTCTATAATAGCAATTCTATAGGGTGCCTTAGACATAGGTGTCGTCCCTGGTAACAAGTTAATAACGAACTCGATTGTATGATCAGGTGATAACCCAAGTAAGTCTCCTGGAAACATATCAGGTAATTTATGCATCACATCAATGTCTTCCTTATGTGGTGCTTCTTTAGTAACGTCCACCATAAATACCATATATCCAACTATTTTCTTTTCAAGGCATCTCTTCGCCTTTAGTACAGAGAGGATAAGCTTCTACTTCTTAGGCAATTATGTGCCATCTTTGTTCTTAAATGACAATCTCTTCTGTATACAGAACAACTTTGTAGAGTGTTGATGTCACACTCCAATTCCGCACACTTCAGAATGGTGTGATGAACCGCTAGCAAACCAATGGTTCAACCAGGATCTCGGACAAGCGGAATCCGTTTTATCTAAACCTCATACATCCACATGTATAATCAGAGTAAATACACAATAGCAGAAGTCTTATAGTAAAATGAACTGAGAATCTAGTGTGATATTAATATTTAAATAACAAATTATTCTGTATCAACTAAGACATAAATAAATATCAAATACATGTCTTTATTAAATCCAAATAAAGAAAAGTAAAAATCTAATCGAATACACATGAGTTGCACTCGCAAGAGGAGTCGTGTGTATCCACTTCATCTTCAACTTCCATCGCCGCCACATACCCGTACACTGGAGCATTGACATAATCTTCGATGGTAGTACCTGCATCATCAACTAAAAATATTCGACGTCGAGGGGGTGAGCACACAACATGGCTCAGTGAGCAAACAAAACAATGCAACAATACATATGCATGCAGTCAATTCATATCTTTGGTCTGATTTAAAGTTTGCAATATGCAATAGAAAGGTTTAGGTAGTCAAAGGTTAACGTTTATTGGATACATAAGTGTGTAATGCCGCCCGAAGGTAACTTTTATCGTCGACTCACAAGCACCCAATTCATGAACATTGTTCAACAAAGGTTAACGTTTATTGTTGTACAGTGCCATACCAACATGTAAGCCCCTGCTGGCGAGGGCTGCAAACTGGGCTCACAACTAACCAAATTTAATGTCAAAAAGTGTATCCAAGGCCTCACCCCAGCATCCCTCATAACGTCCATAGAGATAGAGCTAAGGCCCCCAGCAGAGTCAGAGACTACAAGGACCGAGACCACCTCCCCTGATACTCTACGACATAATAGTTCTGCTAAAGTAATGGCGATACGACGATGCTAATGCACAAGACTTGAGTTAGAGATAGAGCTAAAGTGCTGAGACCCGCCAAAGGTTAACGTTTATTGACGTTCCCATCACACCTCCCCTGATACTCGCTCGCATCAAGTACACCAACCACACACATACATTCACATGCCTATTCCTATCATCATCATCATCATCATCATGTTATAAACAATAAGGTAAATATGCATGAACAAATAATAGAAATATTGGATGACATGTTGTATGCACATTACAAACATATTCGCATAGGATCAAGCATAGCATTGGACTCAAGAAAAGAGAAAACAATTTGTTATTAACCAATTAGTTTAGAGTTCTATTTCCTCACCTTAACTTGCTAATAGATCCTCTTACAAGCTTTAAGATCACCTTTATATTGTTATTATATTACTAGAAGACCTAACAAAGTCGATAGAATTTAATTAGAATTAATTTTGAATTTAAAAACCATTCTGTTAACTGGGGGTCGGAGGTAGGGTCGGAGTAATGATCGACCCTGGGTACGACCACTCCTATTCTGGACTTCCCGAACACTGGGGGTCGATGCTCAGGGTCTGGTACGGTCGATTGGCCATCGACCCCCCATGCGACCCCCTATGGGTTTTGGTCGATTTTCTTCCTTCAGTCCATTCTTCGTGTTTGGGGTCCTATGGCTTGCTCCTATAATCCATTCTACACATGTTCTATGGTCTAGAACAATGATTCTACCACCTATATGGCTTTCATGATTTTCCCCCATGGTTTTCCATGAAAACCTAACCATGGGTTGATGGTTTGGGTTTCTCCGAGATCATACTCTCTGCATTATCTATCCTAAGGTCTTTAGCAATTCATGGAATTAGTATCCATACCTGAGAAGAATACTCCTTCTCTGCAACTCTTCTCCCTTGGCCTTCTTCTCTTCTTTCCTTCTCTTTTCCTTCTCTTCCATCTCTTCTCTTTCTCTCAATTCAATTAGGGTTGTAAAAGGAGTAAAAGAGGCTTAGGGACGTCCTATTTATAGAGTAGTGTTAGGAGGGAAATGATCCACCCACTCAAAATCTTACACGTGTCAAGTTGCGCCTTCGGAGCCCGAGCGCTCGGAGTGTCTCGCACTCGGCTTCATGTATTCGGCCTATCATGCATACGGCCTCTCATGCGCTCGGCCTCTCTGGTAGCGCTCGGAGTCTCAGTCCTACTCGACTATGGTTCTCAGATGGAAGCCAGAGTCCTAATGTGATTAGGACTACCTCCGAGGAGTCCTCCCAGTCTGATACGACACCGACTATCCCGGTCGGTCATTACTCACACGTTGACACGTGTCAGTCCCAGAGCTGACCGACTTAGCTTCCTTGGCTAAGGTCTCCGACTCCTACTCAGAGTCTACCACCCAGGTGTCCCCCAGTCTGACACAATCTATAAGTAGAGGTCATCCCTCAAGGTAAACCCTAATGCACTTACGCACTCACAAGCTGTTATTGTTCATCCTCCAGGCTTAAACTCCCTCATCGTCCCACTCTCTCTAAACTGGAGATAGCCTTCTGCTATCTCTTGACTGTTTACCTTGGGAATCTAACTTAGGCATCAGAGGGTAACCGGGGCTTAGGCGCCCCCTCCTTTGTCTCATCTCTATGATTGCGGGAGCGCGGATCAACGGGCGATTTCCAACCGTAACAGTTTGGCGCCCACCGTGGGGCCTCTTTTGACTGAGTTTAGCGTGTACGTATCTCTATTTCGATGGCTCACTGAAGAACACGAGCACGGGCGTCACGCGCCCCTTCTGAGACATCGATGCACATGGGTAGCACCAAAAGCACGACGAGGGCGGACCAGGAGGCCGCACCTATAGTGCCAGAACCAGCGCCGATTCCAGAACCAGCATCGGCGCCACCGCCGGCTGCAACCCTGAGCAACACGCCGTCGGTAGATCGACCACAACCTCCTCCTGAATACGTCACTCGCCAGCAGTTCGACGAGTTGAAGCAGCAAATTGAGCAGCTTGCGCAAGTCTTAAGAGGGGCTCGAGCAAGCAATTCGGTAGCGGCGGGAGAGAATCCCCAGCCGGTGCCGAATCCCCTACCTCCACCAGAAGTCCCGCAAGCGGTCCATCTGCCAAGGGCGAGGGCAGGCCCGGCTAACGCTTTGCCAAACAATCTCCCGACAGGTGACCAAGCACCTGGACGAAGCGTAGCACGGCCCGCCGGCCAGAATCCCCCACCACATCAACGCCAGGCGCCCATGGCGCCACCTCCAGCCGGAGGCCCGGGGTCCTTCCTCGATAACCTCAGGCGGGAAAGAGTTCACGAAGAAACGCCAGGTTCTGGCGCTCAGCCTCCGGACACGCCCCAGTCCGAGGTCGAGCGGCGTTTACTCGAGATAACCACTCGGCTATAGCAGGTGGAGCAAAACAAGGTAGCCCCGCCGAGAACGGCCTACACCGCAATCACGGAGCTCTCGGACGAGATCATGAGGGCACCACCCCCCGACAACTTCAAGATGCCGGTCTTGGACTCCTACCATGGGAGTACCGACCCCGAGCAGCACCTAGACGCCTTCGTCTCCACAACACTATTCTACCCCCTGACCGACGGCCTCATCTGTAGGATGTTTCCTTCAACACTCAGGGGAGCTGCTCGCACATGGTTCAATAATCTCCCGGCCAAGAGCATTACCTCGTTCGAACAGCTATCGAACAAGTTCTTGACGCACTTCCAAGCAAGCCGAGTGCGCAAGAAAACATCGTACCATCTGTCAACAGTGAAGCAGTAGAAGGACGAGTCCCTAAGGGAATTCATCAAGCGCTTCAACAACGAGGTGCTTGAAATCAAGGACGTCGAGCCCGCGGTCCATATGTCTAGCATGCAGGCCGGCGTCACCAATCGTCAGCTTTGTTGGTCCCTTGCCAAAAAGCCACCGAAGAACCTGGACGACTTGCTCGCCAGGTGCGAGAAGTATGCCTCCGCGGACGAGACGACTCGGGCACAAAAAAACAACACCGTGAACAATCTGCAGGCCGCACCGAAACCGACAGACAAGAAAAGGTCTGAGGCGGCCAACCCGGCACCAAGCCCGGGAGATTCAAAGAAGCAGAAGTCCGGTAGGGATCAGACCTATCGACACCCCTACAAGACATTCGAGTATTACACTCCGCTGAACACCTCGATGACGAAGATCCTCGAAGTGATTAAGAATGATCGGAACCTCCGTCCACCGCCAAAAGCACTCGGCAGCGGAAGGAATAAGGACCACTCCCGTTTCTGTCGCTTCCATCGCGACTATGGCCATGAGACAGAAGAATGCAAGTACCTCAAAGGGGAGATTGAGGACCTCATCAGACGAGGATACTATGGCAACTTCATTCGTCACGCAAACAGGGGACCAGCCCCTGCTCGGAGGGATCGCGGGTTACCGCCTCCACCTCCGAAGAATCCACAACCCAACAACTGCCGTGCTGACGCAGGCGATAATCAGAACGCCGCTCGAAGGGATGACAGAGACCCTGATGGTGGGCCGGCTCCCCCCAGGCAATGGGTCGGCGCCATCCAATTTGGGACAGTGGAAAGCTCGTCTGGAGAGCAAAGAGAAAGAGTGCCGGTGAAAGAAAGACTCAGAGGCCGACAACATACCCAGTCCGAGTCCATCTCGGTTTGTCCGGAGCCAGAAGGCCGACGAAAGAGGAGAAAGAAGTCCCACCCGGCCTCAAAGAGAAGCAAGGCCGAACGAAGGTACGTAGGCAGTCCGCCCCGGAGGACCGACCGTGCACAGCAATGGGTTTGCGCATCCCCGGTGACAGTGGGGTCTATGCCATCACCAAGGGACCTCAAGACGAGGACAAGTCAGTCCTCACAATCATAGGCAAACCCACCGCCGGGAACACCTCCAACAGGTCAGCAAAGGCCTACTCCCGTCTGGTGGCCAAGACTGAGTAGCCGTCGAAGAGAGCCCGGACTAGAGAAGTCATTACCTTCAGCGATGAAGATCTAGTCAATGTCACGGTCCCCCATGAAGATACCTTGGTCTTCACGGCCGGGATCGGGCATTGCGATGTCGCAAAGTACTTAGTAGACACCGGGAGCTCGGTGGACATCATATTCTACCATGCTTATCAGAGGATGCAGCTGACGGACGACCAGCTCCATCCCGTCACTTTCGACCTTTTCAGCTTCTCCGGGGACCCAGTCATGGTAAAAGGGGGCATCCAGTTGCCTGTCATCCTCGACCAGAAGCCCAGGCAGCGACAAGTGGTGGTCGAATTCATGGTGGTTGATCGGTCATCGGCCCATAATGTCATCCTCGGTAGGCCTTCGGTGAACAAATTAAAGGCCTGTATGTCCACCTACTACCTGGTGATGAAATTCCCGACCGAGGACGGAGTCGGAGAGTGCCGAACAGACCAGGACACTTCGCGGAGGTGGTACGCCACCGAGCTGAAAAACAGTCAGCGGACCTTGAAGTCAGCACAGGTGAACATGGTGGATGTTCCCATGGACCCCTCTCCCAGCCGAGGAGAACCCACGGAGGAACTTCTACAAATCCCGATTGCGGACGATCAGCTAGAAAAGACGTTCTAGGTTGGCTCCTTGCTGCCCGAGGAACAAAGGGAAGAACTGAATGAATTCCTAAGGCAGAATCTCGACGGCTTCGCATGGTCGGCCTCTGAGATGCCGGGGATACCTAGGGAAGTAATTGAACACCACCTAGCAGTCGACCCGCAGCATCGGCCAGTGCGACAAAAGAAGAGAAGTTTTGCACCCGCCCGACAGTCTGCCATAGACGAAGAGGTGCAGAAGCTGCTGGCGGCAAACTTCATACGGTAGGTCGACTACCCAGACTGGTTGGCCAACGTGGTCATGGTGCCAAAGTCTAACGGCAAATGGCGGATTTGCATAGACTTCATCGATCTCAATAAAGCCTGCCCAAAGGACAACTATCCGCTGCCGTGCATTGACCAGCTGATTGATGCCACGGCCGGACATGAACTGCTGAGTTTCCTTGACCCATACTCCGGCTACGACCAGATAAAGATGCGGAAGGCCGACGAAGAGTGCACATCCTTCGTCACAAATCAGGGGCTCTTCTGCTATACGGTCATGCCTTTTGGCCTCAAAAATGCAGGAGCCACCTATCAGAGGCTGGTCAACAAAGTCTTCAGACGACAGATTGGCCGCAACATGGAGGTGTATGTGGACGACTTCCTTGTCAAGAGTCGACAATCTGGTCGGCACCTGACCGACCTCGGTGAAGCATTCTAGGTCCTCCGAAGGCACAGCATAAAGCTCAACCCTACAAAGTGCGCCTTCGGAGTCGGATAAGGAAAATTCTTGGGATTCATGGTCTCACAGAGGGGAATCAAGGCAAATCCCTCGAAAATCAAGGCAATTCTAGACATGGCCGTGCCAACCAGAGGCAAACAGGTACAGGAGCTGAATGGCCGAGTAGCCGCACTCGGCCGCTTCATGTCCAAGTCAGCCGAGCGCTGCCTCCCTTTCTTCAAAACTCTGAAGGGAGCCAGGAAGTTCGAATGGACCGAAGAGTGCCAGAGAGCCTTTGAAGACCTAAAGGCGTATTTATCCTCACCCCCTTGCTAGTGAAGCCAAACCCAGGGGACGAGTTGCAGTTGTAGCTCGGAGTATCCGACCGCACAGTCAGCGCCGTCTTGATAAAAGAAGAAGACAAGGTCCAACGGCCGATCTATTACGTCAGCAAAGTACTGCTTGACGGTGAGACCAGGTACAACCCGATTGAGAAACTAGCGCTTGCCCTGGTCACATCCGCCAGGAAGCTCTAACCGTACTTCCAGGCATATCTTATATCGGTGCTCACAAACACACCACTGAAGAAGGTGTTGTCGAAGCCCGATGTATCCAGACGACTCATCAACTGGGTAGTAGAGCTCGGTGAGTCCGACATCAAATGCGTCCCCAGAACGGCCATCAAAGCACAAGCCTTGGCGGACTTTATCGTCGAAAGTACCCTACCTGATCAGGATTTTGCAGAACCTCAGGTGGTACTGCCTTCGGAGCAAACCGAAGCCGCCTGGATCCTGAACTTTGACGGTTCCTCCATGGAAAACAAAGCAGGGGCAAGAATAATTTTGAGAAGCCCGGAAGGATTTAAAATACGATCCGCCATCAGGTTCGGCTTCAGGGCGACCAACAACGAGGCCGAGTACGAGGCTTTACTAGTCGGACTCAGATTGGCCAAAAGCCTAGCCGTCCGTCGGCTAGTGATACAAGGCGACTCTCAGTTGGTCATTCGCTAAGCACAAGGAGACTACGAGGCCAGACAGCCCGAGATGCAGAAATACCTCGAGAAGGTAAACTCGGCCATCGCAACCTTCCAAAGCGCCGAGCTGCAGTACGTCGGCCGCGAAGAAAACACCGAAGCAGATGAGCTATCAAGGTTATCCTTGGAAGACATCCATGCGATGGACTCTACCGTGTACGTGGAATTCTTGGACCACGCCAGCACCTCTGTTGAAGTCGTAGCTCCCGTCGGAGTCGCATCTAGCTGGTACGACGACATATATCAATACCTCCGGACGGGCGCCCATTCGACTGACAGGAAAGATGCTCGCCGCATCCAAGCCAAGTCCCGGCAATACACCATACACAATGATGTAATGTACAGGAGATCTTATACCCTACCACTACTTAGGTGCCTGCGGTCAGACGAGGCCGAGAGCGTTATGAGAGAGGTACATGAGGGCATATGCGGCCGACACTAAGGCGGACGATCGCTCTTCCAAAAGATCCTCCGCCAAGGCTACCATTGGCCGAAAATGCACGATGATTACATCGAGCTGGTCTGCAGATGCGATAAGTGCCAGTTCTATGCACCTGTACAGCATGCTCTGGCTGCTCCATTGCAGCCGATCACAAGCCCGCTCCCCTTCGCCATATGGGGTATGGACATCATGGGGCCCTTCCCCCATGCCACTTATCAACGGAAATACATCATAGTGGCCATTGATTACTTCACCAAATGGATCGAAGTCGAAGCTGTGGCCAAGATCGACACCCACAAAGTGGAACAATTCTTTCGGCACTCGATCATGTACAGGTTCGGTGTACCGAGGATCCTTGTGACGGATAAGGAACTCAATTCTCCAGTGCATCCTTCGCAAACTTTTGCGGAGAGTTCCAAATAGACCACAGGTTCGGGTCTGTCGGACATCCGCAAACAAGCAGCCAGACCGAAGCCACCAACAAAATAATATTGGTTGGCCTAAAAAAGATGGTGGAAGACCAGAAAGAGAAATGGGTAGACATGTTACCCAGTATCGTCTGGTCATATAGGACAACCAGCCGAACACCCACTGGGGAGACGCCCTTCATGCTTGCCTTCGGCACGGAGGCAGTCGTCCCCGTCGAAGTGTTCCATCCCACTTTCCGAATGCTGAACTTCAACGAGCACACCAACTCCGAAGACCTACGGACAAACCTTGACAACCTCGAGGACATGCGCGAATCGCCAGCATTTCGAATGGCAGACTACCAGCAGACTACAGCTCGGCATTATGACAAGACAGTCCGACTTAAACAATTTAAGGTCGGAGATCTTGTCCTCCGAAAGACTACAGTCTCCGACCCCACCAATCAGGGGAAGATGGCCAAAAACTGGGAAGGTCCATACCGCGTACTAAGGATAGGACGACCAGGCTCTTACAAGTTGGTCACCACGGACGGCGACGAAATTTCGAGGACATGGCATGCCACCAACCTTCGGAAATATTATCAGTAGTCCAGTTTTTTACAAATTTGTCAGTTTTTTAATTTTAATTGTAATACCAGACCCCATGAGGGCATCCGCTCATTTTCTTTGAATACAAGGCAGTATCATTCAGTTATAACTTTATCTGTGCATTCTGCCGGCCCAGCCGATTGCAAACATAGAGGTCTCACTCGTACCTTCCGACCATGGTCCACAAGTAGACCATGCTCACATGAAGGCCATATCTTCCTACCAAGGTCCACAAGCAGACCAAGGTAGCATGAAGACCATACTCGTACCTTCCGACCATGGTCCACAAGAAGACCATGCTCGCATGAAGGCCATATCTTCCTACCAAGGTCCACAAGGAGACCAAGGTAGTATGAAGACCATACTCGTACCTTCCGACCATGGTCCACAAGCAGACCATGCTCGCATGAAGGCCATATCTTCCTACCAAGGTCTACAAGCAGACCAAGGTAGCATGAAGACCATACTCGTACCTTCCGACCATGGTCCACAAGCAGACCATGCTCGCACGAAGGCCATATCTTCCTACCAAGGTCCACAAGCAAACCAAGGTAGCATGAATACCATATTCGTACCTTCCGACCATGGTCCACAAGCAGACCATGCTCGCATGAAGGTCATATCTTCCTACCAAGGTCCACAAACAGACCAAGGTAGCCTGAAGATCATACCCGTACCTTTCGACCCTGGTCCACAAGCAGACCACGGTCGCATGAAGGTGGCAACTTCCTACCAAGGTCCACGAGCAGACCAAGGTAGCTTGAAGATCATACTCATACCTTCCGACCATGGTCCACAAGTAGACCATGCTCGCATGAAGGATAAGCCCAACTCCCCACCACGGTCCATCAGTAGACGAAGGCAGCATGGGAACCATTCGTACTAAGTGCCCTCTTCTAGCCTTTGGACCAAGCCGATGACACTTCCAGGGTAGGAAGGCAGTTGGAATACTACGCAGATGACGGTACCGGAGTCGAGAAGTTTCCTAATGATTACCAGATTCAGATTCGTCGTGGAGTTTCCTAACTTTTACAAGCTACTCGGCCTTAGACGTTACCGGAGTCGGGAAATTTCCTAATGATTACCGGATTCGGAGTCGTCGTGGAGTTTACTAACTATTACAAGCTACTCGGCCTTAGCTACTTGGAAGAAAAAGATAACTGATAGAAGACACAATGGAAGAAAAAGATACAAATAGATTTTCATTGATGAGAGCCCTAAAAGGGCAATATTACAAGTATAAAAATCTTACAAAAAAAAGAAAAATATACAAAAGTTTACACACGGAGCATCTTCTCAAGATCAGCCGTCTCAGATGCCGGGCCCGCAGCTGCTGGGTTTGCCAGATCCTCAGCAGGCAGTGAAAGTACGGGGAGCTCCACCAGTGGAGTCTGCGGCACCTCGTAGGGGGGAAGGTCGTCTTCGGGCGTAGGGGTGCCTTGGTATCCTTAGCCGGCTCCACCAAACCTTCTTCAGTGGCGGGCAGAGCTTCCTCGGATGCCGAGGCCCTCAGTTCTTCAATCTGGGTGACAATCGGGATTGTCGACCAGTTTATCTTGAGGGCCCCCTTGTCCCTCAACTGATCCCTTAAGTACATCACACCCCTCTCGAAGTAGCCGCTAGCTGCCTCGTCAACTTCTTCGTCGAACTGGGCCGATGACTTGTACTCGTCGACGGCCCAAGCCAACCCCGCCTGGTGGTCCTCCTCGGCCTTGATTAGTGCCTCCCTGGCGCTCCGAGCATCATCCTCGGACTTCTTCAGACGCTCCTCCAGCTTCTGCCTCGCTTGCACCTCAGCCTGCAGGTCCTCCTCGGCTTTCTTCCGCCCGTCCTCGGAAGACCGAAGCTTCTCTTATGTGGTAAGCACCTTCTTGCGCTCCTTGTCAAGATCAGCCTCGGCCTTAGTCAAGGACGTCTGGAAGGTGGCCTTTTCCTTAACGAGGCTCTCGACCTCTGAGGATTTGTTCGCAAAGTTCTCCTCGGTAGCCTTCAAGGCCTCGCGCAAGGAGATTTCCAGAACCTCCTTCTCGTCCAAGTCAATGAACGTGCGGCACAATCGTTCGCTGAGCTCGGTGAAGAGGTTGGCAGCCTACACCAAAGACAACAAGGCAACCGATCAGTATATATGGAAACACAACAAAAATGACAATCAGGGGCCGATCATTACCTAGGCGCAAGCAGTAAACCCCCGGGAGTAGACTTCCTCGTGGGGCAGGCCAGCCGTGAACTTGATGTCTTCTGGCAGGCGCCCCTCAGTGACCACGATCCTGGCCGCCCTCTGGCTCTTGAAGGCCGAGTCCGTAGGCCTCAGTTTGAGCGCAGGGTTGAAGGCCGTCGTCGCGGCCATTTGCTTCTCGCCCTGTTGGCGAGCTGTACCCTCGGCCTCCTCCCTGGTGGCCCCGGGGGCCCCGGTCAGATCAACGACCTTGGGGCTGCTGCCAACCCCCTTGGCCTTGGAAGCGGCAATACCCTTGTCCTCGGCTGCCGAGGGGACGACCGTCTGCAGAGGCTGGACGTCCATCACACCCCCTTGGGCAGGCTGGACTTCCTTCGTCGCAGCCTCAGCCGTTCTCTCCTCTCCACCGCCAAGCCGAGGAGCCAGCCTCTTCTTGTATATGTCGGCCGGATGCTCGGCGGCCAACTTTATCTTCATCTTAGGGGGCTCCTCAGGCATGGGCCCCTTGCCCTTGGCCTCCACCATGGCCACTAGCCCCCTCCGAGGGTGAGAATCTGCCTCACCACTGGTGGGTTGAACTTTTGATCCCGCTCGGCTGCTCGTGAGCTGAACCCCCTTCTCGGCATCGGCCTTCCGTTTGGCCATTATCCGAGCAACAATTTTGTCGTCCTTGAAGTTCACTGCAATAAGAAGATGGTCAATAACATAAACAGAACAGTAGAGCAAAGTCAAGCCCTAAAGCTATCACTCACCCAGTAGACCGTGCTCGGCCAATTGTGTGGGATCCGCAAGATCGGACAGGTGAACCGTCTCCCCGGTCATCATCTTGCGTTGGATCTTCCTCTCCTCTGTCGTCAGATAGGGAATTTTGTTGAACCCTGTGGCGTCGACCACCAACCAGACGTTCGACAGAGGGAGAGGCCGACCGCCCGCGGGAGGGCCCACGAAGAAGAACTTGTCCTTCCACCCGTGGATGGAGGAAGGTTTCTGGGAGATGGCCGAGAGCTTCTTCCCGCCCCTTTGACTAAAGAAGTACCACCCGGTCATAGCCCGGGCTTCGTTCAAACTAGTCAACTGAAAGACCGACCGGAAGAGGTTCGCGGTCGGAGTCTTGCCCAGGCGGCGGATGAATATGATGAAAGCAAAAGATGCACCGCCACCCATTCGGAGCGAGTTGGGAGGGGGCGATGCGGTACGTCTGTAGAATTTCTAAAACTAAAGGGTGGAAGGGGAACCTTAACCCAGACTTCAGAGTATGCTCGTACACACAGATCTCCGACGTGAGCACGGTGCAGGCCCGTTCGTCGGAGGTAGGGAGCCGAGCGCGGACGTTTGTCATGGGCTCTTCGAGCTGGTATGCCCGACAGATCGATTACAAAGCCGCCTCGGTCTTGACTTTACTTGGAACTTTCATGGCTGGAATGGTAGCGAAGGACGCTACCGGCGGTCGACCACCCCTCTGGCGGGAAGCCTGTTGGGGCGGAGGGCCCGCAGGACGACCGCGCTCTTCCGCCTCAGAGGAACTCTTTTCAAATTCCTCTGGGACGGAATCCCTGGATTCATCAGACCATCCTCCCGAAGAGGAAGATGATCCGTCAGAAGAAGAAGAAGTTTGGGACCGGGTCATTCTTCTGGTCACTCTCACCATACCGGAAGACGTGACGCTGTTAGAAGAGAAACTACTGAGCATGAATTAAAAGGGGAACGATTAGAAGACTTACTGGTTGCAGAAAAGGTGACCGAGTGCACGAATGGAAGCTTGAAGACAAAGGTCGACTAGACTCCGAGTGCTCTGGTAGAACTCCGATTGCGGTTGAAGCAAATGGTTGAATGAATGAAACAGGATGGTATTTATAGGGCAAGCGACTGAAGGTTGTCTCTTATCATTCCAGACACGCGTTTCAGCCCCATTGGTTGTCGTCTGTCGCGCCGGGTGCGACGTGACTGATTAGCGTGTGCAATGATGGCGCTTCTTCTCGAGGCACTCCGCCTCCTGTGGGCCGTCAGATTATTATGACGATCCACGTGAACTCAAGTCTTAGCCATCCGATGCACTCGGTCGATTCGAAGATGAGTAGCATTTAATGTCATTCGTTCTCAAGGCGCACCGCCACTCGGCGTCCGTCGGATCGTGGATCGATCTGCGTCGAATTGGGAGATCGACGGTCGAGCACTCTCGCGTAAACCGAGATTAATGCCTCGAGCCCCGCGCCTCAATCAATCGTGCAGACGGAGTGCAACCGCCTCTCCTCGGGGACAGCCTATAATTTAATGCATTCATCAGTCTGGCAGCCGACCTCGTACGACGTGGGTTTTCTCAACAGTAAACTTATTGCACTGCCGAATTCACTGCATCCGACAGTGCAAGGGGCATCTGTTAGGAGGGAAATGATCCACCCACTTAAAATCTTACACGTGTCAAGTTGCGCCTTCGGAGCCCGAGCGCTCGGAGTGTCTCGCACTCAGCTTCATGTATTCGGCCTATCATGCATACGGCCTCTCATGCACTCGGCCTCTCTGGTAGCGCTCAGAGTCTCAGTCCTACTCGACTACGGTTCTCAGACGGAAGCCAGAGTCCTAATGTGATTAGGACTACCTCCGAGGAGTCCTTCTCCCAGTCTGATACGACACCGACTATCCCGGTCGGTCATTACTCACACGTTGACACGTGTCAGTCCCAGAGCTGACCGACTTAGCTTCCTTGGCTAAGGTCTCTGACTCCTACTCGGAGTCTACCACCTAGGTGTCCCCCAGTCTGACACATGGCAGTCCTATTGGCGTTCTACTTCCCTGAGTCCTGGTGCCTCCATGCATCTTCCCAATCTATAAGTAGAGGTCATCCCTCAAGGTAAACCCTAATGCACTTAAGCACTCACAAGCTGTTATTGTTCATCCTCCACGCTTAAACTCACTCATCGTCCCACTTTTTCTAAACTGGAGATAGCCTTCTTCTATCTCTTGACTGTTTACCTTGGGAATCTAACTTAGGCATCGAAGGGTAACCGGGGCTTAGGCGCCCCTTCCTTTGTCTCATCTCTGTGATTGCAGGTCACTCAGAGCGCGGATCAATGGGCGATTTCCAATCGTAACAAGTAGAAACTCCTAAAATAAGTCCCTTTGAGATTTGGAAGGAATCCCATCGAAATTAGGAAACTTTCCTAATTTTTAGATTTACCGAGTACCGGGCGTCGATAGGGGGTCGGAGATCCCGTCGACCCCTGGTTCCTAAAGTGTCCGACCCCCCAAGTAAAACTGGGGGTCTGACTTCTGTCTTGGGGGGGGGGTCCGACCCTCCCTTGCTGGGTATGCGACCCTCCCCTTAATTTAAGTGTTTTTGGGTCAGTTTAATACTTGGGATCGTGATCTCCTTGACGCACTTGGTCCATTTGGCTCATCCATGATGGGTAGACCTGGTTCAAGGTGGTAAGACCGGATTAGTTTGATACGGGTCTTATAGTTGAGACAACTAGTCTATCCCTAAGATGAAGTCGAAGTCTTTCATCTCAAGTAGAACTAGGATGCATCTCAATTCTGTCCATCCATACGATTGTTCATAACACTCACCTATGCAACATTTAGTCCAAAAGGGCTTGAACTAGTAAAATCTGGTTTAAAGTTCTTAAGAGTTTGTCTAGTTCTTTCATCTCTTATAATATTTCAAAGACTAACGCCAATAATCTCATATCCCAAAAAGCTCATTAGCGTACACCTCTTTTATCATTGCTATTCTACCTTGATCTCTCTATCATATACCTCGAAAAGTATCTTGTGATTGTTACTCACTTCATATCCCAAGTTTACCTAAGCATTAGGGTATATGCTTATAATTTCATTAATTCTGCCAAACTTTTTGGGTCTTTACTTAATCATTTCATTTAACATTGGGCATAACTCAGTATACTTATACTAATCCGAATACTATCAATGCCATCATTTTCGATTTCATACTTGCATCCACTCTTAGATATGCCTTTAGAAATCTTCTTCCTTGTCAAACTTCATACCGATATAGCCATCTTTAATTCTATTCGAGCGCTATCTACTATTTACTAGCTGCTCTTGGAAGTTTTCACTTCTTGCTCATGCACTCTTTTACAGACCATGACTTCTATCCATCCATCTAACAATCTCAAAATAGATTCCCTATTACTTCATCTGAGGTTTCTTGGCTATAGAATCTAATCTGAATTCAATCATTTTACCTTCAATAATTCCCTTATTAACTAAGTATCTTTATCAAAGAAGGTCAAAAAAAATATAAGAATCATAATGTTTATCCAAAAGTAATTCACTTCCTTCTTTCGAATTTGGTATGATGACAAGGATCAAGAGTAAATCTATGGTAATCGAACCAACATCCAAGGACCGTTAGTTGCAATGTGGTCCAAATACATGGAAGTAGAGGTTCTATAGCTCTTAACCTCATGGTTATAGGTTCTATCGAGTATATAATGCCATTGGTCAAGGCACTACAAGAGTAAATCTGGAGAAGTTTTGGTACATTTATAAATCAGGTATAAATCAGAAAGATGTACATTTAAAATTATTAAACCTTTAACTGTTCATTCAGTTGATATCTCTATTCATGTTATCAAGCATGAGAGTAGCTTAGAATGGTATAATCAGGACTTATTCTAAGGAAATAACATCTATAACTCTAATTGACAGGTTGAATCAAGAAGGTATTCTGTCGAGGTATGGGAATTTAAAATCAGGTATGTTCATCCTCTATAATCATAAGAGTAAGACAACGATGCATCACATCCCATATAAACTTCTCTAATTATATGGCCACAATAGAATTAATCATTTGCTGAAAATGTTTGAGGCTTCATCTTCAGAAAACATTCCTCTATCCTTGTCAGATCATTCTGCCAAGGGGTAGCTATCTCATACCTTGGTGGCTGATAAGGGTAACCACCTTGATACACTGCTTGTTGTACACCAAGCTTCTGCATTGGGGTGTGTATTACTAGGACTTGTTGTATCGTAGGCACTATGTTATAGCTAACAGGTGTTGGAGGTACAGTGTTGTTACCAATTGGTACTGTACATGGTCTGACCCAGAGGTGTGGGTGTAGCATTGGCAACTTGGGTAGCACTTCCCATGGTAACTTGCAAAGTCAGTATCATTTATTATTGCTTTTGCATTTTGTTAGAACAAGTTCATTACAACTGTGGCCAAGGAACTTGTTAATCCAGGTAGATTGGCTGGAGTGGCCTGGTTGTTTACCCCTTTGACTTGCTCTAGTATGATAATCATCATTTAGCATATGCTCTGATGGGTTCTCATTACCCATTCTTAACCCAGATAGTGGTGGGGTCAGGTTGCAGCATCTTCTAAATTCTCAGCGATGACAGGTCAGCATATGGCGGGTCTTACTCAGAGTCACCATGTCATCCAGGAGTATAGCTTTATCTTCTTTTATAGTTCCCTTATTTTTTTTATGTATGGCCTTTGTTCTCCTATCTCTATTGGATTCAGCCCGAGATATTTCCCTTTATCTTTGTAAGGATTTAGGCGTTACTAGCCATTTTCCTTCTTTCCCTACCATACATCGAGTTTCACATCTTGTGAGTACCAACTCGGTATTCTAATTTTTCTGTTTTACAGATGCTTCCTTCTTGTTATTGTACTATATCCTTTGTATACTCAGGCAACTATCCGACTTGTAAACCGTACCATATGTTATTTATTTATCGGGATACATTTAAATTCTCTTTTTCTTCTGTCTAAATATACATATGATTCCACCTTTAATATGTACATTATTGTCTTATTTAAGTTCTGTCTCAACCAACATAGGTTCTTATGGTGTGTTTGTATTAAAGCTTTTATGTTCATTCTAACTCAGTTCGTAGACACAATCGTGAATGTATTCAGGTTTTATGGGCAAGGCTTGAGAGCTCTGATACCAAATTGTTACACTACAATTTTGGACTAACCAATGGTGTGATGAACCGTCATGAAAACCAATGGTTCAAACCAGGATATAGTATAGGCTATGGCAACCATGTTAAACCAAAACACATTCCACAATAATAATCAGAGTAAATAAATAAATAGCGAAAGTTTTATTAATAATGAATTGAGAGTCTACAGTGATAATTAAATATTTAACAAGTTATCTTCAAGTAACCAAAACATAATTAATACTGATTACAAGTGTCACAATATGAAAGTTAACCACTAAGCGTAAACATAGTTGAAACATTAGCTTGATGAGCCATATTCGTTCTCCACAACTTGCACATCCATAGCCGTTGCTTGTCCACACGTTGGCGTATACCTGTAGTCTTCAACAGTAACACCTGCAACATCAAAAACCAAAAAGAATTGCACGCACGAGGGTCAGCTCTCTAACTTGAGCTCAGTGACTGAACAAAACAATGCAACAAACATATGCTTGCATTCAATTCATGTCTTTGGTCTGGTTTATAAGTTTGCAATATGCTATAGAAAGGTTTGGTGACCCCCACACCTCAATACACGAGTGTGTGAATCCGCCCAATGGATCAAACACCATTGCCGTCCCACATGCACCCACCATGGAATAGAGTTAGAGCTAAAGTCTCCGGATCAAACACCGCCAACACTACCCCTGAAGCCCTACCCAAACCAACACGTAAGCCATTATTGGCGAGGGCTTGCAAACTGGGCTCGCAACTAACCAAACCTAATGCCAAATAGTGTATCCAAGGCCTCACCCCAACATCCCTTAATACGTCCATGAAGACGGAGCTAAGGCCCCTTGGTAGAGTCAGAGACCACACGGTCCGAGACCACCTCCCCTGATGCCCTACGACGTAATAGTTCTGTTAAGGGAATGACAATACAACAATTTTAGTGGTCAAGACTTGAGTTGAGATTGAGCTAGAGTCTGGTGACAAAGTCAAAGACCACCATGCCATGTCCTCCCCCTGATGCTCCATTCGCATCCAACACACTAACCACACACATACATTCACATGCCTATTCCTAGCATCATCATTATCATCATGTTATAAACAAATATAATTAAATATGCATGAATAGTAATAGCAGAAATATTGGATGACATGTGAGATGCACATAACATGCATACAAGCATAGAATCAATCATGGCATTGGACTCAATAAATTAAATAGTTTATTATTATCTAATTAGTTTAGGTCTTGTTCCCTCACTATTGATTGCTGGTTGTTCCTCTTTCAAGCTTTGTAAATCACTTTTGGACCCCTTGGAAACCTAATAAAATTATGGATTCTAAGTTAGAGTTCATATTCATTAATTACAATGTTTAAATGTCCCATCTAGAGCCTATCAAACTTTCAAAAGCTGAGTGGTCGCAATTGTGGCTGCACCTGTGGTCTCAGTTTCTACGACCACATGGTGTGGGGTCAATACGTGTGGTCACATATCATGCGACCCCGCCCTCCCTGAAACCTTTTCGAGGGCGTGTGGTCAAACATATGTTCCTTGTGTTGTCAATCAAACTACGACCCCATGAGTACTGGTCGAATTTTCACTCTTAATCCAATACTTTCGTGTCTTAATTCCTTGGCTTATTATTATGATCCTTCCTATGATTGTTCTATGTCTTAAAATTCACACTTTTACATAATTCTTCACTTTAATCCATTCTCCAAGGATCCCTTAGAGTTTTGTCCATGGTCTTAGGATTTAGATCTTACTTTGAATCACTATCTCCTCCATGATTTATTCTAGGCATTCAACTGATGTAGGGGATGTTTTCATACCTTAAATTTGTTGAAGAATCAGAGTTTTTTCTGAAATTCCTTCTCATAGTTTTCCTCTTCAATTCTCCTTCTCTTCCTCCTCCTCTCTTTCTCTTTCTTTTAGTTTGAGTTCTAAAAGAATGAAAGAGGCTAAGGGACGTCTTAAATATAGAGGGAAACCCTCCATATAGAGTCATAGTTTGATTAGGAAATAATGCCCTTCAGATTAGGATGGTTTCCTAATCACAGAGTCGGTTATAACATTGTGAGATCACATGTGGGGTCACAGAACCCGTCGACCACACATCCAAAAACTACGAACACACGTCCCAGACTCATGTGGTCTCATTATTCTGAGGTGTGCTCGACCCCACCTGTTTAGGTATGCGACCACACACACCTAATTAGTTGATTTTCGGTTCAATTTCATTCCAAGCCTTGTGGTTTTTTCACGCACTTGGTCCGCTTGGTCCGACCATGATAGGAAGACCTGATACAAGGTGGTAAGACCGGACTAGTACGATACGGATCTTACATAAATAATTAAACTTACGATAATTTGCATGCAAGCCCCTGGATATAATTAATCTTCAGAAAATACCCTTATTCTTATTCTCAGACTAAAATCACCATATCTTCTTCATTTGACATCGGAATTGAGCGATTATAGTCTCATTTCGATGGTATTTCCATGACCTACGTATCCATGCAAGTTGTAACCCATATCCTTACTGTGGGGCCCACCAAAAACCTCTTCAAAGTCAGCCAAAATTTAAAACTTGCATTGAGATCCACCAACTTGCCATATGTATTCACCTAGGCTCCTAGACACTGGGGATCATCTCAGTTTTCCTCAAAACATTATAGAGAGCATGCGAGGCTAATCGATTGTCATTTTTGAGAAAGTTTTGCTCACCTCCCCTATATTTTTCAAACTTTCTCTTACTACTCCCACTTTGATATCTAGTCTTTAGTAAAACTTTGTTCAACTACGGATGGCAAAATGGGGAGCTTACAGAGACCCCTCTTTAGCCAGGATTGTATCAATTGAGGGTAAAGATAAGAGAACCACATTTTTGCCTCTCATATTGGAGAGACAAAAATTCAAAGAGGTAAGATCATCAATGTCACACCCCAATTCCGTACATTTCAGAATGGTGTGATGAACCGCTAAATAACCAACGGTTCAACCAGGATCTCAAATAGGCTATCCCCGTGTTACCTGAACCTTCATACACTCACCATCATAATCAGAGTAAATACACAATAGCGGAAGTCTTATAAATAAATGAACTGAGAACTAAAATGATATCCATAAATAATAGCAAATTATTCTGTGTTTAACTGAGACATAAATATTTAAATACCAAATACATGTCTTACAAATCCAATAAAGAAACCTATAAAAATATCTAGTCAAATACACACGAGTTGCACTCGCAAGAGGAGTCGTGTATATCATCTTCAGCTCCAGCGTCCATTGCTGCTACGTTCCCATACATAGGCGCATTCATATAATCTTCAACTGTGTAACCTGCATCATCAACTAAAAATATTCGACGTCGAGGGGTGAGCACACAACACGGCTCAGTGAGTAGCCAAAACAATGCAACATTACATATGCATGCACATTCATTTATCTCTTTGGTTTGGTTTATAGTTTGCAATGCGCAATAGAAAGGTTGGGTGGTCAAAGGTTAACGTTTATTGACACCGCCTCTATACACAGGGTGTGGAAGTTCGCCCAAAGGTTAACTTTTATCATCGTCCCCATCCACCCTACCATAACATTATACAACAAAGGTTAACGTTTATTGCTATATAATGCTATACCAACACGTAAGCCTCTGTTAGCGAGGGCTTGCAAACTGGACTCGCTACTAACCAATCCTAATGCCAAACAGTGTATCCAAGGCCTCACCCCAGCATCCCTCAGAATGTCCATAGAGATAGAGCTAAGGCCCCCCGGTAGAGTCAGAGACTACAAGGACCGAGACCACCTCCCCTGATACCCTACGACACAATAGTTCTGCTAAGGTAATGGCAATACGACGATGTCAATGCACAAGACTTGAGTTAGAGATAGAGCTAAAGTGCTGAGACCCACCAAAGGTTAACTTTTATTGACGTTCTCATCACACCTCCCCTGATACTCGCTCGCATCAAGTACATCAACCACACACATACAAGCACATGCCTATTCCTATCATAATCATCATCATCATGTTATAAACAATAAAGTAAATATGCATGAACAAGTAATAGAAATATTGGATGGCATGTTGTATGCACATTACAAACATATTTGCATAGAATCAAACATGGCATAGGACTCAAGAATTAGAAAACAGTTTATTATTAACCGATTTAGTTTGAAGTTAAGGTTCCTCACCTTAGTTTGCTATAAGATACTTTTCCAAGCTTTAAAATCACCTCTACAGTGTTATTATAGTGCTAGCAAACCTAACAAAGTCAATAGAATTTAATTAGAATTAATTCTAAATTTAAAAACCATACTGTTAACTGAGGGTCGATGCTCAGGATACATAGGGTCGATGGGTCTATCGACCCTACCCTCTGTCTGAACTTCCCGAATGCTGAGGGTCGATGGTCAGGGTGCCTAGGATCGATGGGTCTATCGACCCTGTGTGCGACCCTCGGTGTACTCTGATCCAATTTCCACTTTTTACATCATTCTTCGTGTTTGGGGTCCTATGGTTTGCTTCCACATTCCATTAAACACTCATTGCAAGGTCTGAAACCATGATTCATCCTCCTAGATGGCTTCCATACATTATCCTCGGGTTTTCCATGAAAACCTCACCATGAATGGATGGTTTGGGTTTCTCTGAAATCCTACACTCAACCATATCTAACCTAAGGTCTGTAAAAACTCATGGAATTAGTATCCATACCTGAGAAGATTACTTTTCTCTGGAAATTCTTCTCCTTTTTGCTAGGTCTTCTTCCTTGCCTCCTTTCTTCCTCTTTTCCTTCTTCTCTCTTTCTCTCAATTCAATTAGGATTGTAAAAGGAGTGAAAGTGGCTTAGGGACGTCCTTTAAATAGAGTAGGAATGTCCTATAATAGTCCCATTGAGATTTGGAAAGAATCCCAATCGAAAATTAAGAAGTTTCCTAATTACAATTTCGGCAGTAAGTGAGGGTCGATGAGAGGGTCGATGATCCCGTCGACCCTATGGTCTGACACTGTCCGACCCTCTCCCAAATTTTAAGGGTCTGAGTTTCTGATTTGAGAGGGTCGACCCTGTTTAGCTAGGTATGCGACCCTTCCTCTATTTTAATTGTTTTTTGGTCGATTTGATACTTGGGATCTCGCTCTCCTTCACGCCCTTGGTCCATTTAACTCAACCATGATGGGTAGACCTAGTTCAAGGTGGTAAGACCGGGTTAGTTTGACACGGGTCTTACAACTCCCCCCAACTTATAAAAATTTCGTCCTCGAAATTGGATGTACCTTCTGAATCAAATAAATGAGGGTATTGCTTCCGCATAGCATTTTCTTCTTCCCATGTAACTTCTTCCATGTCTCTACTTTTCCATGTGACCTTAACATAGTAGATATCTCAGTTGCGTAGACGTTGAACCTTTCGACTAGTGATTTCCGTTGGTGTTACTTCAAATGTCAAATCATCAGTCAATTCTGGCAAATCCACTGTCAAAACATGTGTTGGGTCTTTGACATACTTCTTCAATAAGGATATGTGAAATACGTCATACACACTTGACATAGATGGTGGTAGTGCTAACTGATAAACTACTTTTCCACGCTTAGCCAGAATTTTATATGGCCCGACATATCTTGGACTTAGTTTCCCTTTTTGTCCGAACCTTTTCAATCCTCGCATAGGCGATACCTTCAAAAATACTTTATCACCTACGGCGAACTCCAGATCTCTTCGTCTAGTATCCGCATATTGCTTCTGACGGTTCTGAGCTGTTCTTACTCTTTCCTTGATAATGTCGACCACTCGACAAGTCTCTTCAACAAATTCTGGTCCAACAATACTACGTTCTCCAACTTCATTCCAAAACAAAGGAGTTCGACACTTTTTGCCATACAGTGCTTCATAAGGTGACATCTGTATAGTAGCCTGATAGCTATTGTTATAAACGAACTCGATCTATGGTAACCTTTCATCCCATGATCCCTTGAAATCAATTACACATGCTCATAGCATATCTTCTAGAATCTGAATCGTGCGCTCTGACTGTCCATCTGTCTGTGGGTGGAATGCAGTACTGAACTTCAACGTTGTACCCATAGCCTTTTGCAATCATTCCCAAAATTTAGAAGTAAATCGTGGATCTCTATCCGACACAATGCTTTCTGGTACACCGTGTAAGCGAACAATATTATCCACATACAGCTTTGCTAACCTTTCCAGTGTATACCGAGGTCGTATAGGTATGAAACGAGCTGTCTTTGTCAGACGGTCTACAATCACCCAAACTGCGTCTACTACTCGAGGAGTCAATGGTAGTCCCATGACGAAGTCCATAGTGATGCAGTCCCATTTCCATGCTGGTTCCGGTAACGGCTGCAATAGTCCTGCGGGTCTTTGTCGTTCAGCCTTTACTTTCTGACAATTTAGGCATTGAGACACGAACTTCGCTACATCTGCTTTCATTCCCCTCCACCAGTATAATTTCTTTAGGTCATGATACATCTTTGTACTTCCAGGATGTACCGAGTAGATGGTGGTGTGGGCTTCTTTCATGAGTCGGTGTCTAATGTCTACACTTTCTATTTCAGGTACGCATATCCTTCCTTTGTATTTCAATACTTTTTCTTCATCCAAGGTGAACTCAAGGTTAGTCCTACCTTTCTCAATGTCTTCTTGTACTGTTCTCAGATAAGGATCTGCTTTGATAGATGTCTTTACTTCATCCACTATATCCGGTATAATCTTCAATGCCGCGAACATATTTGAAAACCGATGAATAAACCCTTGGTTGGCTGATCCATCCGTTGTGTCTATCACATACTGCTCATCGCCGTGATTGAATACCATTTCGGTAGTGCACATTGCCGCAGTCGTGCTAACTTCTCCTTGAGATTTTATCATTGCTTCTACGTTCGCTTTTCCCGGATGATACTGGATATCACAATCATAGTCTTTCAATAGTTCCAGCCATCTTCTTTGTCTCATATTCAACTCCTTCTGATTAAATAAATAAGTAAGACTTTTATGGTCCGACTTAATTTGGAATTTCTCTCCGTATAGGTAATGTCTCCATATCTTGACAGCATGTACTACTGCCGCTAACTCCAAATCGTGAGTGGGGTAATTTTTCTCATGTACCTTCAATTGTCTCGAGGCGTAGGCAATCACTTGCTCTCCTTGCATAAGCACACATCCTAATCCCAATCCCGACGCATCGGTATATAAGGTAAACGTCTGTCCTGGGATCGGAATAGTCAAAATCGGAGCGGATATCAATCTGGTCTTCAGTGTTTGAAAACTCTTTTCACACTTATCCGTCCATACAAATTTTTCACCTTTCTTGGTCAAACTGGTGAGAGGTACGGCAATCCGAGAATAGTCTTCTACGAATCTCCGATAATAACCAGCTAGACCCAGAAAACTTCTAATTTCTAAAACGCTCTTTGGTGCTTCCCACTTTACGATAGCCTCGATCTTACTAGGGTCCACTTTGATTCCTTCAGTGGATACTACATGGCCTAGAAAGGCGACTTCACTTAGCCAAAACTCACACTTTGAAAATTTGGCGTATAACTTCTCTTTCCTTAAACGTTGTAGGGCTGCGTTTAGGTTCTTGACATGGGTTTCCTTGTCTTTGGAGTATACCAATATGTCATCAATAAATACTATCACCGACGTGTCAAACATATCGTGGAAAACTCGGTTCATAAGTTCCATGAACGTTGCCGGTGCATTAGTTAATCCGAATGACACTAAGAATTCATAATGTCCGTATCTTGTCCTGAAAGCTGTCTTCGGAAGTCACCTTCTTTAATCTTCAGTTGATGATAGCCTGATCGAAGATCGATCTTTGAAATACTTTTTCTCCCTGTAACTGATCGAACAAGTCATCGATCCGAGGTAGCGGATATCGATTCTTGATTGTCAGCTTATTCAACTCTCGATAGTCGATACATAATCGAACACTACCATCCTTATTCTTTACGAACAACACTGGTGCTCCCCATGGAGATATACTGGGTCTAACATAACCCTTATCCAGCAGTTCTTGTAATTGCACTTTTAATTCCTTCAGTTCAGAAGGAGCCATTCTATAAGGTGCTTTTGATACTGGTCCTGCTCCGAGTAGAAGGTTTATTACAAACTCCGTGGCTCGGTCGGGTAGTAATCCGGGTAGTTCCTCCAAAAATACATCTGGGTAATCCCGCACGACGTCAATATCTTCCATTCATGGAGCGTCCTTGGTTAGATCGACCACTGATACTAGATATACGATGGCTCCCTTTTCAAGGCACTTCTTAGCCTTTAATGCTGAGAGTATGAGCTTGCGTCTCCTGGGAAGTTTGGTTCCCGAGAAACTGAATTCTGCTCCTTCTTTGTCTTTAAACGTTAGCTTCTTCTCGGCGCATAATAGGTTTGCTGAATGTCGAGCTAACCAGTCCACTCCCAAGATGGCGTCAAAGTCTGCCATCTCAAGTTGTATTAAAGTTGCATCTAAGGTTTTCTCGCCAATGAGAACTGGACATGGCCCATAACCTTTCTCTAATTCCACTTCTAATCCCATCGGTGACCGTACAAGTAACTTGTAGTCTAATGTTTTGATGGGTAAATTGGTCTTCTTTCCAAATGACACAGATATAAATGAATGCGTAGCTCCTGAATCAAAGAGTACTCTGGCTGGTACGCCATTGATAGGTACGATACCTGTGATCCGTTTTTACTTAGTCTACATGCTCAATCAATGAAATTATAATCTTAAAAGTTTCGGTCATACCTGTGACCACATCAGGCGATGCGGCTGCATCCTCTGATGTAACAGCATATACCAGTCCTTGATGTAACTATTTCTTGGGTTTTGGGCATTCTCTTGCCATATGCCCTGGTTGGTTGTAGTTATAACACTTCGGGGCTTCAGAATTTGGCTTTGGCTGTGGTTAAGCTGTGGAAGTAGACTTTGGTGCAGTAGCAAAATTCTGAGGATGAAAAGGTTTGTACGTCCTACTATTGCCCCCGTTGTAGGAGTTTTCGGCTGGTCTCTTGATGCCTCTGTTCTGGGAGAAATAACTCTCCTTCTAGCTCGATTCAATCACTCGAGCAATCTGGACAGCTTCGTTGTAGATTTTCTTCTCTAAGCCGAGAACATTTTCTCTTATGCTTCCTCTTAGTCCCACGACAAACCTACGGGTTTTGGTATCTTCTTCCTGCATACTAGCCGGTGCGAAGAAAAACAACTCTTCATAGCGTTGTTGATACGAGTCTACGGACATCTGCCCCTGGTACAGACTCAAGAACTCTTTCTCCATTGAATCTCTGGAGCTTCTTGGGAAATACTTCTCGAAGAACGCTTCTTTATATATAGCCCATGTCAGTAGGGCGTGCTTGGTCAATAAGTACGTCTTTGTAAATTTCCACCAATGGTGTGCGTTGCCTTTGAGCATGAAGGTGGCGCATAATACTTTGTCTTCCTCAGTGATAGTCATCATAAGGAAGTTCCTTTCCATCTCGTCTATCCAGTGTGCTGGCCACAGTGGATCAGACGGCTTGCCGTTGAATTCTCTCGGTTTCATTTTCAAAAATCTCTCCACTAGCCGGGAGTGATCCAGTTGATTTTGGTATGCCCCAAACATAGGGGGTGGATAGTTGTACATCCCTTTTGCTGCTTCTGGGACCTCCACTGGAATTGGTGCAGCTGATTGTTGAGGTGTCTGAGGAGCTGGGTGGTAACCCACGGTGCTGCACTGGCTTGCCCAGTGTGTATGGGTGCAGCTTGAGTGGCTTGATACATAATCCCCATGGCAACCTGCATTTGAGCTTGTGCATGTTGCATCTGCTGTAGCTGCTGAGCTAGGTTCATAACCACAGTTGCTAGCTCTGGTGGTGGAGGTGGCAAATTTGTAGGGTTTGCCGGTTCTGGATTACCCTGTGCATGGTTATTCTCTTGACTAGTCTCTTCCACTGGTGGTGGTGGTGGGACTGTATTTCGGGTCTGTCGGGTAACTCTACGTCCAGACATATTTCTTTCGATGATTGGTGGTGCCTGAAAATCATCAAAATAGGTGAGAAATCATGTATATGTCATGTAGGCACGTTAACCAATAATCAATTCCAATTCGAGCTCATTTTATAAACAAAATACTGTCTTTTCTATACAGGGTCGATGGTGAGGGTCGATGGTATGTCAGACCCTTAATGTCCGACCCTGTGTTTTTCTGTCAGATTCCCGAGAGCTGAGGGTCGATTAGAGGGTCGATCAGAGGGTCGATGGCTCTGGTCGAGTTATCCGACCCTCTGACCAAAAATCAGATTTTTAAAGTCTGATTTTGGGTCATTTTCTATTATTTCCCTCCCATT
The DNA here is from genome assembly GCA_028583415.1 of Protea cynaroides. Taxonomy (NCBI): domain Eukaryota; kingdom Viridiplantae; phylum Streptophyta; class Magnoliopsida; order Proteales; family Proteaceae; genus Protea; species Protea cynaroides. Next base: position 49,775,139 of record CM053273.1, on the reverse strand, counting down.
TTGACTCGCCTCTTCTCTCCGAGTTGCTACAGTGCTACTTCACTGTTGTGGATCGATTTTAGTCCGAGTTTCGACATCCACTTCATCCCTACAGGTATGCTTTCCCATTTTTACCTGTTTTTAGGTTTCCATTCCTAGGTTTTTGCCCATTTAACTTGTATTTTTCAAATTAAACTTTTTCCAACCATAAAAATTCGATTTTTAATGGGGGCTTTTGTTGTTGGTGTCTTGAGGAATGAAAGCCCTCAAAATTTTTTGAGTTTCATCGGTTGGTTATCGAGAAACTTAGATTTTTCTCTTTTTGCCCTAATTTGTCAAAATTTTTCAATTTCTTGCAATTTCTTCAAATTGGACCTTGTTAGTTAAAATTTCCTTCTGTTTAAATGTTGTATGATGTGTTGGAACTTATGTAGGTCCTCCTGCCCACTTGTATGGGTGAAAAGTGAGGCTTTTGACCAACTTACGTCGTTATAATGCCAAATTTTTAAATTTTTATCCTATTAACTCCTTGTTTTCCTTTTTCTTTCTTCTCTGCAGATACTATGGTTCGTACCAAAGTACCCAGAGTTCGTGATCAGCTTCGCTTCCGCTCCAATGAAGCCGAGGAACAGTATGCCTACTATACATGCAAGAAAGTGGAAGGGGGTCCTTTGGTGAACCTGGCTGAGCTAGCCTGGTTCAATGTAGAGAGAGCTTTTGGTGATATGGGGTGGCTCCCTGTCATCACGTACGATGCGTGCACACGTCCAGAGTTAGTGCGCCAGTTCTACTGTAACCTTCAGATTGTGGGAAACCACAACGATGTGGAGCTTGGTCAAGAGTTGCGCATCACTAGCTACGTCAAGGGGGTGCAGATTTCCTTTGATTATCGGCAGCTGGATGACCTGTTGGGCATTCCTTATGATGGTCCTATGGTGTACTGTGCACCTGGTGAGCATGACTTTATTGAGACGTGGTTGTGGGCCGAGATTGATAGTCAGTTACTACAGCCCGATCGCTGGCAGATGAGGGCGTGCTACTTACGTCCGGCTCCACGGGTGTTCTGTAGAATCATTCAGCATAACCTGATCCCGCAGAGTGGGCATTATGAGAGGGTGTCTCAGCTGACCCAGTTTTTTATCTACAATATATGCACTCATCAGCCCGTCTGTCTTCCTTACATCATCATGCGGACGATGATCAGTGCTACATTGTCCAGTCATAGGGGTAATCTACCCTATGGACGTATGATCACCACACTGTTGATTCGTCTGGGGGTTGACCTAGTTGATGAGAAGATTCAGGAGAAGACCTTCTCGTCGCCTCTAGATTGGGAGGCTATATGCAAGATGGGACTTCGAGACGCTCAGGTTAGCGATGATGAGAGGAACGCGATGGTGCACCCTCACACTCGAGTTGAGGTGGCTGATGCTGAGGCTGCTACTGCTACTGCTAGAGCTCAGGTGGATCCCGTCGACGATGATGATCGTATGTACATGGACGTCGATGCGATACCCCCGCCTTTACCTACACATGCGGCTGGAGTTGGTACTTCGCATGCGGCGGATTCTATACCTGAGACTGATCCTTCTCATGAGGCTGGTCCTTCGCATCCGTCTCCTGATATGATGGAGATGTTGCGTGAGATCAGAGAGACTCAGCGCAGATCGGACCTGAGGATGGAGGAGTTGCTAGATGCTCAGCGCATGAGAGTGGATGAGCTGTTGGCTGCTCAAAGACACATCCGACGCGCGGATAGGTGAGCTCATGGAGATCCGGCGGCGGCGACCGACGAGAGAGTAGCCGATCTCACAACTAGTCTACAGACGACCCAGACTCAGATAGCTTGGTTGACTAGAGTCTATGCTGAGGACTACGACAGAGATCATGAGGCTCCACCTCCTCCTTTGCCTCCCGCTTCCTGATTGTACTTTTTGTTTTTCCTGTACTTCAGAGTAACTATCCGGGTTGTGGACTGTACTCTGCTTTAGATATATATTTACACTTTGTTTCTCTCTCATTGTATGTCAACTTGTTTCTCCTTTTAATAGATGTATTATTCTCTTTTTAAATTTGGTCTCAACATCACTTGTGCTTATAATGTGTTAATATTACTGTTTTTATTTAACCTATCTCAGTTCACTATTGCTGTGAATGTATGATAGTTCAGCGGGCAAGGCCTGAGATGCTCTGATACCAAGTTGTCACACCCCAATTCCGCACATTTCAGAACGGTGTGATGAACCGCTAAATAACCAATGGTTCAACCAGGATCTCAAATAGGCTATCCCCGCGTTACCTGAACCTTCATATACTCACCATCATAATCAGAGTAAATACACAATAGCGGAAGTCTTATAAATAAATGAACTGAGAACTAAAATGATATCCATAAATAATAGCAAATTATTCTGTATTTAACTGAGACATAAATATTTAAATACCAAATACATGTCTTATAAATCCAATAAAAAAACCTATAAAAATATCTAGTCAAGTACACACGAGTTGCACTCGCAAGAGGAGTCGAGTATATCATCTTCAGCTCCAGCGTCCATTGCTACTACGTTCCCGTACATAGGCGCATTCATATAATCTTCAACTGTGTAACCTGCATCATCAACTAAAAATATTCGACGTCGAGGGGTGAGCACACAACACGGCTCAGTGAGTAGCCAAAACAATGCAACATTACATATGCATGCACATTCATTTATCTCTTTGGTCTGGTTTATAGTTTGTAATGCGCAATAGAAAGGTTGGGTGGTCAATGGTTAATGTTTATTGACACCGCCTCTATACACAGGGTGTGGAAGTCCGCCCGAAGGTTAACATTTATCGTCGTCCCCATCCACCCTACCAAAACATTATACAACAAAGGTTAACGTTTATTGCTATATAATCCTATACCAACACGTAAGCCCCTGTTAGCGAGGGCTTGCAAACTGGGCTCGCTACTAACCAATCCTAATGCCAAACAGTGTATCCAAGGCCTCACCCCAGCATCCCTCAGAATGTCCATAGAGATAGAGCTAAGGCCCCCCGGTAGAGTCAGAGACTACAAGGACCGAGACCACCTCCCCTGATACCCTACGACACAATAGTTCTGCTAAGGTAATAACGATACGACGATGTCAATGAAAAAGACTTGAGTTAGAGATAGAGCTAAAGTGCTGAGACCCGCCAAAGGTTAACGTTTATTGACGTTCTCATCACACCTCCCCTGATACTCGCTCGCATCAAGTACCTCAACCACACACATAAAAGCACATGCCTATTCCTATCATCATCATCATCATCATGTTATAAACAATAAAGTAAATATGCATGAACAAGTAATAGAAATATTGGATGGCATGCTGTATGCACATTACAAACATATTTGCATAGAATCAAACATGGCATAGGACTCAAGAATTAGAAAACGGTTTATTATTAACCGATTTAGTTTGGAGTTAAGGTTCCTTACCTTAGTTTGCTATAAGATACTTTTCCAAGCTTTAAAATCACCTCTACAGTGTTATTATAGTGCTAGCAAACCTAACAAAGTCGATAAAATTTAATTAGAATTAATTCCAAATTTAAAAACCATACTGTTAACTGAGGGTCGATCAGAGGGTCGATGCTCAGGATACATAGGGTTGATGGGTCTATCGACCCTACCCTCTGTCTGAATTTCCCAAATGCTGAGGGTCGATGGTCAGGGTGCCTAGGGTCGATGGGTCTATCGACCCTGTGTGCGACCCTCGGTGCACTCTGGTCCAATTTCCACTTTTTACATCATTCTTCGTGTTTGGGGTCCTATGGCTTGCTTCCACATTCCATTAAACACTCATTCCATGGTCTGAAACCGTGATTCATCCTCCTAGATGGCTTCCATACATTATCCTCAGGTTTTCCATGAAAACCTCACCATGAATGGATGGTTTGGGTTTCTCCAAAATCCTACACTCAACCATATCTAACCTAAGGTCTATAGAAACTCATGGAATTAGTATCCATACCTGAGAAGATTACTTTTCTCTAGAAATTCTTTTCCTTTTTGCAAAGTCTTCTTCCTTGCCTCCTTTCTTCTTCTTTTCCTTCTTCTCTCTTTCTCTCAATTCAATTAGGGTTGTGAAAGGTGTCAAAGTGGCTTAGGGACGTCCTTTAAATAGAGTTGGAATGTCCTATAATAGTCCCATTGAGATTTGGAAAGAATCCCAATCGAAAATTAAGAAGTTTCTTAATTACAGTTTCGGCAGTAAGTGAAGGTCGATGAGAGGGTCGATGATCCCGTCGACCCTGTGGTCTGACACTGTCCGACCCTCTCCCAAATTTTAAGGGTCTGAGTTTCTGATTTGGGAGGATCGACCATATTTAGCTGCGTATGCGACCCTTCCTCTATTTTAAGTATTTTTGGGTTGATTTGATACCTGGGATCTCGCTCTCCTTCACGCCCTTGGTCCATTTAACTTGACCATGATGGGTAAACCTGGTTCAAGGTGGTATGACCGGGTTAGTTTGACATGGGTCTTACAATCAAACCACTCAACTATAACATGGCAAATACAGTAACATTAGGATTAGCAACCATCATCACACAAATCATGTACATATAAAACAAATGACTCTGTTAGCTTGCATACTCCAAATGAAATTTGGGAGGACAAATAGAAATTGAAATGGTTCTCATTGGGCCATAAACTTTGTCTGATTACATAGCTTTAAAGGAAATGACTGGATCAAAACACTAAATGAGTGTTCAAACACATCTAGATAAACCTAAAAAATCCTCTGAAGAGTCCGCTTATCCCATCTACTAGCAATAGCCTCGACCAGATCATGGCTTAATTATTTAGGTGCTTCAAAACATGTTCCCTTCTTGTTGATATCTCTCAATGCCTCATATTGAAGGAATAACCTTGCAGGTGAATAAAATGAAGTGTGTGTCAAACCCATAATCTAAACATCTGCACTGCCTGGGGTGTGTGTGACAACTTTCTCTGCATTCTACCAATTATATTTCCATCTGAAACTTGAAATGGTCATTTGCTTAAGATGTGACAGCCAATCTGTGTTAACTTTGATATACAGTAGGATCTGCCTAGAGAGTCAAGATTGGTGCTCCGAGTTCCTCTACCAGACCCAACCTTTCAATTAACCAGATTTGAAGCAAGTATAGTAATTCATTGAACTTCTCTAAATGACACCTGCCTTGTAGATTTACTGCAAGATCCAGTCCCCTCAGAGTCTCGGCTAACACAGTAGGTATGATATCTCCTTGATGCTCTGCATGTCCGATGAGATCAATAATGATAGGAGATCATGTAGCTTCTTGACTCTGCAGTAATGTTCGAGCAATGATGCAATATAGACTCCTCTCCTCCATGTTTTTGCCTCATCATCTTTAGGTTCTTTCCATGCATAGGTATCTGTCATGGGTTGCAATTTCAATCTCTGGTCTTGAACGAGCAATCTTGCTTCTTCTTCATTTCAGTCGAAGAAGTCTCTTATTCTCTGCTTATAATCTCTCTTAGGGGATGGTCTAAACATCTTTCTTTTTGGTGGATAAAGGAGACATGCTCTGAATTCTTCAATAGTAGGGCATAATTCGGCTTCACCGAACCTGAATACATGAGCTATTGGATCCCAGCACTGAATAGCTGCTTTTAGTAAACCTAGGCACAATTTTACTGTCATCATTTGAAGGAGGACGTCCAAGTGAATCTTCTCTAAGAATGAATGATTTTCAGTGAATTCCATAAGCCAACTCCAATTCTTCAATGCTCTATCCATCCTCACCATGCTGTTTGACGAGTAATAGCTCTAGAGTGCTCACCAAAGTTGACCTGTAGAAAATCCTGACCTATAACAGAATTAGTAGGGAAATCATTAGAACTATCTTACACTGTAATTGTTAGATACATTGAAAACCTTAGTGAGTTGTGCATGAAATATGTGCATATGCATGACATTGCCTAGGCCCAAGTTTTTAACTCAAAAGACAGGTGAGAGAGGATGAAGGCCAAACTCGACTGATTAGAAGCTCTCCAGATGAGTTTCCCATCAGGAGGATCTTTTTGTTATTTATGTAGAATGGTCGATCCCTCCGAAAAGATACCATTTTATTGGCTTGAGAAGGAAGGACTCTTTGGGCGCTGTTGAATGTAATGAATGACAGATAAGAGTTCTAGCCAGATTTATCATTATCATTATTTTTCATATTGACATGCCCACTAGGGTCGATTTCAAAAGATGTGAAAGATGGGCTTGATATGTGACTCTTGGAAAATCTGTTGGAAAGACGAACGGATGAAAGAGCTTAACCAGAAAGAAGAAAGTTCTTCCTGTAATTAAGATGAGATGATGAAACCATTCCTAAGTGACCAGATGTAGTAGCCTCTTTGGAGAATCCAACCCAATTATGTTGTAAAGTCCTCTAAAATAGTCGAGTTTCATTGTCGACTTCTGTGAATGACAAACCAACTATACTTTCCAGTTTTTTTTTTTTTTTTTGAAAGAGTGCAGAGGCTAGACATGATATTGTTTCACCTAATCAAGGTTGGTCAGGTACTGTAACTCTTCACCATCCAGATCTATCAATTGAACTGCCTTTCTAGGTAAGATTTCTTTCATTATGAATGGTCTACTCCAATTTGGACGAAATTTACCCATGAGCTCATGGATAGGCGCTCTTTGCTCCTTCAATACTAGATTTTCCATTGCTAAGTGATGAATACGAAACTTCTAATTTCAAAGTGGTGGCCATTCTTTGTTGGTACTTCTTTGCATTGTCAGCCTCTTTCATTCTCATTTCATCTATGAGGTTCAACTCCTCATAACGAGATTGGAGCCATTCAATTTTAGGGACTTTTGACTCCATTAATATCCTCAGTGATGACACTTCCATTTCTACTACGAGTACTGCTTCCATACCATATACGTAAGGCATCGCTCCAGTAGATGTCCTTATAGAAGTTATGTATGCCCATAATGTATATGGTTGCCTATTTTCCCAGTCACCATGAGTTTCTACCATTTTCTGGAGGATGACCTTCACATTTTTATTGGCGGCTTCTACTTCTCCATTTGTTTATGGACAATAAGGGGATGAACGATGCCTCTGGATGTTAAATTTCTCACACAGCTCTAGTACCTTTCCTCCGAAGTTTTGACCTTGATCTGAGATTAAAGCATGAGGCATCCCATGCCGACAGGTGATATGCTCTTGAAGGAACTTCGCTACCATATTTGCTGTGAGTTTAGCATATGATTGAGCTTCTACCCACTTGGGAAAATAGTCGATGGCTACTAAGATGAACTCATGTCCATTTGATGCTTTTGGGTAAATCTTTCCGATCACATCTATACCCCAAGTTGAGAATGGCCAAGGTAAACTGAGAGTGTGCAATTCTGTGGGCGGTATATGTATCAAGTTGGCAAAGATCTGGCATTTGTGGCACTTCTTTACGAACTCTGTGCAATCTGTTTCCATTGTGTTCTAATAGCACCCCATTCTCAAGATTTTCTTTGCAAGCATCCTAGCATTCATGTGCGATCCACAAACTCCTTGATGTATCTGCTCAATGAGGGTTTGTGCTTACTCTTCATCGACACAAACCAAATGTACCCCATCATATGATCTCTTGTTTAGGATATCTTCGCAGAGGATGAACTGTGAGGCATATCGTCTCAGTGTCTTCTTCTCTCCTGTTGTAGCATCTATAGGGTATTTGCCTTCTCTAATGAAGTCCACTATGGGTGCAAACCATGGTCTTCCATCAACTGTCAATGCATCAACTTATGCATATGTCGGCTGCCATCTTCTTTCTATCATCAAGGGTCTTGTGCGTTCGACAGGATCACCACCGATCATTGAAGCCAAGGTGGCCAATGCATCAGCGTATTTGTTTGTGTCCCTTGGGTAATAGTCGAACTCTATCTCTGTAAAGCTTTGAGCTAGACTAATTGCATGCTGCAGATAAGGTATCAATTTTTCATCCTTGGTTTTCCAATCTCCTCTGTCTTGGTAGATGACGATGGACAAATCCCCATACACTTTCAACTTCTTGATGCCTATTGTAAGTGCAGCTTTGAGCCCCATGATGCAAGCTTTATATTCTGCAGTATTGTTTGAACACTCGAACTCTAATCGGAGCGAGAATGGCATGAATTCCCCTTCTGGATCTATAAGTAATACCCCAGCTCCGCACCCTCTAGTATTGGCGGCTCCATTTATTCGCGGCTCTGTTAAAGAGCATCATCCATGTATCTTCTTTCTTTTCCTCTTCAGCCATGTGAACCTCTTCATCGGGGAATACATCTTCCAAGTTTCTGAGGTTATCCTTGATTGGTTGAGCGGACAGATGCTCTGCAATTACACTTTCCTTAATGGATTCCTGTGACATATGTAATATCAAATTCAGAAAACAATAGTAGCCATCGAGCCAGTCTTCCAGTCAATGTTGGCTTCTCAAATAGGTACTTCAATGGGTCCATCCTTGAAATGAGTATGACAGGGTACGATTACTTGTAATGTCTCAACCTTTTAGTTACCCTGACTAGAGCTGCACTTTTCTTCGCCATGGGTGTATAGTTTAACTCGTAGCCTGTAAATTCCTTGTTTAAGTAATATATTGCCTTTTTTGTACGTCCATCGTCATCATGTTGGGCTATCATTGACCCTATGGAATCTTATAACACTGATAAGTAAAGGAACAATGGCCTTCCAGGAATAGGTGGAGCCAGCACTGGTGGATTTGATAAAAATGTCTTAATCTTGTCAAAAGCCAACTAACACTGAGGGTTCCACTCCTTGGGCTGATTCTTCCTTTGTAACTTGAAAATCGGATCGCATGTTGCCGTGAGGTGTGCGATAAAATGATTGATGTACTAGAGCCTTCCTAAAAAAATTCTTATCTCTTTCCTTGTCTTGGGAGGTGGCATCTCTGATATGGCTTTTATCTTGGCTGGGTCTATTTCAATCCCCCATTGACTAACCATGAAGCCTAGCATTTTTCCTGCTGTTACCCTAAATGCACACTTCTGAGGGGTAAGCCTAAGCTTGTATTGCTTGATCCTCTCAAAGAATTTCCTCAGAGCTGTAATATGGTCCTCTCTAGTAAGTGATTTTACAATCATATCGCCTACATATACTTCAACATCCTTATAAATCAGATCATGCAACACTGTCGTAGCCATCCTCTGATAGGTTGCTCCAGCATTCTTTAGTCCAAATGGCATTACAGTGTAACAATAGGTACCCTAGTCCATTGTAAAGGTAGTTTTCTCTTGGTCTTCCGGGGCCATCTTGATCTGGTTATACCTTGAGAATCCATCCATGAAAGACAGAAGTGCATGATTGGCTGTGTTATGAACTAGGATCTCTATCTTTGGGAATGGGAAATCATCCTTGGGGCTGGCCTTATTCAGATTCCTATAATCCACACACACTCTTAGCCTTCCGTCCTTCGTAGGTACTATGACCACATTAGCTAGCCATTTTGGGTACTTCGAGACTTCAAAGAATCCAGCGTCAAACTGTTTCATTTTATCCTCTTTGACTTTTAAAGTTCATTCAGGCCTTTGCCATCTCAATTTTTGCTTGTGTGGCTTTGCATTGGGAATTAGAGGTATCTTGTGTTGTACCACTTTGGGATCTATGCCCGGCATATCTTCATAAGGCCATGCGAATACATCTTGGAATTCCTTTAATAACTTCATCAACTGGTCAGTCTCTTCTTCTGTCAAGGTTATACCAATCTTGATCTCTTGTGGCTGCTCTTCTGTGCCAAGATTGATCGTCTTGAATTCCTCGCCAATAGGTTGGGCTTTTTTCTGTTCCAAGGCTTTGATGGATTGTAAGATTTCAGGAGGTGGTTCATCATTCTCTTCATTATCAAAGTTAGAGTTAGAAGAAGAGGAATTAGAAGAAGTAGACGCAGTATAATTGGAAAAACTTAGTTATTAATGCTTGGAAACAGAGGTACAGAAATGGAATGGACTCAACGCTATAAAAATACTCAAACCTACCTAAAAACTTATAGACTTTAGGCCCTGACATGACCATACTATACTGATTACATGACAACCCTTTCGGGTAAACTAAGGTATCTAGACAACTCCAGTTTGGGATCATTCCATTTATAGGGTGGATGATTGGTTGCACATCGAGATCTCGATCTTGATCGTCTCCAGTGAGCATTAGAACTTAGTCCTCGTCGAACAGATTGCTAATATCGATCATCTCTGTCTTTGACTTCTGCTCCTCGCTCTGCCTCTAACTCTTGATCTTTTCCAGCTCCATCCAATTAATTATGCGATCAAAGAAAATTTTAAGACCAGGTACTTGTCTCTGGAGGTTTCTATCTAGCCACGGTTCAGGGAATCCACAGAATGTAATGTCTTCTCCTTCTTTGACAAAGTATCCATTGAGAGTCTTGGGTTGATCTGCTCATCCTCATATATACCTCCAAACATTTGCCTGGTAGACCGACTCATCTGTCCTCTGTGGTTGCCATCTTCTATGACTCCTGTCTGCTGCCTTTATTGGACTCCTATTGCTACTCCTATATTTTCTCCTCTTGAGCCTCCAAAATGCATCATTGACTCTCATCTATTTCTCCTCTATTAGTTTCAGATCTCGATCGGTAGGACCATACCCCAGTCCAAATCTGTACTCATTGATCAAAACAGATAACATGTTGACATCACCCAGTTGGTTGGAACCGAGGCCCATACTTGGAAAGTAAGACATGTTAAGTAATTGAGGAAGCAAAAATGACAAATGTGTACCTTGGGGATTTAGTTTTGTGCTTGCCATGATGTTGCTAATGTGGAATCCGTCGAGATTGATATCTTGTGGTAGACTTCTTTCTATCCCTTTATCCTTTTGCCCAATCACCATCGTGTGCTGTGAGATTTTTAGAAAGTTTACCCCATGCTCATACCCCACTTCTTGGATTGAGACCATGTTAACTTCGTCACCAGATGTGACACTTCCTCTAATTTCAGCTTAGACTCATTCTATCTGAACAATTTTGTTTGAACACACTTCTCCCCATTCGATAAAGTTGACTATGTGACGAGCAAGGGGATTGTTTGCCACAGATGCTTGCCTCTGTTGGAGCTTGAATTTTCTAGCATCTAGCAGGTCTTGTTTGGCATGCCTCAAAGGTTCACAATTTTTAGTATGGTGACCATATTGATTGTGATACTTGTAGAATAAATCAATTCAAAATTTCAACGGGAGAAGATACGGCAGTGGACGAGGTGTAAGTACCTTTAACTTTCCAGCCTGTACCAATACTTTAAGAAATTTATTTCTGGTCATTCCCAATTTCGTAAATTGTCTTCTAGTTCTCCAATTCTGATGAGCAGGGGTATTGCTCGGATTCTTTGAGATTAATGGATGAGCATTAATGTTGGCAAGTTGTCCCACTGATCGATTTACTAATTCATTACAGGGGAATTCTCCTTGATGGATTATCTGATCATCACATGCCTTCATAGCTCTCAGTAATTCCTCCCATCGGTTCAATCTATCTCCGTAAGGATCAGCCTCCTCTCTTGGCCTTTGGATCACGGGGGCTCTCTGGACGATCAATGGTTTCTGAAACACAGCCTCATCTATGTCTTCTAATGTGGGATCTGAGGGGATTTTTGGCACAGCTTGCTTAGGGCTACTCAATCCTTGTAGGAGTGCCACATTCATTCTCTCAATGGTTGATCATTGGGATTGCAGTTGCATCCATAGGCCATGAATCATGATAACGATTGTCTCTATGATATTTACTATTCTCTCAATTCTGTCCTCTGTAGTGCTTGAAACTTGGTTTGATCCGTCAGCTATTGGTTCAGTTGATGCGGTTGAGGTAGGACTAACTGGTTCAGGTTTGGACACACTAGACAACCTCCCAGTGAGGGGATCTCTTATCCACGAGGTAGAAATGGTTACGATTTTGGCTTACTCTTGATCTAATACCAAAAAAGAACCAAAACTGACAAGTATTAGGACTTTGGGATGGTGGGAAAATGGAATAAGAAGTTACATGCACAAACAAAGTTGACTTGACCAAACAAATGTTAGCTCCCTTATGAAATCCATTAAACAAGCATTATCCGGATCAATTTAGTTGCTTCGACTGACCCCGTGATTAGTCTTTGGCTTCATGACCCAAACAGTTCGTTAGGCAACCACTTGGTTTGTTAAATTCAAAGAGATTGAAACTGATATACTTATTCCTAGCTTTCATATGGGATAGTTAGCAAAAGCGGTTCATGACTGAACAAACCAGTAAATAACAGCTCCATCACAACATCTATGTCATAACAGGGAATTTCTGCTCATTTTTAAAGCCGATGTGTTAACAATGATGGATCCATACTCTGAGTTCATTGATAGAGAGTGTACAGTGGCTGTCCACTATGATGTAGGACTGGTTTATACATTTCTCTAGCTCCCATCAAGTGAGGGTTCAAGATGCTCATCGTGTGAATTCTAACATGTCAACCAATCGAGAATTAAAATGGATAGAACTTCGACATCACTGGCATAAATGTCGTAATTGAACAGGTTTTACCATGTTGGTTTAGGGATGGACCAAAAATAACAAACATGTGGCTCAAACTGGATTAGGATTGCCAAGGCTACCTTGACGAGGAGGAGTGGCCTATCCTGTCCACACGGTGAATTATTGGCCCCTCGGTTCCTTTTGATATACCATTTTACAAAATGGCATGACCTAGAATAGCATGACACCTTCTCGCGCGGACCCTAGAAACAATCGTCAGAGACCCTCATTAGTGGAGATTGTACAAGGTACGTGTCGAGGTTGTGCTTTTCATCTAGTGGGCATTCCCATCTGCATGAGGACCTGGGTCAACTAACGGCATGATGTGTGACTGAAACCATACCCCCTAAAACAATATGTACAAATAAAAATAATAGTAGCCCTAGATCTAGCATCCAACGTCAGTCAATCAATGTAAGGAAAGTGAATCTAGAGTCTGAACGTAGAATCCCCAACGGAGTCACCACTGTGAGAACAAAGTTCGTCTCTCATCCACCCATCTCCAATGGACAGAAAAAAATGATGATTTGGAGTCGCCACCTAGATTAAGGTCTAGGACCTATAAAAATGTAGTCTCATCATAAGAAAAGAATTTTATTGACTCATTGGACCCAATATATTGGCTTTGGTTTATCAAAGAATGGGTAAGCGTTCAAGGTACAGTTTGGGAAGGTGTTAGGCACCTAAAGCTGCAAGATCTGAAAATCGGCCTCCTATACGATTCTACTTTCCTTAGACTTTATGGTTTTGACTGTTCATGGTCAATGGATGATGACTAGGGCTCATGGGGAATCTTATGCCAAGTTGCTAAGTTCTTCTAACCTAGGTTCAGCCAAACATGTTCTCAAAATAAAATAACAAAAAAATAATATTCAGTGAACCGAACCTAAGATGGTTCGATGATGGACTGAATCTGAGATGTCCAAGACATCTTAGATTGCCTACATATTCCAATCCTAGAAATCAAGTCCATAACATAGTTCGTATGGAATGTGATTAAAGTTTATGGATGTGATTTATGCTTAAGCTTTCTTAGATTCAATTATTCAAGTTAAAGTTTATGCTTGATGATGATTGAGATTGAATCTAGATATGACCTATGTGGACTGAAGTGAATATGGATATGGATGTGGAGGACCTAAGGATTCAAAGATGTGGTACCGTACTTGGGGAGGTCCTCCAAGTTGCCTAAGTATTTCAAAGGCCCTGAAAATTAGGTACAACGTAGTTCATTATGATGGGTTGTGGATAGATGTAGATATCCTAAAGAATACTAAAGAAGGCTAAAGTGCGTACAACCCAAGTGGATCAAGGTACGGTTTGGGACCTATAAGTGAACCACAGTCTAAGGGTGTACAGTCCGAGTGAACCACATGTATAGATTCGAGAGAACCTAAAGGATGTACAGTTCTAGTGAACCACAGGTACAGATTCGAGTGAACCTAAGGGGTGTACAGTTCTAGTGAACCATAGGTACAGATTCGAGTGAACCTAAAGGGTGTAATGTTCTAGTGAACCACAGGTACAGATTCGAGTAAACCTAAATGATGTACAGTTCTAGTGAACCACAGGTATAGATTCGAGTGAACCTAAAGAATGTACAGTTCTTGTGAACCATAGGTACAAATTCAAAACATACAATCTGAGAGAACCCCAAGTATGCCTTAGAATAAGGTGGAACCGTGTTTGGGAATCTCTCCAAACACCCTACGTATCTTAGGGTGCTACTCTGTGAATCAGAATCCACGTAGTTCAGAAGCGGATTCATTCAATCATTCATGTACTTTTTTCAATATCAGGGTGTGGAACCTAAATGCTCTATGTTGGGTTAGGCTTTCTGATTCTTGATTAAAATTTATCACTTTTCTATTCTTACCCTTCTCGTAAATGTGAGTGCCTACATACACGTACCCACACCTAATATGTCTTCTAGGTGTACAGATATGGCAGTTCGACTAGGGTGTTGCAGAAATTAAATTATTGTCAATAATAAATATCATTCAAATATGGCAAGTAACAACAATATCATCTCAAGTATAGCAATAAAGCATGTCATCTCAAATATAGCAAGTATGTGAAAGCATTGATCAAGCATCGATCATCAACAATGTGACCAAGATCATATTTGATCGATGGTTTATATTCAATTTAAACATTCATGAGGTCAATCCGACCGTTCAAATTCAATTAAATCACTCAAAAAGGATAATCTATACATTCAAATCAATCATCAAGACATTCCAATGGTCCAGATTCATTTATATCACTCACGATTAATCTAATGGTTCAAATTCAAATGAGATGCTCATGATCAAGATCTAATGGTCTATATTTCATATCACTCACGATCAATAGCTATATTCATTTCATTATAAGATCCAAATCAAAATTAAACGTTCAATGGCTTACAATTAATAATCTCTCATGATCCAAACAAAAAACAATCTTCCAATGGCTCAAAATTAATCATATTAGAAACTCTAGATCAATGGCTAGATTTTAATCACATCAAATTCCAAGATCAGTGGCCAAAATTTAATCATGTAAAATTCAACATCACATGGTCATATTTTTTTAATCACATTGAATTCTATCATCAATTATCTAGATTTCATTAACATTAAAAATCCTATATCAAAGACCATGATTTATTCACATTAAATTCAAGATTAATGGCCCAATTTTATTTATATCATCAAAATTCCAAGGATATGGGATCGATCAATTTCATAACAATTTCAAGCATATGATCGGACCAATTTTATCAAAAATCCATGGATGTGGTCAGACCAATTTCATCAAAATTCCATAATCGGATCAATCTCATCAACTTCCACAATCGGATCAATTTCATCAATTTCTCACGATGGGATCAATTTTCAATTTCATCAAAAATTCATATGATCGGATCAATTTAATTAAAAATTCCATTCATGTTTGGATCAATTTCAATTTCATCACAATATGCCATAGTCGGATCAATTTTATCACATGAAACTCCAAGCATATGATGGACCAATTTCATCAAAATTCCATGGATGTGGTCGGACCAATCATGATCAAATGGCTGAAATTTAAGCACATTAAAAATCCATGCAATGGATCAAATTAAATTTATGCCGGTGGCTAAAATTTAATTAAGATAAATACAATGGCTTACATGGGATCAAGGGTTGTGATGGAATCATGGGCAAGACTGGTTTGTGCAGTGGAATTAGGTGGTATGAGTGCCATTCAAATTTAATGGTTACAGTAGGTATGCAAGGATCTATTAGGTGTTTAGTTTTGAGGATTAATGGCAGCAAACAGAAGAATAAAGAAAAAGCTAATGCAAGGGGAAGGTTGGGCTTACCTTGGCCGCTCCCACTTCTTCTTCAATGTTCTTCTTCAGTCTTCTTCTTCTCTATTGGCTGCTCCTACTATTGCTCTCTTGTTTTTTTTTTTTTTCTCTTTTTCCCCGTGTCCCTTTCTCCAACTCTCCCTTTCCTCAAATCTCTCTTCCTCCTTTTCTTTTGAGTTTTTTTTTTCTTCTTTTTTCCCCATGTCCCTCTCTCCAACTCTCCCTTTCCTTAAATTTCTCTACCTCCTTTTCTTTTGAGTTTTTTTCTTCCTTTTTCCTTAACTCCTCCCACGTTCTCCTACTTCTCTTCCTTTTTTTGTGTTTTTTTTCCCTTTTTTTTTCATTCCAAATTTCTCTTCACCTTTTGAATCTTTTTTCCCTTTTATTTTCTTTCCAAATTTCCCCCTCTCTCCACCGTCTTTCCTTTCTCTCTCTTCTTTCCTTTTTCTATTTTTTTCTTTATTTTCTCCCACTTTCCATAGATTCGGCCAGCCCATCTCTCTCTTTTTTTCTTTTCTCATTTGGATCTTCTTGATCTCTCTTTCCTTTTAATTCTTTTTCTTTCCATGGTTATCCCTACCCCGGGTTTCCTTTCTTTCCATTCTCTTCAGTCCTCCCCTTCCACCCGGTCCCAATGTCATTTCCTCACTTATTTCCTATTATATGTCTCTCGGATCCATCAATATATATATATGTATATATATATATATATATATATTATATATATATATTATAAAAATATAATTTATACATAAATTAAATGCACATGGACTGAACCGTTTCGAACCAGGTTGAGACTGGCTTGGGTTGACTAAGTTAAACTGATGTGGGTTGAATAGGATTGGGCCAAGATTGGTTTTTTTATTCTATCATTTCATAGACCATTTTCGTCGTCATTTCACATGGAATTTTTCGACAGCCTCCACCCTAAATTTTCTATGTTCACTTTGTAGAACACTAAAAATGAGAAATACTGGAGCTTGAATCACCTCATTTGGACGTAAAATGGCCAACTTATGAATTTCTAAAGTTTAAATAGGCCAATTCATGATAATTCGGCTAGCAACTCTGCATGGGATGCCTCGGAGATCTCTGTCTCAAATCCTTCACATCCACTTTGTAGAGCACTAAAAAAGAAACATATTGGAGTTTGAATTACTTCATTTGGACGTCGGATAATAAAATTATGAGGAATTGAAGTTTAAGCGGGCATATCAGTTTACGGCTCCACATGGGATCCTTCGGAGACCTCTATCCCAAATTCTCCACATCCACTTTGTAGAGCACTAAAAATGAAACATATTAAACTTTGAATTACCTCATTTGGACGTCGGATAGTAAAATTATGAGGAATTGAAGTTTAAGCGGGCATATCGGCTTGCAGCTTTGCATGGGATCCCTCGGAGACCTCTGCTCCATATTTTCCACGTCCACTTTGTAGAGCACCAAAAAATGAGGAATAATGACACTGGAATCATTTTATTTGGATGTCAAATGATCGAGATATGAGAAGATGAAGTTTAAATAACTAAACTTACGATAATTTGCATGCAAGCCCCTGGATATTATTAATCTTCAAAAATTACCCTTATTCTTATTCTTAGACTAAAATAGCCATATCTTCTTCATTTGACATTGGAATTGAGCGATTTTGGTCTCATTTCGAAGGTATTTCTAAGACCTACGCATTCATGTAGGTTGCAACCCATTTCCTTACTGTGGAGCCTACCAAAAACCTCCTCAAAGTCATAGCTAAAATCCAAATCTTGCATTGAGATCCACCAACTTGCCATATGTATTCATCTAGGCTCCTAGACACTGGGGATCATCTCAGTTATTCTCAAAACATTACAGAGAGCATGCTGGGGCTAATCGACTATCATTTTTGAGAGAGTTTCACTCGCCTCCCCTGTATTTTTTAAACTTACTCTTACTTCTCCCACTTTGATGTCTACTCTCCAGTAAGATTTTGTTCAACTAGGGATGGAAAAATGGGGTGCTTACAGATACCCCTATTTAGCCCAGATTGTATTAATTGATGGTAAAGATAAGAGAACCGCATTTTTGCCTCTCATATTGGAGAGACGAAAATTCAAAGAGGTTAGATCATCAAAACACTCAACATTCATGCATATAACATGGCAAATATTAAAAATTCAAATTCTAACATACAACATTCTGACCGCTATGTCTCGGTCAGAATTCAAATTCTGACCGGTCGACTATACCGGTCGCAACACTGTATACAGAGTGTCGACCGGTATCTCCCAGAGGTGGGACCGCTATGTCTCGGTCAGAATTTTGGTTCTGACCGGTCGACTATACCAGTCGCAACCCTGTATACAGAGGTGCGACCGGTATGTTGCGACCGGTATGCACCAGAAAAGTTGGAAAAAAAATTTCTAAAAAATTTTTTTAAAAAAAAATTGTGTAAATCAAAATTTTATTTCTCGGCTATTTCCCCTTGTATTATTCAAGACTAACACTACTATTATTGTGGTTCTCACGTTTTATGTCTTATTCTCATATCCAAACAGAATAGTCTGAGATGGTGGGAGGAAACGGTCGTAGGGGTCGAAAGCGTCATCAGGCCAGGATGCGCCTAGAGGAAGAACAGGTTGAACAAGACCATGTTAGAGAGCGAAGTCCGGAAGTGGAGGAGGAACAGGTTCCAGAAGTACCAACAAATTTACCTGGGCCGCCCCACAGGGATTCTGAGACCATTGTTACAAACCTGGTCTATCAGATGCAAGCTCAACAAAAGGAGTTCCTGAGCGAGGTACTGAAGATGCTCAGGCCAACAGGTTCTGTTCCCACGGGAGGTACGCCTAAGTCTGGAGAGAGAAATACTTCACAACCGATGCAGGGTAGCCCAAGATTGATGGGCCAAGCACAGAACATACCACCATCGCATCAGTTCCCATCGCATTCTGCTTACCCGGGAGCTTATCCGTACCCACCACCATGGTACGGAGCAGACACGCAGGGACAGCACAATCTAAGTAGGGCGGTGGATAGATTCCTGAAGTTGAAGCCTTCATCATTTACTGGTAGAACAGGGAAACCATTGTGGCCAGCACAGTGGGTTGCAGAGATGGAGAAGAATTTCCGTCTGATGACATGTACGGAAGAGGAAAAAGTTTTATTTGCTACTCACATGCTGAAAGAAGATGCAAATGCTTGGTGGAATTCTACACGAGCATACCTGGAGAATAAGTATACATTGGTGGATTGGGAAGTGTTTAAAACCACCTTCTTCAATAAATATTTTCCGAAGAGTTTCAGAGATCAAATGGAGAAGGAGTTCCTTAACCTACAACAATCTCAGTTGACCGTGGATGCTTATCAGCAGAGGTATGAAGAACTATTCTTCTTCGCACCGGAAAGTATACAAGAGGAAGAGACCAAGACACGTAGGTTCACTATGGGACTACGTGGAAGCATCAGAGAGCACATATTGGGTCTGGACAAGAAGATCTACAATGAGGCTGTGCAGGTTGCGAGGGTGATAGAGTCCAGTCAGAGGGACAGCTTCTTCGCCCAGAACAGGGGAGTGAAGAGACCTGCTAGTGAGAGTTCGGGTGGCGGTAATACGAGACCATTCCGCCCATACAGGGCTCAGACCGCTACAGTGCCTGCAAGGAACAATGCGGCACCACCTGTGCCACAGAATGTCGGATACAACCCGAATATAATGTGTTTCAACTGCCAACAAGTGGGTCATATTGCAAGGACCTGCACTCTACCTAAGAAGCAACCGCCCCAGCAAGGAAGAGTTTATGCGGTCACCACTGAAGAGGCAGCTGCATCACCTGATGTGGTTACTAGTACGACTCTATCCCTTACTATTTGGCTTATCTTTATCATTTGTGTGTATGCGCATATAGACTAAGGGATGATAGAAAATTCTAGGAATTGTAAATGTAGCTGGTATACCCGCCAGAGTATTATTTGACTCTGGGGCGACGCATTCCTTTGTCTCGATTTCTTTTGGGAAGCGAATGGAGTTACCAATCAAGCATTTGAACCCAAGCTTGATAGTTCGCTCTCCACTAGGAGTCGAAGTGGCTTTGACCGAATTTTATGGACCATGTACTGTATGTATTGAGGGCCGAGACTTAGAAGCAAGCCTAGTAATACTCGAGATGGCAGACTTTGATGTCATTTTGGGAATGGATTGGCTAAGCCATCATTCGGCTGTCCTTTTATGTGGTGAAAGGAAGCTTGTGCTTACTGACAAAGAGGGAAGGGAGTATAGTTTCGCTGGGATCAAGCTATCTAGGAAGCGAAAGTTGATTCTCTCCGCCCTAAAAGCTAAGAGATGCTTGGAGAAAGGGGGAGTGGGGTATTTGGTATCTGTAGTCGACATCATTGCTGAGGTGCCAAAGATGGAAGATCTAGAGGTGGTACGAGAGTTTCCAGATGTATTTCCAGAAGATCTCCCAGGTTTACCACCAGACAGGGCTACAAAATTTGTGATAAACTTTATGCCAGGTTCGGCGTCGGTGTCTAAAGCACCATACAGAATGGCCTTGACTGAGTTAAAGGAGTTGAAGACCCAGTTACAAGAGTTGTTGGATAAGGGCTTCATACGACCTAGTATATCACCTTGGGGAGCACCGGTATTATTCGTCAAGAAGAAGGTTGGAAGTGTAAGGCTGTGCATTGACTACCGTGAGCTGAACAAGTTGACGATCAAGAATCGGTATCCTTTGCCTAGGATTAATGATTTGTTCGATTAGCTGCAGGGTGCAAAGGTTTTCTCGAAGATCGATCTCCGATCAGGGTATCACCAATTAAAGATCAAGGCCAGAGATATTTCGAAGATTGCTTTCAGGACGGGGTATGGGCATTATGAGTTTCTAGTTATGTCTTTCGGGTTGACCAATGCTCCAGCGTCATTTATGGAACTGATGAACCGAGTGTTTCAAGATATGTTGGACACTTCGGTCATCGTATTCATCGATGACATATTGATCTACTCTAAGGACATGGAGACTCATACATCGCACTTGAGGGCAGCCCTACAACGGCTGAGACAGGAGAAGCTTTATGCTAAGTTCAAGAAGTGTGAGTTTTGGCTGAAGGAAGTGGCTTTCTTGGGCCATGTTGTATCTGAAGACGGTATCAAGGTCGATCCAAGCAAGATAGCTGCTATAGTAAGATGGGAAGCACCAAAATATGTTGCGGAAATTCGTAGTTTCCTTGGGTTGGCTGGTTATTATAGAAGATTCGTAGAAGATTACTCCAGGATCGCTGTTCCACTCAACAGATTGACCAAGAAGGGAGAGAAATTTGTATGGACAGATGAGTGCGAGAAGTGTTTTCAGACTTTGAAGCCAAGACTAGTCTCTGCACCTATCTTGACCATCCCAGAACCAAGCGTACCGTTTACTTTATATACGGATGCTTCAGGTTTGGGTATTGGGTGTGTATTGATGCAGGGAGAACAGGTGATTGCTAATGCATCAAGACAGTTAAAGGAGCATGAGAAGAATTATCCTACGCATGACTTGGAGCTAGAAACGGTTATTCATGCAATCAAGACTTGGAGACACTACTTGTACCGTGAGAAGTTTCAAATCAAGTCAGATCACAAGAGCTTAACTTATCTTTTCACTCAGAATGATCTGAATATGAGACAGAGGAGATGGCTGGAATTGTTAAAAGATTATGATTGTGACATCCAGTACCATCCAGGTAAAGCAAATGTCGTGGTTGACACCCTAAGCAGAAAGTGGGCATCGAAACCAGAGGTAGGACCAAGTACAAATGCTGCATTATGTGCCACAGCTTCAAGTTCAATCGAAGGTGATGAAGAGTATATTATAGAGACTGCAGAAGATCTAGTTGAGCAAGGCTTGATTCATAAGTTCACTATGATGTTCGCGGCATTGAAGATCTCACCGGATCTAGTTGATGAAGTCAAAGTAGCAATCCTACAGGATCCACATCTCAAGACAGTACAAGAAGACTTAGAGAAGGGTACGAGCAATCCTGACTTTACCTTGTATTCAGACAGGGTACTCAGGTATCGTGGACGTTTATGTATACCGGAGAGTGAAGACTGCGATATCAGAGATCGAGTTATGACTGAAGCTCATTACACTCCATATTCGGTACATCCAGGAAGTACCAAAATGTACCATGATTTAAGAAAACTATATTGGTGGAGGGGTATGAAAGAGGATATAGCTCGTTTCGTGTTCCAGTGTCTGAATTGTCAACAAGTTAAAGCGGAAAGGCAGAGACCCGCAGGTTTGCTACAGCCATTACCAGAACCTGCATGGAAGTGGGATTGCATTACCATGGATTTTGTCACTGGCTTACCTTTGACACCAAGGTCAGTGGATGCAGTTTGGGTTATAGTCGACCGACTCACCAAGACAGCTCAATTTATTGCGGTTAGACCTCAGTATACCATGGAGAAACTGGCCAAGTTATAAGTGGATAATATAGTCAGACTTCATGGCGTTCTAGAGAGTATAGTATCTGACAGAGATCCCCGTTTTACATCAAAGTTCTGGGAAGGATTACAGAAAGCTATGGGAACAAAGTTGAAGTTCAGTACAACTTTTCACCCTCAGACGGACAGACACAGAGCGAACTATTCAAATTTTGGAAGATATGCTCCGAGCTTGTGCAATAGATTTCAAGGGAGCTTGGGATGAGAAGCTATCACTTATCGAGTTCGCTTACAACAACAGTTATCAGGCTACAATTCAGATGACCCCATATGAAGCACTCTATGGGAAGAAGTGTCGTATACCTCTGTTATGGAACGAAGTGGGGGAAAGAAGAATTGTAGGACCGGAGTTTGTTGAAGAAACTTGCTAAGTGATTGATCAGATCAAGGAGAGAGTAAAGACAGCTCAAGTTCGACAGAAGCACTATGCGGATAATCGACGTCGGGAGCTGGAGTTTGCAGTGGGTGGCAAAGTGTTCTTGAAGGTATCACCCGTGCGAGGTCTGAAACGGTTTGGTGTGAAGGGGAAGCTTTGCCCCAGGTATCTGGGACCATATGAGATATTGACCCGACGTGGTAATGTAGCATATCAATTGGCTCTACCACCATCGATGTCCAGTGTTCATAACGTGTTCCATGTATCATTACTGAAGAAGTATGTCAGAGATCCATCGCACATCTTGACCGCTGATCCCCCAGACTTGACTGAAGACTTAACATTCGAAGTGGTGCCTGTGATGCTCTCAAGTCGAAAAGTTCAGCAACTTCAAACCAAGGATATCCATTATGTGAAGGTGCATTGGAGAAGCCAAAATGTAGAGGAAATTACTTGGGAAGAAGAGAACGCGATGAGGAAGGAGTATCCTAACCTTTTTGATGATCAAGGTACGTTTAAATTTAGAGGCCGAAATTTCTTTTAAGGGTAGGGGAGTTGTAGAACCTACATGCAAATTTCGGGACAAAATTTCTTATAAGGGTGGTGGAGTTTGTAAGACCCGCACTCCGTAAATCCGGTCTAAATCTTGGTTTTGTGTCGTGACAGGTCTTCCGATCATCACCGGGCCAGACGGGGCAAGCGGATGACAAACAGGTATGAAATCGGACCAAAGATGACCAAATAGTCATCATTTTATGTTGATCGATCGATGGTACCGGTCGACTGGTAGGGCTTGCGCAGCTAAGTGCGGGAATCCGGAAATTGACTTCTGAGGGTCCCACATTCCTGATTTCGAATCCTAGAAGTTTCCTAATCCTAGTAGGGTTACTAAACCCTATTTTTAGCCTATAAATACACCCTTAAGCCTCCTCAAATCCGTTCCATTGTCTCTCGCAAACCCTAGAGAAGAGAAAGAGGTTGGAAAGGAGAAGGAGCTAGGAGAAAGAAGAAGGTGCCGCCATTATCGTTCGACGAGGCTCAAGCTACGCCAGTCAACGGTAAGTGTTCGAATCAATCTTATTATCCTATGTTAGTTGTGTGGGTGGATCAATACCATGTAACGTAGGTATTGATCTAAAACCCTAAATTGGCCAATAAACCCTAAGTTGCCGTCAAACCCTAGATTCAAGTTTCAAGATGATATTCATCGAAACGAGACTCGAATGAGTTGGGGATAACTCTAACTCAAAGATTAGACTTAGAATGGATAAGAGAAACCTTGGAAATCCATGGAGGATGATCGACGGCAGTCGAAAACCCATGTATGGTCTTCCGAAGACATACCGGTCGACTATACCGGTTGCACATGGTGCAACCGGTATGATGCCACCGGTATCCCTCGGGAGGCTGGTCTGTGGGGACCGGCTGACCATACCGGTCGCCAGTCTTCCCCACAGAGCTGCGACCGGTACATGCCACCGGTCAGCTCTGTAAGGGTATTTTGTAACCATGTTGGTTTCCGACCAACATGAAACCCTAAACAATATATTCTAATGAAACCCAAATAATATTGTAGGACTTTGTGACATATCGTTTGGACCTTGCGACGAGGAGCAAGTTATCGAACGAGCGTCAGGTAAGGGAATCTGACCTAAACCTAATAATTAATGGACAGTAAATTGTTGTTAATCACCTGATTATATGAGATGTGTTGTTTGTGCATATTCACATGCCATCCTTTACTTTCAGTTATTATTACTATTCATGCATTGATAGGATGTGATTGTTAGGCATGTGATTGTTTTCGTTAGTGTGTGGAGTGGAGCATGGGCTTGGGATCGCTCCTCACACTAGCACCTTTGGTAGTATTCTGTCTTAACATGTTTGGAACTGGTGGGGTATCAGGGGAAGGTCGTGGTACGGTGGTCTCCGATATTGATGTTGGCCTGGCCATTGTTATGTGGCACTGCGTTCTCCGAGTCGACGCTGGCTTGTCCACGATGCTTTAGCTCTATCTCTATGCCGTAGGGAGTTATGTTGGGATAGGGTCTACCTGCGTATTGTTCTATCCTAGTGAGTTAGTTGCGGATAGGGTATCAAGGGAGGTGTGGGAATGCCTTAGCTCTATCTCTATGCCGTAGACGGCTGTGCTGGGATAGAGCGTACATTGATGACATATAGGATTGGTTAGTTGCGAGCCCAGTTTTCGAGCCCTGGCCAGTAGGGGCTTAGGTACTGGTATGGGTAGAGTATCAGGGGAGGTACGGGGGTATCTTAGCTCTATCTCTATTCCATGATGGGTGCATGTGGGCCAATGGGGGTGTGATCCATGAGGTGCCACACACTCGTGTATAGAGGTGCGGGGGCCACCAAACCTTTCTATAGCACATTGCAATCTTAAAACCAAACCACAGCATAAAACTGATTGTTACTCATGCATAACAATGTGAAACTGTCTGATTGTCTTACTAAGCTGTGTTGTGAGCTCACCCTTTGTGTACACATTGTTTTTAGATGTTGATGCAGGTTATACTGTTGATGACTACGTGAACGCTCCGACGTATGGAGGTGTTGCTACTCTAGATGTGCAAGCAGGAGAGGACGAGCATGATGCTTCATGCGAGTGCCCTTTCTGCGTGTACCTTTGATCGGATTTTATTTATCTCTTTCAGTTATTTTCGGTTGGATTAAATGGATGTACGGATATTATTTTATGTGTTTGAATTTGGATAATTGGAAATTTATTTAAATTATCAATAGATACTCAGTTCATTCTATTTAAAGTCTTCCACTGTATATTTATATTCTGATTGTGGTTATGTGTAATTGTTTGTATGAACGGACACGGCCTATTCGAGATCCTGGTGTGAACCGTTGGTTCAATGGCGGTTCACTCACACCATTCTGGTTGGATCAGAATTGGGGTGTGACAAATACAGTAACATCAGGACTATCAACCATCATCACCAAATCATGTACATTCAAAACAAATGACTCTGTTAGTATGCATACTCCAAATGAAATTGGGAGGATAAATAAAAATTAAAATGGTTCTCACAAGGTCATAAACTTTGTCTGATTATGTCACACCTCAATTCCGACTGAACCAGAAGTGTGAGTGAACCGTCTCCAAACCACGTCTCACACCAGGATCTCAATAGACCATGTCAACAAACCATTCCAAGAAAACCAAGTATAATCAGAGAGTAATAAATAGCAACGGATATAAATAAACAAATGAACAAAATTTTCTATTTGTAATTAAATAATTATCCAGTTATGCCATCATCCACAATCATAAATAATAATTTATGATATCGTTTATACCCAACTGAAAGAATAAATAAATAAATAATCCTTAAAGGAACACACAGAAAGAGCACTCTCATGAGGCGTCATGCTCGTCTTCTACTGCCTGTATGTCAATAACAGCTACTATCCCGTACGCTGGGGTAGTCATAAAGTCTTTAACCGTATAACCAACATCAAGATCTGAAAAAGAGAGTATATATATTTGGGTGAGCTCACAACTTAGCTGAGTAAAGCACAAGACCAATACAACATACAAAATGCATAAGATAACATTACAAATGGGTTAGATATAATTTGCAAAATGCTATGGTAAGGTTTGGTGGCCACCGCACCTCCATGCACGAGAGTGTGAGCACACCCAACAGTCAGGCTCTGATCCATACTACTACTGTAGCCCCACATTACTCACTCAGGTATAGAAATAGAGCTAAAGTCTGGCGAGCAAGCTGAGCCACCATCCCACGTCCTCCCCTTGATACCCTACACCGCACCAACACCTAAACCCCTCTTGGCAAGGGCTTGTAAGTGGGTTCCGTTTCTAACCAGTCCAATATGTCATCACAGTATCTATGGCCCTACCCCAGCTCAACTCCATACGACATAGAGATAGGGCTCGAGTCTGGTGGGCAGGAGGAGCCACAATCCCACGTCCTCCCCCTGATACCCTATTCGCACCAAACCCGCTAAGGTAGACGGCGATACAAAAATGTGTCAGTGTGAGGATATATCCAGGGCTCTACTCCCCTTCACATTCCACACACTAACGAAAACATTCACATCCCTAAACAAACAACATTCCTAGCACACGAATATGCATGAACAGATAATAAAATTTAAAAAACTGGATAACATGTGTAGTGCACAAGCAACAAACAATAATCACAGAACCAGATATGATCACAATGGTTTACTGTTATTTAGTTAATTAAGGTTTGGGGTCTTGTCCCTTACCTGACGCACGATTGCAAGTCCGCTCTGCATCACAGAGCCCACTCACGTCGCTTACAAGTCTTACATGATCATATTTATAGATTAGAATTAAGTTATTAGGGTTATAGTTGGTTAGAACCAAGTCTGGCCAACAACAAGGCTTCGGTAAGCATACTGGTGGCAGTACCGGTTTCAGTATAGTGAGACCGATATGCACTGCAGTATATACCAGTCTTAGTACCAGTCTCAATATACTGCAGTCGGTATGTGCCTGCGGTATATATCGTAGGACCATACCGTAGGATTTATTATCCAGTCGGTATGCCTGACGCTATGGGGCCAAGAGCCCAATCTCGGACCTCCCTCTCCCATCGATCATCGGCTCAGTTTTTAGGATTCTTCCTAAACCATTTTAAGGTCCAAATACTTGTTTGGTCATCTAGGTTTCGACTATTTCGTCGCATCCTTCTCAGTTTGGATCTCAATGAGAACTAGGGCTTTGAGCTTCTTAGGATTTTGAATCATTACACCGTTTTACGGCTTGGATCTGAAATCCTAACATCAATACAGAGGTTGAGCACTTGCCAGTGTTTGTTGAATGGTGGTGCTCTCCTCCAATGGAAAAATCCCCCTTTTTGCACAGTCTCCTTCCTCCTTGCTCTTTCTCAGATCTCTTCTAGACGGTTTAGGGTTTGAGAATGTTTGAAAAGGATCTAAGGAGAAGACATGATGTGTATATTTAGTGGGAGACCATTCTAGGAAGGTCTCCTACATCTAAAAGGTTTCCTAAACTCGGATTTAGAGTGTGAGACCCACTAGAGTCTGTCTCCACCCATGAATACATACCGATTGCACATACCGGTCTCACTCTAAGTAAGACCAGTACTGAGACTGGTATGTAAAAATTTAGTTTTTACATAACATTTCTCATACCTGTATATCATGGTCCATCACCTGACATCGCCAACAGGTCCGACTATGATTGGGAGAACTGTCACAACATAAATCATTAGTTAAATCAGGTTTTCAGAGTACGATTCTTACAACTTTCCACCCTCAAAAGAAATTTCGTCCTTAAAATTTGCATGTAGGTCTCATTATTCCCCCACCCTTAAAGGAAATTTCATCCTCAAAATTATAGTACCTTCAGAGTCGAAAAGATGAGGGTATTCTTGTCGCATGGCATCCTCCTCCTCCCAGGTGATTTCTTCTACATCCTGACTTTTCCAAACCACCTTGACGTAGTGTATAGCACGCCTTTGAAGCTGTTGTATCTTTTGACTGATTAGCTTGATTGATCCTACCTCGAAGGTCAAGTCTTCTGTTAAATCTAGAGGGTCTGCAACAAGAATATTCGAGGGGTCTCTCACGTACTTCTTCAGTAGGGACACGTGGAAGACATTGTAGACACTGGACATCACTAGTGGCAATGCAAGTTGACAGGCCACATTGCCACATTGCCACATTGGGGCAGAATCTCATATGGTCTTACTTATCTATGACATAATTTTTCTTTCTTCCCGAACCGCTTCAGGTTTCTTACTGGTGATATCTTCAAAAACACCTTATCACCAACGGTGAATTCGAGGTCTCAGTGCCTGTTATCATCGTAGTTCTTCTGATACACTTAAGCTGTCTTCACTCTGTTGTTCATCTGGTCCACTGCTTTGCAAGTTTCATCCACAAATTCTAGTCCTACGATCCATCTTTCTCCGACCTTGTTCCATAACAATGGTGTCCAACATTTCTTACCATACAAGGCCACATATGGAGCCATCTAGATCGTAGCCTGGTAGCTATTGTTATAGGCAAACTCGATGAATGAAAGCTTCTCATCCCAAGCTCCCTTAAAGTCAATAGCACATGCTCGAAGCATGTCTTCTAGGATCTAGATGGTCCTCTCTAACTGACCATCTATTTGAGGGTGAAAGGCTATATTGAACTTTACTTTTGACCCCATGGCCTTCTGTAGTCCCTCCCAGAATTTTGATGTGAAGCGTGGATCTCTGTTAGATACTATACTCACTGGCACACCGTGGAGTCTAACTATATTTGTCACACCCCAATTCCGTACTATTCAGAATGGTGTGATGAACCACTAATAAACCAACGGTTCAACCAGGATCTCTAATAGGCTGTGTCCTTTTAAATTAAACCATACACATCCACAACCATAATCAGAATAAATACACAATAGCCGCAGTCTTAATAATAAATGAACTAAGGATCTAACTGTGATAATCATAAGTAAAATATCAAATTATGTTGTATCAACCGAGGCATAAGTAAATAGAATATCAAATTACATTTCCTTAATAGTTCTAATAGAAATTTAATAAAAAACGCATGAGTTGCACTCGAATGAGGAGTCATGCGTCTCCACTATATCTTCAGCCTCCATTGCAGCCATGTGCCCATACACAGAAGCATTCATATATTCTTCCACAGTGGTACCAGCATCATTTACTAAAAATATTCGACGTCAAAAGGGTGAGCACACATCACGGCTCAGTGAGCAAACAAAACAATGCAATAAACATATGCATGCATTCAATTAATATCTGTGGTTTGGTATATAAGTTTGCAATGTGCTATAGAAAGGTTCGATGGCCGCCTCACCTTTATACATGAGTGTGTGAATCCGCCTAAAGATTAACGTTTATTTTCGTCCGACATGCACCCACCATGGAATAGAGATAGAGCTAAAGTGCTTAGGACCACACTGCATCACACTTCCCCTGATACACTACCCATACCAACACGTAAGCCCCTGCTAGCGAAGGCTTGCAAACTGGGCTCGCAACTAACCAATCCTAATGTCAAATAGTGTACCCAAGGACTCACCCCAGCATCCCTCAATATGTCCACAGAGATAGAGCTAAGGCCGCCTCGGCAGAGTCGAAGACCACACGGTCCGAGACCACCTCCCTGATAACCTACGACATAATAGTTCTGCTAAGGTAATGGCGATACGACGATGTCAGTGGACAAGACTTGAGTAGAGATAAAGCTAAAGTTATGTGTCCAGGCTGAACCACAATGTCACGTCCTCCCCCTGATGCTCCACTCGCATCAAGCACACTAACCACACACATACATTCATATGCCTATTCCTAGCATCATCATCATCATCATCATGTTATAAATAAAATAGAATTAAATATGCATGAACATGAATAGCAGGAATATTGGATGACATGTTGAATGCATATTACAAGCATACACACATAGAATCAGTCATAGCATTGGACTCAAGAAATAAAAAATAGTTTATTATTAGCCAATTAGTTTAGGTCATGTTCCCTCACCTTTGCTTGAGTGTAAATCCTCTTTCAAGCTCTACGAATCACCTTTATATCAATAGAAAAACCTAACAAGTCGATAGATTTTAATTAGAATTCATTCCGACAATTTTAGGCATGCTGTTAAGCTAGGGTCGCAGGACGGGTCGCAGGTAGGGTAGCAGTTTTCTCCGACCCCAGGGTGTAGGGTCGATGCTACGGTCGGATGTTCCATCGACCCTAGGTGTGACCGTAGCTTCCCTGGACTTCCCGAAAGCTAGGGGTCGATCCTGTGGTCTGGTAGGGTCGATTCCCAATCGACCCTACGTACGACCGCACATGGTTTGAGTTGACCTTTTCATTCTACAGTCTAATCTTTCAAGTTTGGGTCCTATGGCTTACTTCCACAGTCCATTCTATGCTTGTTCTATGGCTTAAAACTCTAGGTTATCTCCTTACTTTGTCTACCATGATTCCCTCCATGGGTTTCATTGAAATCTTCCCATGGATGGATGATTTGGGTTTCTCCTAGATCATACCCTCTTTATATACTATTCTAAGGTCTTACATAATTTATGGAGTATGTAATCATACCTTAAGCTTGCTGAGATTCAGAGATTTATCTGAATTTCTTCTCCTTAGTCTTCTTCTCAAACTCTCCTTCTCTTCTCCTTCTCTTCTCCTTCTCTTCTCTTTCTCTCACTTTCAATTAGGGTTTCAAAAGGAGTGTGTAAGCACCCCATTTTTTGCCATCCCCAGCCAAACAAAACTTTACTGGTGTAAGAGAGCAGAGGGGGATGAAAATTTGGAAAGTATAGGAGAGGCGAGTGAAACTCTTTCAAACCAATAGTCGATCAATTCCTCTACGCTCTCTATGGTGTTCTGGGCTTAGCCAGAGTGTCCCCAATGTACAAGAGTCTTAGTGGGTATATTCAGAAGGATTGCGGGTCAATTCAAGGTTTGGACGCTAAGCGGTGATTTAAAAGTTGATTTTGGCGGGCCCTACAGCAAGGTCATGGAAATACCTTCGAAATGATACCAGAATCACTCAATTTCGATATCAAACGAAGAAGATGTCGCGATTTTAGTCGGATTGAAATTGGCTTATTAAATCCAAGGGCTTTTCTGTAAATTATCATAAATTAAGGATTTATTGGGCAAATTATCGTGATTTAAATCGATCGGACTTCGTTTTTCATATCTTGATCATCCGAAGTCCGAATCAGACGATTCAAGTGCCACTGTGCTCCATTGCCAGTCCTCTTCAAAATGGACGTAAGGAATTTTGGGCAGAAGCCGCCAGCGGGTCCCATGCAAAGTTGCCGGTAGGATTATCGTCGAAACTCCAATTCTTCATATCTTGATCAGCCGAAGTCCGAATCAGACGATTCAAGTGTCACTGTGCTCCATTGCCAGTCCTCTTCAAAATGGATGTAAGGAATTTCAGGCAGAAGCCGCCAGCGGGTCCCATGCAATGTTGCCGGTAGGATTATCGTTGAAACTCCAATTCTTCATATCTTGATCAGACGAAGTCCGAATCGGACGATTCAAGTGCCACTGTGCTCTATTGCCAGTCCTCTTCAAAATGGACGTAAGCAATTTTGGGCAGAAGCCGCCAGCTGGTCTCATGCAAAGTTTCCGGTATGATTATCGTCGAAACTCCAATTCTTCATATCTTGATCATCCGAAGTCCGAATCAGGCGATTCAACTGCCACTGTGCTCCATTGTCCGTCCTCTTCAAAGTGGACGTAAAGAATTTTGGGCAGAAGTCGCCTGCGGGTCCCATGCAAAGTTGCTAGCCGAATTATCGTCAAAGCTTCAATTCTTCATATTTTGTTCATCTGACATCTAAATCCGACGATTCAAGCACTAGTGTGCTCCTTTGTCCGTCCTCTTCAAAGTGGACGTGGAAAATCTGAGACAGAGGCCGTTGAAATTTTTCATGCGGAATTGCAAGCTGAGAGGATCCATAATAGAGAGAGAAATCGATCTAGTCCATTCTTACTCAGCCCAACCCAGCTCAAGCCCAATTTAGTCCAATCCCGTCGAACTCAACCAGTCCAGTCTGACCCAACCCAAATCGGCCCAGATCGAGTCAGGTCGGCCCATGTGTATGCACCTTATGTATTTATTACATATATATATTTATATATTATATAATATATGTTTTATATATTATATTATATATATTTTATATATATTATATTATTATACTATATTATATTATATTATACTATGTTATATTATATATATATATATATATATATATATATATATATATATATATATATATATATATGTATGTATTAGTCGGTTAAGAAAGAAAAAGAAGAATCCGATAAAGAGGAAGAGAGAGAGGGAGGAAGAGAGAGAGAGGAAGAGAGAGGAAGAGAGAGAGAGGAAGAGAGAGAAAGAATGGGAAGAGAGAGAGGGAGAAAGAGAGAGAGAACGGAAGGAAAATGAGGGAGGGAAAGATGGAGGTGCTGCCACCTCCACCTTCCCCATACCCATTTCCCCCAAAAAAACCGCCAGCCTCCTCTCCTTCACATCACCCCTCACCGCTACCTCCTCATTGAGCCCCTTGCCACCTCCTCTTCTCCTTGAGCCCCACTCCAAGCCACCATGAGCCCATGCCCCCAGCCGTGCACACATGCCACCCGCCATGAGCCCATGCCCCTACTGACCCCCATGACCGCCACCTATTTGTCTTGAACCCAACCCAGCCATAAAATCTGGAGAAGGGAGAGAGAGAGAGAGAGAGAGAGAGAGAGAGAGGAAGAAAGAGTGGGAGAAGAGAGAAGTGGAGCGGCCAGACCATGCCGCCACCTCACTCCTCTCCTTGAGCCCAACCAAGCCTACCCACTCCTCCTTGAGCCCCTTGCCACCTCCTCCTCTCCTTGAGCCCCTTGCCACCTCCTCCTCTCCTTGAGCCCAACAAAACCTCTCACTTCTCCTTCATCAACCCACACCCCACCAACGTCTATAAAAGGAGGCAGAAAAAAGAGAAGAGGGGAGTTTTTTGGCCGAGAGAAGCCAAGAGAAAAAAAAAGAGAAAAAAAGTTAGAAAGGAAAAGAGAATAGAAGAGAGTGTGGGTTTTGAGAAGGAGAGAAAGTGGGTTGGAGAAGACGAGATAATGAGTTTGAGCTGAAATTTGGTTGAGAGGGAGCTGAGAAATAAAAGAGTCTAGGAGGGAGCAAGGAAAGCGGCTTGCAAATTCCGGGTAAGCTCTCACATCCCCCTCTGTTTTTCTCTTTATTTTTCTTTCTTACTTTCTGTCACCATGCACCCATGAATACCCATAACCACCCACTCGCCAAACCATTCCGACCACGCATTTTAATTTTAATGTCATGGATTTGATTTATGTGATGCAATTGATCCGATGTGCATGAAAGTTTTATGTGATGAGAATTGTAACTGGTCCGACCATGTGATGGAAATGGATATTGGTCCGAACATGCGATGGGAATTTTAATGCGATTGTTCCGACCATGTGATTGGAATTTTAATGTGGTTAATACAACCACATGATTTTTAAATTTTATGAGAATTGATCATGTCCATATGATAAGAATTTTAATGAGTTGATCATAGCTATTGATATGAAATTTTGATGTGATTAAAATACATCCATTGATCATAAAGTTTTAATGCGAATCTTAATATGGATTTCTTGATAAGTGACTTTTTTTAATCCAAATGGTTAGATTATCATGATGAGCGATCTGAATCATTAGATTATCTTTGGAGTGATTTTAATCAATCTGAGTGGTTGGATTATCATGATGAGTGATCTGACCTACTAGATCATCTTTAGGAATGATTTAAATGAATATGAATGGTTGGATTATGATCTTGAATGATTTGAACCGTTGGATTTTCATTGTGAGCAATTTTGAGTGATTTAAACCATTGGACTCGATCATGAGTGTTTTTGATGAATTTGAGGGGTTAGATTATCATGATGAGAAATCTAGACCGTTAGATTATCTTTGGGAATGATTTAAATGAATCTGAATGGTTAGATTATGATCTTAAGCGATTTGAACCGTTGGATTGTCATCGTAAGTGATTTTGGTGAATCTAAACCGTTAAATCTTGATCATGAGTGTTTTTGATGAATCTGAACGATTGGATTATGATCTTGAGTGATTTGAACCGTTGGATTGTCATCGTGGGTATTTTGAGTGATGTAAATTGTTGAATCTGGATCATAATTGATTTAGATAAATCTGAGCCATTGATTTCTTAGTCTGATCATGATAGGAGATCTAAGCCATAGATCATAGCTATTTTGATGAGATATGAGTCATTGATCATGATTATAGCTATTTGATGAGATCTGAGTCGTTGATCTTGGCTGTTTTGATGAAATCTAAGTGTTGATCATGATCATCATTTCTTGAAGAGATATAACCGTTAGATTGAGGATCTGATATCGTCAATGTCGTTATATCCATGCATCTATCATGTCCCTTGATTACATTGTCATATTATGCGCTACCCTGTTCACATGCTTACAATGCTAGCTTTGTGCACACTGCCATGCTGATCTGCTTGCTAATGCCATGATTAAATGATGTTTATGTTGGCAAGAATTTACTTTTCGCTGCACCCTAGTCGAACTGCCGTGCATGTACACTGATAGAAGACACTCCTAGGTGTGGGGACGTGCATGTAGGCACCCACATTCATGGGAAGGGTAATAATGGAAAAATGATAAAATTCTTAATCAAGAATCATGAAGCCTAGCCCAACAATTCTAAAATCAGGGTTGTAAGTGACAATGGTAGTTTAGGACGATCCCTACCCCTCAGTTCATTTCCCCTAGGATGCATAATCTAGATAGGTGTAATGTGAATCCAACTACAGATCATCTAGGATTATCTTTTGGTCCGGCTGGACCGCCCATATTCTGACCCAAGTGGGTCACCCAATGAACAGTGCCAGTTTCGAACTACGTGGATCCTGATTCTCAGGTCAATACCTTGAGATACGTAGGTAGTCTGGAAAACTCCCAGATACGGTTCCACACATCAATCAATGTGCCCTAATACCTCACTCCCTGAGAGTAAAAACCCTACTCCCTAAGAGTACAAACCCTACTCCTTGAGAGTACAAACCCTACTCCCTGAGAGTACAAACCTTACTCCCTGAGAGTATAAACCTTACTCCCTGAGAGTACAAACCCTACTCCCTGAGAGTACAAACCCTACTCCCTGAGAGTACAAACCTTACTCCCTGAGAGTACAAACCCTACTCCCTGAGAGTACAAACCCTACTCCCTGAGAGTACAAACCTTAGTCCCTGAGAGTATAAACCTTACTCCCTGAGAGTACAAACCCTACTCCCTGAGAGTACAAACCCTACTCCCTGAGAGTACAAACATCACTCCCTGAGAGTACAAACCTTACTCCCTGAGAGTACAAATCCAACTCCCTGAGAGTACAACCCTACTCCCTGAGAGTACAAATATCACTCCCTGAGAGCCACACCCTACTCCCTGAGAGCCACACTCTACTCCCTGAGAGCCACACTCTACTCCCTGAGAGCCACACTCTACTCCCTGAGAGACACACCTTACTCCCTGAGAGTACAACCCACCAAACGAACTACGTTGTACCTGATTTCCAGGACCTCTGGAATACGTAGGCAACTTGGAGGACTCTCCAAGTACGGTACCTCATCTTAGTATCCTTAGGTTCCCCCATATCCATATCCATATCCGTATCCATATCCTCATTCACTTCGATCCATTTAGGCTATCTCTAGATTCAATCTCAATCATTATAAAGCATAAACTTCAACTTGAATAAATTGAATCTAAGAAAGCTTAATCATAATCCACATCTATAAACCTTAATCACTTTCCGTTTCGAACTACGTTTTTGGACTTGATTTCCAGGATTGGAATACGTAGGCAATTTGAGATGTTTTGGACATCTCAGATTCAGTCCATCACCGAACCATCTTTGGTTCGGTTCATTGTATATTATTTTATTTGTTTTCTTACTTTAAGAACATGTTTGGCTGAACTTAAGCTAGAAGAACTCAGCAACTTGGCATAGGATCCCCCATGAGCCTTAGTCTTCATCCATTGACCATGAACAGTCAGAATCATAGAGTCTAAGGAAAGTAGAATCACATAGGAGGCCGATTTTCGGATCGGGTAGTTTTGGGTGCCTAACACCTTCCCAAACTGTACTTTGAACGCTTACCCGTTCTCTGTTGGACCAAAGCCGATATGTTAGGTCATGAGTCAACAGAAGTCTTATCTCAGGATGAGGCTACATATTAGGTCCTAGACCTTAATCTAGGTGGCGACTCCAAATCATTTTTCCGTCCATTCAGTGTGGGTGGACATCACTATCCTCACAGAGTGAAAGAGGCTAAGGGACGTCCTATTTATAGAGGAGAACCTCCCAAAATAAGTCCCATTGAGATTAGGAAAGAATCCCCTTGAAATTTGGAAAGTTTTCTATTTACGATTTCTGTCGGTGATCCTAGGGTCGATGAGGGGGTCGGAGAACCCATCGACCCTAGGGTCTAAATTGTCTGACCTTAGGTCTAAAAATCAAGGGTCTGACTTCCTAATGAGGTGGGGTCGACCCTGCGTGTTTGGGTATGCGACCCTACCCCTTATTTTACTATTTTTGGGTCAGTTTAATACCTGGTCTTGCTATTTCCTTTACGAACTTGGTCCACTTGGCTCGACCATGATTGGTAGACCTGGTACAAGGTGGTAAGACCGGTTAGTTCGATACGGGTCTTACAACTCCCCCCTGCTTATAAAAATTTTATCCTCAAAATTTGTACATACCTTCCGAGTCGAATAGATGAGGCTATTTCTTTCGCATAGCATTCTCTTCTTCCCATGTGATTTCTTCTATATCTCTGCTTCTCGAGGTGACCTTAATATAATAGATGTCACGGTTGCATAGTAGTTGAACCTTTCGACTGATGATTTCAGTTAGTGCTACTTCAAATGTCAAATCAGGTAGATCTACTGTCAAAACATGCGTTGGATCTCTGACATACTTCTTCAATAAGGAGATATGAAATACATCATGCACACTTGACATAGATGGTGGTAGTGCTAACTGGTAAGCCACTTTTCCATATTTAGCTAGAATCTCATATGGTCCGACATATCTCGGACTCAGTTTCCCTTTCTGTCCGAACCGTTTCAAACTGCTCATAGGTGACACTTTGAGGAATACCTTATCACCTACGACAAATTCAAGGTTTCGGCGTCTAGTATCTGCATATTACTTTTGACGATTCAGAGCCGTTCTTACTCTTTCCTTGATAATGTCAACTACTCGACATGTCACTTCAACAAATTCTGGTCCAACAATACTACGTTCTCCAACTTCATTCCAAAACAAAGGAGTTTGACACTTCCTGCCACACAGTGCTTCATAGGGTGAAATCTGTATAGTAGCCTAATAGCTATTGTTATAAGAGAACTCAATCAGTGGTAACTTCTCATCCCATGATCCTTTAAAATCAATTACACAGGCTCGGAGCATGTCTTTTAGAATCTGAATGGTACGCTCTGATTGTCCGTCTGTCTGAGGATGGAACGCAGTAATGAACTTCAATGTTGTACCCATAGCCTTTTGCAATCCTTTCCAAAACTTTCAAGTAAATCGTGGATCTCTGTCGGACACAATGCTTTCAAGTACACCGTGTAATCTCACAATATTATCCACATACAACTTAGCTATCTCCAGTGTATACTGAAGTTGTATAGCTATAAATCGAGTCGTTCTAGTCAGTCGGTCTACAATCACCCAAACCGCGTCAACTACTCGGGGAGTCATTGGCAACCCGGTGACGAAGTCCATAGTGATGCAGTCCCATTTCCATGCTGGTTCCGATAACGGCTGTAACAGTCCTGCAGGTCTTTGTCGTTCAACCTTCACTTTCTAACAATTTAGGCATTGAGACATGAACTTGGCAATATCTGCTTTCATTCCTCTCCACCAATATAATTTCTTTAGGTCATGATACATTTTTGTACTTCCAGGATGTATAGAATAGGCGGTGGTATGGGCTTCCTTCATTAGTCGGTGTCTATTGTCCAAACTTTCTGTTTCAGGTACACATATTCTTCCTTTGTACTTCAGTACCTTTTCATCATCTAAGGTGAACTCAAGAATAGTCCTACCTTTTTTGATGTCTTCTTGTATCGTTCTTAGATAAGGGTCTGATTTAATAGCTATTTTCACCTCATCAAGTATATCAGGTACAATCTTCAATGTGGCGAATATTTTTTGCAAACCGATGGATAAACCCTTGGTTGGTTGATTCACCCGGTGCATCTATCACAAACTGCTCATTACCATAATTGAATACTTTTCCGGTAGTACACAGTGCAGGAGTGGTGCTAACTTCCCCTTGAGATTTTATCATTGCCTTTCTACTCAGTGCGTCAGCAACCACATTAGCTTCTCCTGGATGATACTCGATATCACAATCATAGTCTTTCAATAGTTCCAGCCATCTTCTTTGTCTCATATTCAACTCCTTCTGATTAAAGAGATAAGTAAGACTCTTATGATCTGATTTAATCTGAAATTTCTCTCCATACAAGTAATGTCTCCATATCTTGACAGCATGTACTACTGCCGCTAATTCCAAATCATGAGTGGGATAGTTCTTATTATGTGTCATCAATTGTCTTGAGGCATAAGCAATTACTTGTTTTCCTTACATAAGTACACATCCTAATCCCAATCCTGACGCATCAGTGTACAAAATAAATGGCTGTCCTGGAATCGGAATGGTCAAGATTGGAGCAGATATCAATCTAGCCTTCAATGTTTGGAAACTCTTCTCGCATTTCTCAGTCCAAACAAACTTTTTACCCTTCTTAGTCAAACTGGTGAGAGGTACGGTAATTCGGGAATAGTCTTCCACAAATCATCGATAATACCCAGCTAGACCTAAGAAACTTCTAATTTCTGCAACGCTCTTTGGTGCTTCCCACTTCACAATAGCTTCGATCTTGCTAGGATCCACTTTAATTCCTTCAGCGGATACAACATGGCCTAGAAAAGCGACTTCCTTTAGCCAAAACTCACACTTTGTAAATTTGGCGTAGAGCTTCTCCTTCCGTAATTGTTGCAGAGCGGCGTTTAGATTCTTAATATGAGTTTCCTTGTCCTTGGAGTAGACCAATATATCATCGATGAATACAATAATTGACATATCCAACATATCATGGAATACCCGATTCATAAGTTCCATAAAAGTTGCTGGTGCGTTCGTCAATCCAAAAGACATGACCAAAAATTCATAATGTCCATATCCGGTCCTGAATGCTGTCTTGGGAATATCACCATCCTTAATCTTCAACTGATGGTAGCCTGACCAAAGATCGATTTTGGAGAACACCTTGGCACCTTGCAACTGATCGAACAGGTCATCGATCCGAGGTAATGGGTACCGATTCTTGATTGTCAGTTTATTCAGTTTCCGGTAGTCTATACACAATCGAACACTACCGTCCTTCTTCTTTACGAATAATACTGGCGCTCCCCATGGTGATATGCTAGGTCGGATGTAACCCTTGTCCAGTAGTTATTGTAGTTTTACTTTTAATTCCTTCAGTTCAGTAGGAGCCATTCGATAAGGTGCTTTAGATACTGGTGCGGCTCCGGGTATCAGATCTATAACAAACTCTGTAGCTCGATCGGGTGGTAGTCCTGGTAGTTCTTCAGGAAATACATCTGGAAAGTCACGCACGAAATCAGTATCCTCTATTCGTGGTGCTTCCTTGGTATGATCGACCACAGATACTAGATACCCAACTGCTCCTTTCTCAAGGCACTTCCTAGCCATTAATGCAGAGAGTATGAGCTTTCGTTTATGGGGAAGTTTGGTTCCCACAAAACTGAACTCTGCTCCTTCCTTGTCTTTAAATGTCAGCTTCTTTTTGGCACATAATAGGTTTGCAGAATGCCGAGCTAACCAGTCCATTCCCAAGATGACGTCAAAGTCTGCCATCTCAAGTTGAATCAAGGTTGCATCCAAAGTCTTTTCGTCAATAAGAACTGGACATGGTCCATAACCTTCTTCTAATTCCACTTCTAATCTCATCGACGATCGTATAAGCAGTTTGTAGTCTAAGGATTTGAGGGGTAGATTTAGCTTCTTTCCAAATGACACCGATATAAAAGAATGAGTAGCTCCTGAATCAAAGAGTACTCTGGCGGGAATGCGATTAATAGGTACGATACCTGTGATTTGTTTTGATTTAGTTTACATGCTCACATAATGTAACACAAAATGATAAGATTCAGGTCATACTTGTGACCACATCAGGCGATGCGACAGCATCCTCAGATGTAACCGCGTAAACTTTGCCTTGTTGTAGTTGCTTCTTGGGCTTAGGACACTCCCTTGCCATATGTCCCAATTGACTGTAGTTATAGCATTTTAACCCTTCATTAGTTGGCTTTTGTTGCTATTGAGCTGCTGAAGTAGTCATGGCTTCAGCATTGAAGCCTTGAGTATGGAAGGGTTTGAATGTCTTGGTGTTCCCTCCGTTGTAAGAATTTCCATTTGGCCTTTTGATTCCCCTATTTTGAGCAAAGTAGCTCTCTTTCTGGCTCGACTCTATCACTCGAGCAACTTGTACAGCTTCATTGTAGATTTTCTTCTCAAGTCCCAGAACATGTTCACGTATGCTTCCCCTAAGTCCCATGACGAACCTTCGGGTCTTTGTATCTTCCACTTGCATACTGACTGGTGCAAAGAAGAAAAGCTCCTCATAACACTGTTGATATGCATCGACAGTCATCTGTCCCTGATACAAACTCAGGAACTCCTTCTCCATAGAATCTCTGAAACTCCTAGGAAAATACTTCTCAAAGAATGCCTCTTTATATATATCCCAGGTCAGTTGGGCGTGCTTTGTCAACAGATACATCCGTGTGGACTTCCACCAGTGGTGTGCATCGCCTTTCAGCATGAACGTTGCACACAATACTTTCTCTTCTTCATTCACTGTCATCATCGTGAAGTTTCTCTCCATCTCATCGATCCAGTGTGCTGGCCACAATGGATCAGCTGGCTTACCACTATACTCCTTGGGCTTCATCTTCAGAAAATGCTCAACTAGTCTGGAGTGGTCTAGTTGATGAGGAACATAAGCCCCATACATATGCCCCATACATAGGTAGTTGGTATTGATATCCACTTAGAGCTACTTCAGGGTTTTGTACTTGAGCCTGCATGATGGGAGTCTGAGGTGCGTGGGGTACTGTGTTACTCCCCCTTGGTACTGTGCTTGCCTGTCCTGCTGGCATCGGTGTCGTCTATGCAGTTGGAAAAGCCATGCCTATGGCAGCTTGCATAGTAGCTTGTGCCTGTTGTATTTGCTACAGCTGTTGTGCCAAATTCATTATGGCTGTAGCCAGGTCTATAGGTGGAGCTGGCAGATTTGTAGGATTTGTCTGCCCAATAACTACGGATGGTGTCGTGTTCGGATTCTCCTGTGTTTCAGGATGTATATGGCTATCTTCCTCCACAGGTGGTGGTGGGGGAATAGAGTTACGGCTTTGTCTGGTCACTCTGCGTCCAGCCATTATCTGTTCTGGTAATGGTACTGCCTGAAAATCATAGAATATGTGAGGCAATCGTCATATACTTCATTCTCATATTTAAATCCACTAATCAATGATATTTTCAAATTTTTCAGATCATTTCGTCGAAAATACTGTATTTTCCATCGTAGGGTCGATAGATGTCCGACCCTAGGGTATGCGACCCTGAGAATCATTGATACTTACCGAGAGCCTAGGGTTGATGGTAGGGTCGATGGATGTCCAACCCTAGGATCGACCCCTAGTTCTCTGTCAGATCACCAAGAGGCTAGGGTCGATGAGGGGGTTGGAGGTAGGGTCTGATGTTTTGGTCGAATTATCCGACCCTAGGACTGAAAACCAGGTTTTTAATCCTGATTTTGAATCCATTTCTCATTCTTTCTCCTCCTTTCCGACTCGGCTCATTCTTTTGAGTTGCTACAGTAACAACTCCGACCCATTGGTGATTTTTGCTTCTCTTTTCGACGTCCACTCCTCTTCCACAGGTATCTTCTCTACGGTTTCATGTTTTTAGGGTTTCTTAACTAGGTTTTTGCTCGTTTATATCGTTTTCTTCAAATTAAACTTTTTCCAACCGTAAAAATTCGATTTTTATTGGGGGCTTTTGTTGTTGGTGACTCAATGGATGAAAGCCCTAAAAAATATTTGAGTTTCATCGGTTGGTTATCGAGAAACTTGAAATTTCCCATTTTTGCCCTAATTTGTCGAGATTTTTGAATTTCTTGAAATTTCTTCCAATTCAATCTTCTTAGATAAAATTTCCAACTATATGAGTCTTACAAGATCGTTTAGAATCTATATAAGTCCTCCTGCCCATGTGTATGGGTGAAAAGTGAGGCTTTTGATCAATTTATGTCGTTATATTGTCGAAATTTTGGGTTTTTCATCTTTACTAAGCCAGTATCTATTTTTCATTGTTTTTGTAGATAGTATGGCTCGTACCAAAGTACCCAGGGTTCATGACCCAGTCCACTTCCGTTCTAACAAGGCTGAGGCACAGTATGCCTGCTACCCTGGTAAGAAGGTAGAGGGAGGTCGTCGGGTGGACTTGGCTAGCCTGGCCTTGTTTGATGTAGAGAGAGCTTTTGGTGACATGGGCTGGCTTCCTGTGATCACTTACGACGCCTGTACCCGTCCAGACTTGGTGAGACAGTTTTATTGTAATCTTCAGGTGGTGGGAGATTACAATGATACTGAGAGGGGTAGAGAGCTCAGGATCACTAGCTA
Organism: Protea cynaroides; assembly: GCA_028583415.1. Lineage (NCBI taxonomy): Eukaryota > Viridiplantae > Streptophyta > Magnoliopsida > Proteales > Proteaceae > Protea > Protea cynaroides. The sequence continues at coordinate 49,732,057 of CM053273.1, read as the reverse complement.
TGTCAAGGGAGTAGAGGTTTCCTTTGACTATTGGCAGCTAGCTGACCTTTTGGGCATTTCATACGACGGCACCTTGGTGTACTATGCTCCCAGAGAGCCCCAGTTCTTTTCCTTGTCGATGAGGGCTGAGATAGACCGTCAGCTCATCAGAGAGGATCGCTGGGAGATGAAAGCGACCTACCTACGTCCAAAGCCTCGGGTGTACTGTAAGATCATTCAGCACAACCTAATACCTCAGAGTGGGCACTACGAGAGGATCTCCCAGTTGACCCAGTATTTGATTTACTGTATCTGCACTAGGTAGCCTGTCTGCCTCCCTTATATTATTATGTGGATGATGATCAGTGCCACACTGCCCGATCATGTTGGCAACCTGCCTTATGGACGCATGATCACTACACTGCTTACTCGCCTAGGTGTTGATTTGGTGGATGAGAGGATTCAGGAGAATTCTTTCTCATCAGCTCTAGATTGGGAGGCCATCTGTAAGATGGGAATGCAGGATGTTCAGGTCAGTGACGATGAGAGGAAGGCTCTGGTGCGTCCGTATACTTGGGTGGAGATGGCTGACGCTGAGGCAGCAGCAGCAGCCACTGGAGCATGGGTTCATGGGGGTGATGCTGGGGATGTTGATCGTTTGTACATGGATGTGGACTCCATACCTCTTCCATCACCTACACATACTATGGGAGCTGGTCCTTCACATGCAGCTGGTCCTTCACACCCACCTTCTAATGACATGATGGGGATACTGCATGAGATTAGAGAGGCTCAGCGCATGTCTGATATGAGGGTGGGAGAGCTTCTAGATGCTCAGCGCGTGACAAATCGGTGGGTGGCTGATCTCACAGCTAGTCTTCAGACGACCCAGACTCAGATAGCTTGGTTGACTAGAGTCTATGCTGAGGATTATGACAGAGACTGTGAGGCATCGCCTCCCCCATCACCTCCAGCTTCTTGATGTATTTTCTTTTTATTTTTCTTTTTGTACTTCAGAGTAACTGTTCGGGTTGTGGACTGTACTCTGCTTTAGATATGTGTATATTCGTTTGTTCTTCCTTCGAGTGTATATGAATTTGTTTCTCATTTAATAGATGCATTATTCTCTTTCAATTTTTGTCTCAAACAACACAGATGCTTATAATGTGTTATTATTACAGCTTTTAAATTTTATCCTATCTCAGTTCACAAACTTTTGTGGTAGTATACTGGTTTAAAAGACAGGGCCTGAGAGCTCTGATACCAAGTTGTCACACCCCAATTCTGCACTATTTAGAATGGTGTGATGAACCGCTAATAAACCAACGGTTCAACCAGGATCTCTAATAGGCTGTGTCCTTTTTTTAAATTAAACCATACACATCCACAACCATAATCATAATAAATACACAATAGTGGAAGTCTTAATATTAAATGAATTGAGTATCTAACTGTGATAATCAAAAGTAAAATATCAAATTATGTTGTATCAACCGAGACATAAGTAAATAAAATATCAAATTACATTTCCTTAATAGTTCTAATAGAAATCTAAACAAAAATGCATGAGTTGCACTCGCATGAGGAGTCACGTATCTCCACTATATCTTCAGCCTCCATTGCAGCCATGTGCCCGTACACAGAAGCATTCATATATTCTTCCACAATGGTACCTGCATCATCAACTAAAAATATTCGACGTCGAAAGGGTGAGCACACATCACGGCTCAGTAAGCAAACAAAATAATGCAACAAACATATGCATGCATTCAATTCATATCTGTGGTCTGGTATATAAGTTTGCAATGTGCTATAGAAAGGTTCGGTGGCCGCCTCACCTCTATACACGAGTGTGTGAAGCCGCCCAAAGATTAACATTTATTGTCGTCCCACATGCACCCACCATGGAATAGAGATAGAGCTAAAGTGCTTAGGACCACACCCCATCACACTTCCCCTGATACTCTACCTATACCAACACGTAAGCCCCTGCTAGCGAGGGCTTACAAACTGGGCTTGCAACTAACCAATCCTAATGTCAAACAGTGTACCCAAGGCCTCACCCCAGCATCCCTCAATACGTCCATAGAGATAGAGCTAAGGCCCCCCGGTCGAGTCGAAGACTACACGGTCCGAGACCACCTCCCCTGTTACCCTACGACGTAATAGTTCTGCTATGGTAGTGGCGATACGACGATGTCAATGGACAAGACTTGAGTAGAGATAGAGCGAAAGTCATGTGACCAGGCTGAACCACAATGTCACGTCCTCCCCCTGATGCTCCACTCGCATCAAGCACACTAACCACACACATACATTTACATGCTTATTCCTAGCATCATCATCATCATCATCATGTTATAAATAAAATAGAATTAAATATGCATGAACATTAATAGCAGGAATATTGGATGACATGTTGAATGCACATTACAAGCATACACGCATAGAATTAGTCATAGCATTGGACTCAAGAAATCAAAAGATAATTTATCAATATCCAATTAGTTTGGTCTTGTTCCCACACCTTTGCTTGAGTGTAAATCTTCTTTCAAGCTCTAAGAATCATCTTTATATCAATAGGAAAACCTAACAAGTCGATAGATTTTAATTAGAATTCATTCCGATAATTTTAGGCTTGTTGTTAAGCTAGGGTCGCAGGACGGGTCGCAGGTAGGGTAGCAGTTTTCTGCGACCCCAGGGTGTAGGGTCGATGCTAGGGTCGGATGGTCAATCGACCCTAGGTGCGACCGCAGCTTCCCTGGACTTCCCGAAAGCTAGTGGTCGATCCTGTGGTCTGGTAGGGTCGATTCCCAATCGACCCTACGTGTGATCGCACGTGGTTTAAGTCGACCTTTTCATTCTACAGTCTAATCTTTAAAGTTTGGGTCTTATGGCTTACTTCCACAGTCCATTCTATGCTTGTTCTATGGCTTAAAACTCTAGGTTATCTCCTTACTTTGTCTACCATGATTCCCTCCATGGGTTTCATTGAAATCTTCCCATGGATGGATGATTTGAGTTTCTCCTAGATCATACCCTCTTTATATACTATTCTAAGGTCTTACATAATTTATAGAGTATGTAATCATACCTTAAGCTTGCTTAGATTCAGAGATTTCTCTGAATTTCTTCTCCTTAGTCTTCTTCTCCAACTCTCCTTCTCTTCTCCTTCTCTTTCTCTCACTTTCAATTAGGGTTTCAAAAGGAGTGAAAGAGGCTAAGGGATGTCCTATTTATAGAGGGAAACCTCCCAAAATAAGTCCCATTGAGATTAGGAAAGAATCCCCTTGAAATTTGGAATGTTTCATATTTACGGCATCTGTCGGTGATCCTAGGGTCGATGAGGGGGTCAGAGATCCCGTCGACCCTAGGGTCTAAATTATCTGATCCTAGGTCTAAAAATCAGGGGTCTGACTTCCAAATGAGGTGGGGTCGACCCTGCCTATTTGGGTATGCGACCCTACCCCCTATTTTACTATTTTTGGGTCAGTTTAATACCTGGTCTTGCTATTTCCTTAACGCACTTGGTCCACTTGGCTCGACCATGATTGGTAGACCTGGTACATGGTGGTAAGACCGGTTAGCTCAATACGGGTCTTACAATGTTGTCCTCGTATAATTTTGCTATCCTGTCCATGGTGAATTACGGTCTGACAGGAATAAATCTTGCAATCTTTGTGAGATGATCTACAACTACCCAAACCGCATTCATTGACCTTGGAGCCATAGGCAGGCCAGTGACGAAGTCCATGGTAATATAATCCCATTTCCATGCTGGCTCAGGTAATGGCTACAATAAAACTGTGGGCCTCTTGTCTCTCCGCTTTAACTTGCTGGTAGTTAAAACATTGAAAGACATATCTTGCCACATTTGCTTTTATACCCCTCCACCAGTACAACCTCTTTAGGTCATGGTACATCTTAGTACTTTCAGGATGTACTGAATATGGGGTGGAGTGAGTTTTCAACATAATTCGATTTCTAATTTCTGAATCCTCATTCTTAGGTATGCACAATCGTCTACAATTCCTAAGTACCCTGTCTGCATCTAAGGTGAAATCAAGATTGGCTCGACCCTTTTCCAAATCTTCTTGCAATGTCTTGAGGTAGGGGTCCTGTAGGACTGCTGCTTTTACCTCCTCTATTAGGTCAGGCAAAATCTTCAGTGCTACAAACATCAGGGTAAACTTGTGTATTAAGCCTTGCTCCACTGGATCGTCTGTTGATTTTAGTAAGAGCTGTTCCTCATTCTCCAATGAGCCAGAAACTCTAGCACACAAAGCAGTATTGGTACTCGGCCCTACTTCGGGGTTCGACGCCCATTTCCTACTCAGAGCATCAGCTACAACATTTGCTTTACGAGGATGGTAGTGAATGTCATAGTCGTAGTCTTTGAGTAATTCTAACCAGTTCTTTTGCATCATGTTCAGGTCCTTTTGGGTGAAAAGATATGTCAGGATTTTGTGGTCAGATTTAATCTAAAATTTCTCACCATACAAGTAGTGCATCCAAGTCTTGATGGCATGAATAACCACTGCTAATTCTAGGTCATGTGTAGGATAGTTCTTCTCATGCTCCTTCAGTTGTCTTGAGGCGTAGGCATTTACTTGTTCTCCTTGCATTAGCACACATCCCAGCCCCAAACCCGAAGCATCTGTATACAGTGTGAATGGAAGGCCTGGAGCAGGAATAGTCAATATAAGTTCTAAAATCAGTCTCAATTTTAGTGTCTGGAAGCATTTCTCACATTCTTTCATCCATATGAACTTCTCTCCCCTCTTGGTCAACCTGGTGAGTGGGACGACAATCTTGGAATTATCTTCCACAAATCTTCTATAATATCCCGCTAGTCCTAGGAAGCTACGAATCTTAGCAAATGTCTTTGGTGTTTCCCACCCTATTATGGCTGCAATCTTGCTTGGATCTACCTTAATTCGTTCAGCAGATACCACGTGACCAAAGAAGGCCACCTCATCTAGCCAAAATTTACATTATTTGAATTTTGCATAGAGCTTCTCTCTTCTTAGTCTCTGTAATGCAGCTCTCAAGTGCATTGCACGAGCCTCCTCGTCCTTTGAGTATACCAAAATATCATCTATGAATAGGATAACCGATGTGTCGGAATACTCGGTTCATCAGTTCTATGAACGATGCAGGTGCGTTTGTCAACCCAAAAGACATCACAATAAACTCATAGTGCCCATACCTTGTTTTAAAAGCTGTCTTCGGAATGTCTGTCTCCTTGATCTTGGTTGATGATACCCTGACCTCAATCGATCTTCGAGAATACACTTACACCTTGCAGTTGATCAAACAAGTCATCTATTCTAGGTTGTGGCTTGTTTGGTTCTCGATAGTCCATAGACAGGCATATGCTACCATCTTTCTTCTAGACAAATAGCACAGCTGCTCCCCAAGGTGATATACTTGGCCTTATGAATCCCTTATCCAATAATTCTTGCAACTGGGTCTTCAACTCCTTCAACTTTGTAGGAGCCATCCTATAGGGTGCTCTAGACACCGGCGCTACCCTTGGTAGGAGGTCTATCACAAACTCAGTCGCCCTATCTAGTGGTCACATCAGGAAACTCCCGCACTACCTCGATATCTTCCATCTTTGGCAAGTCAGTGGTCACATCCACAATTGATACGAGGTATCCTACTCCCCCCTTCTTTAGGCACTTCTTTGCTTTTAGGGTTGAGAGTATAAGCTTTCTCTTCCTAGGCAACTTAGTCCCTTTAAAGTTGAACTCCCTTCCTTCGTTGTCTTTGAAGGCTAACTTCTTTTCAGCACATAATAGGCTTGCTGAATGCTGAGATAACCAGTCCATTCCCAGAATGACATCGAAATCTGATATCTCAAGCTGGACTAGATTGGCTTTTAATTCTCGCCCTTCAATATGTACTGGGAAAGGGCCATAATATTCTTCTAATACCACTTCCATTCCCATGGGGGATCGGACTAACATACCTGGTTCCAAAGTCTTGATCGGTTGATCTAGTCCTTTTCCAAATGATACAGACACAAAGGAATGGGTGGCCCCTGAGTCAAATAAGACTCTGGCGGGTACCCCTGCTATGTTTACTATACCTGAGGTTTTTAATTTTCTTTTAGTTCTACATGCTCATGCAAATAATGAAGTAACTAAAGGAATAAGTACAGAATCATACCAGTAACCACATCAGGTGATGCTGCTTCTTCTTCCATGGTAACGACATACACCTTGTCTTGCTGCGGTTCTCTCTTTGATAGTGGGCATGTTCTGGCATAGTGGCCCACCTATTGACAATTGAAGCACTTCATGCTGGTGTTCTGTCCCATTGCCTACTATGTCACTGCAGGAACAAATCTGGGTGGCACAGTGATAGTTGCTGGCCTGGATGGACGATAAGGTCTGTTGTTTCTTTTGCCCTGAGCCTCAGGGTTAGGCCTCTTCAGACCCCTATTCTGTACAAAGAAACTGTCTCTCTGGCTTGCTTCAATTACTCATGCCACCTGTACAGCTTCATTGTAGATCTTCAATCCTCGCCCTAACACATCCTCTCATATGACGCCTCTAAGACATTGTAAAGCGACGGGTCTTAGTTTCGTCCTCTTGCATGTTGATTGGAGCAAAGAAAAATAATTCCTCATACTTTGTTGATATGCCTCCACGGTCATTTGAGATTGCTAGAGATTGAGGAATTCTTTCTCCATCTGGTCACAGAAACTACTTGGAAAGTATTTTTCAAAGAAGGCCTCTTTGAATATGGCCCAAGTGATTATACCATGCTTTGTTTCCAAATATGCTCTAGTCGAGTTCCACCATCCATTGGATTCTTCCTTCAGCATATGGGTGGCATATAATACTTTCTCCTCATCTGAACACTCTAGCAAGCGGAAGTTCTTTTCCATCTCAGCTATCCACTGTGCTGGCCATAATGGTTTCCCTGATTTTCCCATAAAGTTTGTGGCTTTAACTTTAGAAATCCATCCACCGCTCTAGAAAGACTACTCTGCTCATATGGTGTTTGTCCATACGGTGCCTGACCAAACCATTGCGGCTGATATGAGTAACCACTCTGATATACTCCCTGATATCCACCATGATATGCACCCTGATATCCACCCTGATCCTAGTTAGGGGTGGGTGTCCCTGTAACCTGCTGGGGACACGTGTTGTGTTGGTTTGGTTGCTGTTATTGTCCCTCAGTAGCTGTACTAACCCCCACTAATACCGTATTTGTATTTTCTATGTTTGTGGGTGGCATATTTCCAGGTGCCGGTGCAGGCCTAGGTGGCCTAAACATCTTCAACATTTCATCGAAGAACTTCTTCTACTGTGCCTCCATGTGGGTGACCAAATTTGCCACTATGGTCTCAGAGATTGTATGTGTTTGGCCCGGCAGTGGAGCTTCTTCATTGCTTCCCACCTGATTTCCACTCCCATTGAGAGGGTTATGCTCTTCCTCATTTTTCCTCTCTTAATTTTCTTCAAAGTTTTCTGTTCCTGGATCCCTTTCCATTAGAGGTGCTCTTGAGTGACAGTGTCTACGAGGAATTCTGCGACCATTTCCTCTCACCATTGCAGTCTACTAAAAATTTACGATATCTGAATGCATTGAACACATATGAGACGAATGAAATAATTATTCAAAATAATATTATTCAGTCTCAATATAGGCACTATAGAAAATTATTCATCAATAGAAAAGGATGGAAACAAATTTTTAAATTTTTAGAATTTTCTAGGCAAAATTGCCTATTCCAGTCATACCACTCCGGTTTGGGGACCCGTAGGAATGGCCCCGCTAGTATGGGAAGCGGTATAAAATTTCCAGCTTCGCGAGAGGTACCGATTATGGTACTGATCTCACCTTGAGTGAGACCGGTATGCTCTGTGGTACATACCAATCTTGGTACCGCATGAGATACCGGTCTGACTTCCAGACCATGAGTGAGACCGGTATGACCAAAAAAACTTAAAATTGTGATTTTGGCTTATTTCTCACTTTTCTCTTTGGGTTTTCACTCCGGTGGCAATTCTTCTCTGACTTGCTAAGTCTCTACAGTCCAACCGGTGTTCCTAGGAGCGATTCCTCTGGACCAAGAGTACGAAACACAATTCCAAGGTGAGTTCCTCCTCTTTTTTCTCTCTTTGAGAAAAATCTCTTCGTCTTTCATGCCCAAAACTTAATTTTTTCTTGATTTACGAATTTTCAACCGTAGAAAACTTCTTTCTTTGTTTGAGAAGGGTTCTTGGGGTCTCAATGAGCAAAACCCCTCAACCTATTCGTAGTTCCATTGGTTGGATTGGGAGAAATCCCAAAATTTTGACTTTTTAACCTACGTTTCTAGGTTTTCAAAATTTTTTAAAATTTGTTGATATGCATTTATTTTCCTTGCCTTATGTAAAATTATTTGATTATGTAACGGCATTGTGTCACTATGTAATTCCTCCTACCCATATTTGGGAGAGTTTGAGGCTTTTGCTCCATTTTCTACCGTTATGCTGTCAAAATTTTGAAAAATTTGGCTAACTTTTCTCATTTGCTTCACAGTTTACGACATGTTTCAGCGTCGTGGTACAGGTAAACAATCTTATGCACTGGGTATGCACAGGCCACACTCTCTTCTCTGCCTTTATGATGAGAGGTTATTTCGTTCAGAGGCTGCAGAGGTACGCTTTTCATGGTTCCAAGGCAAAAGCATTGAGTCCTACCGCTTTGTGAACCTAGAGCACCTACATCGATTTGATGTTGAAACCGTTTTTGGGGCAATGGGATGGTTGCCCATTATTCAATATGAAGAACTACATGCCCCAATTTGGTAAAATAGTTCTTTGCAAATCTAGAGGTATAGGGGATTCCAAATGATTGGGAACACACTCGGGATCTCTGGATTACCAGCTTTGTGAAAGGGGTGAGGATTTCTTTCAACACAGCTGAGTTGGCAACCCTTCTCGGGATCCCAAATGATGGTGAGCTCATCTATTGTCCGCACAGATCAAAAGGGTATCTCACTTAGGATATGACAGTAGAAATAGGTGACTAGATAATGTTACCAGATAAGATCATGCTGGCAGCAAACCTTGCCCAGTACCTCGCTTATACTACCACATTATACAACATGATATCGTCCCCTAGAGTAGTCATTATGGGGAGATGTCCCAATTGACCCAGTATATTACTTACTGTGTTACTACCAGGCACTAAGTCTACCTGCCTTACCTGATTATCCGCATAATAGTCCATGCTGCAAGGCCCAAAGTAACGGGCAATCTTTCCTATGGTTGGCTGATTATAGTGTTACTACAACGTTTGGAGGTAGACATGCATGGCGAGACTGTAAGACCCATGTCAAACTAACCCGGTCTTACCACCTTGAACCAGGTCTACCCATCATGGTCGAGTTAAATGGACCAAGGGCGTGAAGGAGAGCGAGATCCCAGGTATCAAATCGACCCAAAAACACTTAAAATAGAGGAAGGGTCGCATACCCAGCTAAACAGGGTCGACCCTCCCAAATCAGAAACTCAGACCCTTAAAATTTGGGAGAGGGTCGGACAGTGTCAGACCACAGGGTCGACGGGATCATCGACCCTCACTTACTGCCGAAACTGTAATTAGGAAACTTCTTAATTTTCGATTTGGATTCTTTCCAAATCTCAATGGGACTATTATAGGACATTCCTACTCTATTTAAAGGACGTCCCTAAGCCACTTTCACTCCTTTCACAACCCTAATTGAATTAAGAGAAAGAGAGAAGAAGGAAAAGAGGAAGAAAGGAGGCAAGGAAGAAGACTTAGCAAAAAGGAGAAGAATTTCCAGACAAAAGTAATCTTTTCAGGTATGGATACTAATTCCATGAGTTTCTACAGACCTTAGGTTAGATATGGTTGAGTGTAGGATTTCGGAGAAATCCAAACCATCCATTCATGGTGAGGTTTTCATGGAAAACCCGAGGATAATGTATGGAAGCCATCTAGGAGGATGAATCATGGTTTCAGACCCATGGAATGAGTGTTTAATGGAATGTGAAAGCAAGCCATAGGACCCCAAACACGAAGAATGATGTAAAAAGTGGAAATTGGACCAGAGTGCACCGAGGGTCGCACACAGGGTCGATAAACCCATCGACCCTAGGCACCCTGACCATCGACCCTCAGCATTCGGGAAGTTCAGACAGAGGGTAGGGTCGATAGACCCATCGACCCTATGTATCCTAAGCATCGACCCTCTGATCGACCCTCAGTTAACAGTATGGTTTTTAAATTCGGAATTAATTCTAATTAAATTCTATCTACTTTGTTAGGTTTGCTAGCACTATAATAACACTGTAGAGGTGATTTTAAAGCTTGAAAAAGTATTTTATAGCAAACTAAGGTGAGGAACTTTAACTCCAAACTAAATCGGTTAATAATAAACTGTTTTCTAATTCTTGAGTCCTATTCCATGTTTGATTCTATGCAAATATATTTGTAATGTGCATACAACATGCCATCCAATATTTCTATTACTTATTCATACATATTTACTTTATTGTTTATAACATGATGATGATGATGATGATAGGAATAGGCATGTGCTTGTATGTGTGTGGTTGATGTACTTGATGCGAGCGAGTATCAGGGGAGGTGTGATGAGAACGTCAATAAACGTTAACCTTTGGCGGGTCTCAGCACTTTAGCTCTATCTCTAACTCAAGTCTTGTGCATTGACATCGTCGTATCGCCATTACCTTAGTAGAACTATTGTGTCGTAGGGTATCAGGGGAGGTGGTCTCGGTCCTTGTAGTCTCTGACTCTAACGGGGGGCCTTAGCTCTATCTCTATGGACATTCTGAGGGATGCTGGGGTGAGGCCTTGGATACACTGTTTGGCATTAGGATTGGTTAGTAGCGGGCCCAGTGCAAGCCCTCGCTAACAGGGGCTTACGTGTTGGTATAGCATTATATAGCAATAAACGTTAACCTTTGTTGTATAATGTTACGGTAGGGTGGATGGGGACGATGATAAACGTTAACCTTCGGGCGGACTTCCACACCCTGTGTATAGAGGCGGTTTCAATAAACATTAACCTTTGACCACCCAACCTTTCTATTGCGCATTGCAAACTATAAACCAGACCAAAGAAATAAATGAATGTGCATGCATATGTAATGTTGCATTGTTTTGGCTACTCACTGAGCCGTGTTGTGTGCTCACCCCTCGATGTCGAATATTTTTAGTTGATGATGCAGGTTACATAGTTGAAGATTATATGAATACGCCTATGTACGGGAACGTAGCAGCAATGGACGCTGGAGCTGAAGATGATATACACGACTCCTCTTGCGAGTGCAACTCGTGTGTATTTGATTAGATATTTTTATAGGTTTCTTTATTGGATTTATAAGACATGTATTTGGTATTTAAATATTTATGTCTCAGTTAAACACAGAATAATTTGCTATTATTTATGGATATCATTTTAGTTCTCAGTTCATTTATTTATAAGACTTCCGCTATTGTGTATTTACTCTGATTATGATGGTGAGTGTATGAAGGTTCAGGTAACGCGGGGATAGCCTATTTGAGATCCTGGTTGAACCGTTGGTTACTTAGCGGTTCATCACACCATTCTGAAATTTACGGAATTGGGGTATGACAACTTGGTATTAGATCTTCTCAGGCCTTGCCCGCTGAACTATCATACATTCACAGCAATAGTGAACTGAGATAGGATAAAATAAAAACAGTAATATTAACACATTATAAGCACAAGTGATGTTGAGGCCAAATTTAAAAAGAGAATAATACATCTATTAAAGGAGAAACAAGTTGACATACAATGAGAGCGAAACAAAGTGTAAATATATATCTAAAGCAGAGTACAGTCCACAACCCGGACAGTTACTCTGAAGTACAGGAAAAACAAAAAGTACAATCAGGAAGCGGGAGGCAAAGGAGGAGGTGGAGCCTCACGATCTCTGTCGTAGTCCTCAGCATAGACTCTAGTCAACCAGGCTATCTGAGTCTGGGTCGTTTGAAGACTAGCTGTGAGATCGGCTACTCTCCTGTCAGTCGCACACTGGATCTCCATGAGCTCACCTATCCGCGCATCAGATGTGTGCTGAGCAGCCAACAACTCATCCACTCTCATGCGCTGAGCATCTAGCAACTCCTCCATCCTCAGGTCCGATCTGCGCTGAGTCTCTCTGATCTCGCGCAACATCTCCATCATATCAGAAGACGGATGCGAAGGACCAGCCTCATGAGAAGGATCAGTCTCAGGTACAGAATCCACCGCATGCGAAGTACCAACTCCAGCCGCATGTGTAGGTGAAGGCGGGGGTATCGCGTCGACGTCCATGTACATACGATCATCATCGTCGACGGGATCCACCTGAGCTCTAGCAGCAGCAGCAGCAGACTTAGCATCAGCCACCTCAACCCGAGTGTGAGGGCGCACCATCGTGTTCCTCTCATCATTGCTAACCTGAGCGTCTCGAAGTCCCATCTTGCATATAGCCTCCCAATCTGGAGGCGACAAGAAGGTCTTCTCCTGAATCTTCTCATCAACTAGGTCAACCCCCAGACGAATCAACAGTGTGGTGATCATACGTCCATAGGGTAGATTATCCCTATGACCGGACAATGTGGCACTGATCATCGTCCGCATGATGATGTAAGGAAGACAGACGGGCTGATGAGTTCATATAATGTAGATAAAAAACTGGGTCGGCTGAGACACCCTCTCATAATGCCCACTCTGCGGGATCAGGTTATCTTTGAATGATCCTCTGGAACACCCATAGAACTGGCGCACTAACTCTGGACGTGTGCACGCATCGTATGTGATGACAGGGAGCCACCCCATATCACCAAAAGCTCTCTCTACATTGAACAAGGCTAGCTCAGCCAGGTTCACCATACGACCCCCATCCACTTTCTTTCCTATATAATAGGCATATTGTGCCTCGGCTTTATTAGAGCGGAAGCGAAGTGGATCACGAACTCTGGGTACTTTGGTACAAACCATAGTATCTGCAGATAAGAAAGAAAAAGAAAAACAAGGAGTTAATAGGATAAAAATTTAAAAATTGGGCATTATAACGACGTAAGTTGGTCAAAAGCCTCACTTTTCACCCATAAAAGTGGGCAGGAGGACCTACATAAGTTCCAACACATCATACAACAGTTAAACAGAAGGAAATTTTAACTGACAAGGTCCAATTTGAAGAAATTGCAAGAAATCAAAAAATTTCGACAAATTAGGGCAAAAAGAGAAAAATCTAAGTTTCTCGATAACCAACCGATGAAACTCAAAAATTTTTGAGGGCTTTCATTCCTCAAGACACCAACAACAAAAGCCCCCAATAAAAATCAAAGTTTTACGGTTGGAAAAAGTTTAATTTGAAAAATACAAGTTAAATGGGCAAAAACCTAGGAATGGAAACCTAAAAACAGGTAAAAATGGGAAAGAATATCTGTAGGGATGAAGTGGATGTCGAAACACGGACTAAAATCGATCCACAACAGTGAAGTAGCACTGTAGCAACTCGAAGAGAAGAGGCGAGTCGAAACGGGAGGGAAATAATAGAAAATGACCCAAAATCAGACTTTAAAAATCTGATTTTTGGTCAGAGGGTCGGACAACTCGACCAGAGCCATCGACCCTCTGATCGACCCTCTAATCGACCCTCAGCTCTCGGGAATCTAACAGAAAAACACAGGGTCGGACATTAAGGGTCTGACATACCATCGACCCTCACCATCGACCCTGTATAGAAAAGACAGTATTTTGTTTATAAAATGAGCTCGAATTGAAATTGATTATTGGTTAACGTGCCTAAATGACATATACATGGTTTCTCACCTATTTTGATGATTTTCAGGCACCACCAATCATCGAAAAGAAATATGTGGACGTAGAGTTACCCGACAGACCTGAAATACAGTCCCACCACCATCACCAGTGGAGGAGACTAGTCAAGAGAATAACCATGCACAGGGTAATCCAGAACTGGCAAACCCTACAAATTTGCCACCTCCACCACCGGAGCTAGCAACTGTGGTTATGAACCTAACTCAGCAGCTAAAGCAGATGCAACACGCACAAGCTCAAATGCAGGTTGCCATGGGGATTATGTATCAAGCCACTCAAGCTGCACCCATACACACTGGGCAAGCCAGTGCAGCACCAGTGGGTAACCACCCAGCTCCTCAGACACCTCAACAACCGGCTGCACCAATTCCAGTGTAGGTCCCAGAAGCAGCACAAGGGATGTACAACTATCCACCCCCTATGTCTAGGGCATACCAAAATCAATTGGATCACTCCCGACTAGTGGAGAGATTTTTGAAAATGAAATCGAGAGAATTCAACAGCAAGCCGTCTGATCCACTGTGGCCCGCACACTGGATAGACGAGATGGAAAGGAACTTCCTTATGATGACTATCACCGAGGAAGAGAAAGTACTATGCGCCACCTTCATGCCCAAAGGCAACGCACACCATTGGTGGAAATCTACAAAGACGTACTTATTGACCAAGCACGCCCTACTGACATGGGCTATATATAAAGAAGCGTTCTTCGAGAAGTATTTCCCAAGAAGCTTCAGAGATTCAATGGAGAAAGAGTTCTTGAGTGCGTACCAGGGGCAGATGTCCGTAGACTCGTATCAACATCGCTATGAAGAGCTGTTTTTCTTCGCACCGGCTAGTATGCAGGAAGAAGATACTAAAACCCGTAGGTTTGTCGCGGGACTAAGAGGAAGCATAAGAGAAAATGTTCTGGGCTTAGAGAAGAAAATCTACAATGAAGCTGTCCAGATTGCTCGAGTGATCGAATCGAGCCAGAAGGAGAGTTATTTCTCCCAGAACAGAGGCATCAAGAGACCAGCGGGAAACTCCTACAACGGGGGCAATAATAGGACGTATAAACCTTTTTGTCCTCAGAATTTTTCTACTGCACCAAAGTCTACTTCCGCAGCTCAACCACAGCCAAAGCCAAATTCTGAAGCCCCGAAGTGTTATAACTGCAACCAACCCCAGGGCATAGGGCAAGAGAATGCCCAAAACCCAAGAAACAGTTACATCAAGGACGGGTATATGCTGTTACATCAGAGGATGCAGCCGCATCGCCCGATGTGGTCACAGGTATGACCGAAACTTTTAAGATTATAATTTCATTGATTGAGAATGTAGACTAAGTAAAAATGGATCACAGGTATCGTACCTATCAATGGCGTACCAGCCAGAGTACTCTTTGATTCAGGAGCTACGCATTCATTTATATCTGTGTCATTTGGAAAGAAGACCAATTTACCCATCAAAACATTAGACTACAAGTTACTTGTACGGTCACCGATGGGATTAGAAGTGGAATTATAGAAAGGTTATGGGCCATGTCCAGTTCTCATTGGCGAGAAAACCTTAGATGCAACTTTAATACAACTTGAGATGGCAGACTTTGACGTCATCTTGGGAATGGACTGGTTAGCTCGACATTCAGCAAACCTATTATGCGCCGAGAAGAAGCTAACATTCAAAGACAAAGAAGGAGCAAAATTCAGTTTCTCGGGAACCAAACTTCCTAGGAGACGCAAGCTCATACTCTCAGCATTAAAGGCTAAGAAGTGCCTTGAAAAGGGAGCCATCGGATATCTAGTATCAGTGGTCGACCTAACCAAGGACACACCACGAATGGAAGATATTGACGTCGTGCGGGATTACCCAGATGTATTTTCGGAGGAACTACCCGGATTACCATCCGACCGAGCCACGGAGTTTGTAATAGACCTTCTACCCGGAGCTGCACCAGTATCAAAAGCACCTTATAGAATGGCTCCTACAGAACTGAAGGAATTAAAAGTGCAATTACAAGAACTGCTAGATAAGGGTTATGTTAGACCCAGTATATCTCCATGGGGAGCACCGGTGTTGTTCGTAAAGAAGAAGGATGGTAGTGTTCGATTATGTATCGACTATCGAGAGTTGAATAAGCTGACAATCAAGAATCGATATCCGCTACCTCGGATCGATGATGACTTGTTCGATCAGTTATAGGGAGCAAAAGTATTTTCAAAGATCGATCTTCGATCAGGCTATCATCAACTGAAGATTAAAGAAGGTGACATTCCGAAGACAACTTTCAGGACAAGATACGGACATTATGAATTCTTAGTGATGTCATTCGGATTAACTAATGCACCGGCAACGTTCATGGAACTTATGAACCGAGTTTTCCACGATATGTTGGACACGTCGGTGATAGTATTTATTGATGACATATTGGTATACTCCAAAGACAAGGAAACCCATGTCAAGAACCTAAACGCAGCCCTACAACGTTTAAGGAAAGAGAAGTTATACGCCAAATTTTCAAAGTGTGTGTTTTGGCTAAGTGAAGTCGCCTTTCTAGGCCATGTAGTATCCGCTGAAGGAATCAAAGTGAACCCCAGTAAGATCGAGGCTATCGTAAAGTGGGAAGCATCGAAGAGCGTTTCAGAAATTAGAAGTTTTCTGGGTCTAGCTGGTTATTATTGGAGATTCGTAGAGACTATTCTCGGATTGCTGTACCTCTCACCAGTTTGACCAAGATAGGTGAAAAATTTGTATAGACGGATAAGTGTGAAAAGAGTTTTCAAACACTGAAGACTAGATTGATATCCTAGGACAGACGTTTACCCAGGACAGGTGGATGGGGATGACGATAAACGTTAACCTTCGGGCGGACTTCCACACCCTGTGTATAGAGGTGGTGTCAATAAACGTTAACCTTTGACCACCCAACCTTTCTATTGTGCACTGCAAACTATAAACCAGACCAAAGAGATAAATGAATGTGCATGCATATGTAATGTTGCATTGTTTTGGCTACTTACTTAACCGTGTTGTGTGCTCACCCCTCGACATCAAATATTTTTAGTTGATGATGCAGGTTACACAGTTGAAGATTATATGAATGCGCCTATGTACGGGAACGTACCAGCAATGGACGCTGGAGCTGAAGATGATATACATGACTCCTCTTGCGAGTGCAACTCGTGTGTATTTGACTAGATATTTTTATAGGTTTCTTTATTAGATTTATAAGACATGTATTTGGTATTTAAATATTTATGTCTCAGTTAAACACAGAATAATTTGCTATTATTTATGGATATCATTTTAGTTCTCAGTTCATTTATTTATAAGACTTCCGCTATTGTGTATTTACTCTTATTATGATGGTGAGTGTATGAAGGTTCAGGTAACGCGGGGATAGCCTATTTGAGATCCTGGTTGAACCGTTGGTTATTCAGCGGCTCATCACACCATTCTGAAATGTATGGAATTGGGGTGTGACAGAGACTGCTTATGAGGACACCATGACTTCTAATATAGACATAGAGGCTATCTACAAGATGCAGATGGATGGTCTGGAGCTTAGTGACGAGGAGCTACAGGCTCGTCCTCTTACTCCTAGGAATCAGGCGGCAGCCGCAGTAGCAACAGCAGACGAAGGGGGTAGTGAAGATGCATACATGGAGGACATCCCTACACCTGCACCCTAGCCCATTCCAGTAGTAGGACCATCTCAGCCTACTCTAGACATAGTGATGAGCATGTTCATAGAGATTCTAGATGCTCAGCGTGAGATGAGTCATGACCTGGGGCGTCTAGCTCGCAGCTTACGGGTCACACAAGACCAAGTTCATTGGCTTAGAGAGGCTTACTAGCGTGATTATGATATCACTGATCCGATTCCACCCAAGCCTCCGACTCTACCATAGCCTGATCTTGACTCATTCACTTACATATATACAGTTTATTTTGTTAACAGAGTAGCTATCTGGCTTGTGGACTATACTCTATCGTACACTTTATATTTCCTTTATGTTCATGTTATTACATGTATATTTGGTTTTCTCCCTAGACATCAGTGCTTATAAATTTCTCTTTCATTAAATAGTATGTTATGCATCTTCTCTTAACTCTTAGGCTTCAAACAAGCTTATGGTGTGTTTTTATTAAAGTTTTTAATTTCCTATTTCAGATCATAGGACACAGTTAGATGCAGAATGGTTAGCTGGACAAAACCTAAGTGCTCTGATACCAAGTTGTCACACCCGAATTTCTGACTGAACCACAAGTGTGAGTGAATCGTCTCCAAACCACGGCTCACATCAGGATCTCAATAAACCTGGTCAATAAACCATTCCAAGCAAACCAACCATAATCAGAGAGTAATAAATAGCAGTAGATTTAAATAAATAAATGAACTGCATTTTTTATTTGTAATTAAATAATTATCTAGTTATGCCATCATCCACAATCATAAATAATAATTTATTACATCCTCTATACCCAACCAAAAGAATAAATAAATAAATAATCCCTAAAGGAACACACAGAAAGAGCACTCGCATGAGGTGTCATGCTCGTCCTCTAATGCCTGTGTGTCAATAGCAGCTACTATCTCGTACACTGGGACAGCCATAAAGTCTTCAATCGTAAAACCCAGATCAAGATCTGAAAAAGAGAATATATATATTCAGATGAGCTCACAACTTAGCTCAGTAAAGCACAAGACCAATGCAACATACAAAATGCATGAGATAACATTACAATTGGGTTAGGTATAAATTTCAAAATGCTATGATAAGGTTTAGCGGCCACCGCACATCCATGCACGAGAGTGTGAGCACACCCAACAGTCAGGCTCCGATCCATACTACTACTGTTGCCCCACATTACTCACTCCGGTATAGAAATAGAGCTAGAGTCTGGCGAGCAGGCTGAGCCACCATCCCACGTCCTCTCCTTGATACCCTACACCGCACCAACACCTAAACCCCTGTTGGCAAGGGCTTGTAAGTGGGTTCCATTTCTAACAATCCAATATGTCATCACAATATCTATGGCCCTACCCCAGTTCAACTCCCTACGACATAGAGATAGGGCACAAGTTTGGAGGGCAGGAGGAGCCACAATCCCACGTCCTCCCCCTGATACCCTATTCGCACCAAGCCTTCTAAGGTAGACATCGATATGAAAAGGTGTCAGTGTGAAGATATATCCATGGCTCCACTCCCCTTCACATTCCACACACTAATGAAAACATTCACATGCCTAAGCAACAACATTCCTAGCACACGAATATGGATGAACAGATAATAAAATTTAAATAACTGGATAACATGTGCAGTGCTCAAGCAACAAAAAATAATCACAGAAACAGATATGATCACAATGGTATATTGTTATTTAGTTAATTAGGGTTTGGGGTCTTGTCCCTTACCTGACGCGTGATTGCAAGTTTTCTCTGTGTCACAGAGTCCACTCACGTCGTCTACAAGTCCTACATAATCATATTTATAGATTATAATTAAGATATTAGGGTTACAGTTGGTCAGAACTAAGTCTGGCCAACAACTAGGCTTCGGTAAGCATACCGATGGCAGTACCGGTCACAGTACCGGTCTCAGTACCTGTCTCCGTATACTACAGCCGGTATGTGCCTGCGGTATATACCACAGGACTTATTATCCAGCCGGTATGCCCGATAATATGGGTCCGAGAGCCTAATCTCGGACCTCCCTCTCCCGTCGATCATTGGCTTGGTTTTTAGAGTTCTTCCTAAACCATTCTAAGGTCCAAATACTTGTTTGGTCATCTAGGTTTCGACTATTTCATTGCATCCTTCTCAGATTGGATCTCAATGAGAACTAGGGTTTTGGGGTTCTTAGGATTTTGGAACATTACGCCCTTTCACGGCTTCGATCCAAAATCCTAACATCAATATAGAGGTTGAGCACTTATCAGTGGTTGTTGAATGGTGGTTCTCTCCTCCAATGAAAAAATCTTCCTTTTTTGCACAGTCTCCTTCCTCCTTGCTCCTTCTCAGATCTCTTCCAGACGGTTTAGGGTATGAGAATATTTGGAAAGGATCTAAGGAGAATGAATGATGTGTATATATAGTGGGAGACCATTCTAGGAAGGTCTCCTATGTCTAAAAGGTTTCCTAAACTTCGATTCGGAGTGTGGGACCCGTTGGAGTCCGTGTCCACCCATGAATACATACCGGTTGCACATACCGGTCTCACTTTAAGTGAGACCGGTACTAAGACTGTTATGTAAAAATTGAGTTTTTACACAACGTTTCTCATACCTGGATATCATGGTTCATCACCCGGCCTCACCTTCCGATCTGGTTATGATTGGGAGACCTGTCACAACGTAAATCATTAGTTAAACCATTTTTTAGAGTACGGTTCTTATAGATTACATAGCTGTAAAGGAAATGACTGGATCAAAACACTAAATGAGTGTTCAAACACATCTGGATGAACTTAAAGAATCCTCTAAAGAGTTCGCTTATTCCATCCACTAGCAATAGCCTCGATCAGATCATGGCTTAATTCTTTAGGTGCTTCAAAACCTGTTCCCTTCTTGTTGATATCTCTCAATGCCCCATATTGACGGAATAGCCTTGCAGATGAATAAAATGAAGTGTATGTCAAACCCATAATTTGAACATCTGCACTGCCTGGGATGTGTGTGACAACTTTTTCTGCATTCCACCAATTATATCTTCAACTGATTATTGAAATGGTCATTTGCTTAAGACGTGATAGCTAATCTGTGTCAACTTTGATATACAGTAGGATCTGCCCTCTTTACTAGATGATAATGGTCAAGACTTGGTGCTTTGAGTTCCTCTACCAGACCCAACCTTTCAACTAACCAGATTTGAAGCAAGTATAATGATCCATTGAACTTCTCTAAATGACACCTACCTTGTAGATTTACTGCAAGATCCAGTCCCCTCAGAGTCTCTGCTAACACAGTAGTTATGATATCTCCTTGACGCTCTGCATGTCTGATGAGATCAATAATGATAGGAGATCCTGTAGCTTCTTGACTCTACAATAATGTTCGAGCAATGATGCAATATAGATAGACTCCTCTCCTCCATGTTTTTGCTTCATCATCTTCAGGTTTTTTACATGCATAGGTATCTATCATAGGTTGCAATTTCAATCTCTAGCCTTGAACGAGAAATCTTGCTTCTTCTTCATTCCAGCTGAAGAAGTCTCTTATTCTCTGCTTATAATCTCTCTTAGGGGATGGTCTAAACATCTTTCTTTTTGGTGGATAAAGGAGACATGCTTTGAATTCTTCAAATGTAGGGCATAATTCAGCTTTACCAAACCTGAATTCATGAGCTATTGGATCCCAGCACAGACTAGATGCTTTTATTAAACCTGGGCACAATTTTACTGTCATCATTTGAAGGAGGAGGTCCAAGTGAATATTCTCTAAGAATAAATGATTTTCAATGAATTCCATGCGCCAACTCAAATTTTTCAATGCTCTATCTATCCTCACCATGCTGTTTGACAAGTAAAAGCTCTAGAGTGATCACCAATGTTGACCTGTAGAAAATCCCGACCTATAACAGAATTAGTAGGGACATCATTAGAACTATCTTACACTGTAATTGTTATACACATTGAAAACCATAATGAGTTGTGCATGAAATTTGTACATGCATGACCTTGTCTGGGCCAAAGTTTCTAAGTTAAAAGATAGGTGGGAGAGGATGAAGGCCAAACTTGGCTGATAAGAAGCTATCCAGATGAGTTTCCCATCAGGAGGATTTTTTGGTTGTTTATGTAGAATGGTCGATCCCCCCGAAAAGATACCATTCTATTGGCTTGAGAAGGAAGGGCACATTAAAATCTTTGGACATCGTTGATTGTAATGAATGACAGATAAGAGTTCCAGCTAGATTTATCATTATCATTATTTTTAGATTGACATATCCACTAGGGTCGATATGAAAAGATGTGAAAGGTGAGCTCGATATGCAACTCTTGGAAAATCCGTTGGATAGATGAACGGATAAAAGAGCTTAGCCAGAAAGCAGGAAGTTCTTCCATTAATATGAAGAGATGATGAAACCATTCCTGAGTGGCAGGATGTAGTAGCCTCTTCGGAGAATCCAACCCAATTCTATTGTAAAGTCCTCCAAAACAGTCGAGTTTCATTGTTGTCTTCTGTGAATGACAAACCAACTACACTCTCCTTTTTTTTTTTCTGAAAGAGTGTAGAGGTTAAATATGATATTGTTTCACCTGATCAAGGTTGGTCAGGTTTTGTAACTCTTCACCATCCAGATTTGTCAATTGAACTGCCTTTCCAGGTATGATTTCTTTCACTATGAATGGTCCACTCCAGTTTGGATGAAATTTACCCCTGAGGTCATGGATAGGCGCTCTTTGCTCCTTCAGTACCAGATCTCCCACTGCCAAGTGACGAATATGGACCTTCTTATAAAAGTGGTGGCCATTATTTGTTGGTACTTCTTTGCATTGTCAGCCGCTTTCATTCTCCTTTCATCAATGAGGTTCAACTCCTCATAATGAGATTGGAGCCATTCAACTTTAGGGATATTAGACTCCATTAATATCCTCAGTAATGACACTTCCATTTCTACTGGGAGTACTACTTCCATACCGCATACTGAAGAATAAGGCATAACTCCAGTAGATGTCCTTATAGAAGTTTTGTATGCCCATAATGCATATGGTAGCGTATTTGCCCAGTCACCACGAGTTTCTACCATTATCTAGAGGATGACATTGACATTCTTGTTGACGGCTTCAATTACTCCATATGTCTATGGATGATAAGGGGAAGAACGATGCCTCTGGATGTTAAACTTCTCACACAGCTCTTATACCTTTCCTCTGAAGTGTTGACCTTGATTTGAGATTAGAGCACAAGGCATCCCATGCCGATAGATGATATGCTCTTAAAGGAACTTGGCTACCTTATTTGCTATGAGTTTAGCATATGACTGAGCTTCTATCCACTTGGTAAAATAGTTGAAGGCTACAAAGACGAACTCATGTCGATTTGATGCTTTTGGGTGAATCTTTCCAATCACATCGATACCCCAAGTTGAGAATGGCCAAGGTGAACTGAGAGTGTGCAATTCTATAGGTGGTACGTACATAAAGTTGGCAATGATCTTGCATTTGTGACACTTCTTCTCGAACTCCAAGCAATCTGTTTCCATCATGTTCCAATAGTACCCCATTCTCAAGATTTTCTTTGCAAGCATCCTAGCATTCAAGTGCGGTCCACAAACTTCTTGATGTATCTGCTCAATGAGGATTTGTGCTTGCTCTTCATCGACACAAACCAATTGTACCCCATCATATGATCTCTTGTATAGGATATTTTCACAGAGGATGAACTGTGAGGCATATCATCTCAGTGTCTTCTTCTCTCCTATTGTAGCATCTACAGGGTATTTGCCTTCTCTAATAAAGTACACTATGGGTGCAGACCAAGGTCTTCCATCAACTATCAATGCATCAACTGCATATGCCGGCTGCCTTCTTCTTTCTATCATCAAGGGTCTTGTACATTCGATCGGATCACCATCGATCATTGAAGCCAAGGTGGCCAATGCATCAGCATATTTGTTTGTGTCCCTTGGGGAATAGTCGAACTCTATCTCTGTAAAGCTCTGAGCCAGACTAATTGCTTACTGCTAATAAGGTATCAATTTTTCATCCTTGGTTTTTCAATCTCCTCTGACTTGGTAGATGACGATGGACGAATCCCCATACACTTTCAACTTCTTGATGCCTATTGCAAGTGTAGCTTTAAGCCCCATGATTCAAGCTTCGTATTCTACAGTATTGTTTGTACACTCGAACTCTAATCAGAGCGAGAATGGAACGAATTCCCCTTCTGGATCTATAAGTAATACCCCAGCTCCGCACCATCTATGGTTGTCGGCTCCATGAAAAATAACATCATCCATGTATCTTCTTCCTTTTCCTCTTCATCCATGTGAACCTATTCATCAGGGAATACATCTTTCAAGTTTCTGAGGTTATCCTCGACTGGGTGCGTGGACAGATGCTCTGCAATTACACTTCCCTTAATGGATTTTTGTGTGACATATGTGATATAAAATTCAGACAACAATAGTAGCCATCAAGCCAGTCTTTCAGTCAATGTTGGCATTTCAAATAGGTACTCTAATGGGTCCATCCTTGAAGTGAGTATGAAAGAGTACGATTACATGTAATGTATCAACCTTTCACCAAGACTAGAGTCGTACTTGTATTCTCCAAGGGTGTAAAGTTTAACTCGTAGCCTTTAAATTTCTTGCTTAAGTAATATAGTGCCTTTTCTGTACGTCCATCGTCATCATGTTGGGCTATCATTGACCCCATGGAATCTTCTAACACTAATAAGTAAAGGAGAAATGGCCTTCCAGGAATAGGTGGAGCTAGCACTAGTAGATTTGATAGATAAGTCTTGATCTTGTCAAAAGCCAACTGACATTGAGGGATCCACTCCTTGGGCTGATTATTCCTTAGTAACTTGAAAATCGGATCGCATGTTGCCGTGAGGTGTGCAATAAACCGATTGATGTACTAGAGCCCTCCTAGAAAATTTCTTATCTCTTTCCCTGTCTTAGGAGGTGGCATCTCTGATTTGGCTTTTATCTTCGCTGGGTCTATTTCAATCCCCCTTTGACTAACCCTGAAACCTAGCATTTTTCCTGTTGTTACCCCAAATGCACACTTCTGAGGGTTAAGCCTAAGCTCATATTGCTTGATCCTCTCAAAGAATTTCCTTAGAGCTATAATATGGTCCTCTTTGATAAGTGATTTTATAATCATATCGTCTTTATATACTTCAACTTCCTTATGAATTATATCATTAAACACTATCGTAGCCATCCTTTGATAGGTTTCTCCTGCATTCTTTAATCCAAATGGAATTACCGTGTAACAATAGGTACCACAGTCCGTTGTAAAGGCATTTTTTTCTTTGTCTTCTGGGGCCATCTTGATCTGGTTATACCCTGAGAATCCATCCATGAAAGATAGAAATACATGATTGGCTATGTTATCAACTAGGATGTCTATCTTTGTAGTGGGAAATCATCCTTGGGGCTGGCCTTATTCAGATTCCTGTAATCCACACACATTTTCAGCCTTCCTTCCTTCTTAGGTGCTATGACCACATTAGCTAGCCATTATGGGTACTTCGAGACTTTCAAGAATCCAGCATCAAACTATTTTATTGTATCCTCTTTGACTTTTAAAGTCCATTCAGGCTTTAGTCGTCTTAACTTCTGCTTTTGTGGCTTTGCATTGGGAATTAGAGGTATCTTGTGTTGTACCACTTCTGGATCTATGCCCGGCATATCTTCATAAGACCATGCGAACACCTCTAGAAATTCCTTTAATAACTTCATCAACTGGTCAGTTTCTTCTTCTGTCAAGGTTATACCAATCATGATCTCTTGCGGTTGCTCTTTTGTGCCAAGACTGATCGTCTTGAAGTCCTCGCCAATAGGTTGGGCTTTTTTCTCTTCCAAGGCTTTGATGGATTGTAAGATTTCAGGAGGTGGTTCATCATTATCATCATTATCAAAGTTAGAGTTAGAAGAAAAGGAATTAGAAGAAGTAGACGTAGTATAGTTGAAAAAACTTACTTTATTAATG
Organism: Protea cynaroides; assembly: GCA_028583415.1. Lineage (NCBI taxonomy): Eukaryota > Viridiplantae > Streptophyta > Magnoliopsida > Proteales > Proteaceae > Protea > Protea cynaroides. Next base: position 49,706,581 of record CM053273.1, on the reverse strand, counting down.
CTTGGAAATAGAGGTACAAAAGAGGAGGTTCCTAATGGAACGGACTCAACGCTATTAAAAGACTCAAACCTACCTAAGGACTTATAGACTTCCAGCCCAGACATGGCCATACTATATTGATTACATGACAACTCTTTCGGGTAGACAAAGGTATCTAGACAACTCTAGTTTGGGATCATTCCATTGATAGGGAGGATGATTGGTTGCACATCGGGATCTCGATCTTGATCGTCTCCGGTGAGCATTAGAACTTGGTCCTCGTCGAACAGATTGCTGATGTTGATCGTCTCCATCTTTGACTTCTGCTCCTCGCTCTACCTCTGACACTTGATCTTTTCCAGCTCCATCTAATCAATTGTACAGTCAAAGAATATTTCAAAACCAGGTACTTGTCTCTGGAGGTTTCTGTCAAGCCACGGTTCAAGGAATCTGCAGAATGTAATTTCCTCTCCTTCTTTGACAAAGTATCCATTGAGAGTCTTGAAGTGTGGGTTGATCTGCTCATCCTCTTATATACATCCAAACTGTGCCTGGTAGACCGGCTCATCTGTCCTCTGTAGTTGCCATCTTTTGTGACTCCTGTCTGTTGCCTTTATTGGACTCCTACTGCTACTCCTATATTTTCTCCTCTCGAGCCTCTGAAATGCATCATAGAATCTCATCTGTTTCTCCCCTATCAGTTTCAAATCTCGGTCGATAGGAACATATCCCAGTCCAAATCTGTACTCATTGATCAAAACAGATAACATGTTGACATCACCCTATTGGTTGGAACCGAGGCCCATAACTTGAAAGTAAGACATGTTAAGTAATTGACGAAGCAAAAATGAAAAATGTGTAGCTGGGGGATTTGGTTCTGTGGTTTCCATGATGTTGCCAGTGTGGATTCCATCGAGACTATCTTGTGGCAGACTTCCTTCTATCCCATTATCCATCTGCCCAGTCCCCATCGTGCACTGTGAGATTTTTGGAAAGTTTACCCCATGCTCATACCCTACTTCTTCGATTGAGACCATGTTCACTTCGTCACCAGATGTGACGCTTCCTCCAATTTCAGCTTGGACTGATTCTATCTGAACACTTTTGGTTGAACACACTTCTCCCCATTCGATAAAGTTGACTATGTGATGAAGAAGGGGATTGTTTTCCATAGATGCTTGTCTCGGTTGGAGCTTGAATTTTTTGGCATTTAGCAGGTCTTGTATTGCATGCCTCAGAGCCTTACAATTTTCAGTGTGGTGACCATATTGATTGTGATACTTGGATAATAAATCCATTTGAAATTTCAACGGAAGAGGATACGACACTGGACATGGTGTAAGTACCTTCAGCTTTTCGGCCTGTACCAATACTTTTAGAAATTTATTTCTGGTCATATGGATAATTACTATAGGTTTGCCAAATACATTATGTGTTAGCTACTTAACACGATCATCACCTGTACTCGGAGCACATGCTTGGGGTTCGGCTAGCATGCACCTTTGTTTGGGCAATTTTCTGCATCATTACTATCCCCTGGTTGACCATTATGCAGTGGTAGAGCACTTACAACCAAGGGCATATGGCTTTCCTTAGTATGCATGTCAGGCTGCCCATTAGGCAATGCCCAACCTGACCCACAGTGACAGCATCCATGCTTACCCTTGCAGAAGTGGCTCTACCATGGTATAGCTCTATGTCCTTATCCGACCAACTAGATAAGTTTTTGACAGCGAATTTCCATTATTAACTGCCCATCCTTAATTTCATTGCATCCCCATGAACGTTCAGAGCCCAATACGAATAAAATTTTTTTTCTTAGTTTAGCCATGCACACATGCATGCTGCAGCACTTGGCTTGGTATTCGTCAGGGGTGATCGCACCAAGCACTCAACTTGGGCCGGAATGGCACGTAAGGGTGTGGCACCATATTGACCATGCTAAGTACACTATTTTGCATTTCACTCACACTATCTCCTTATTGACTTAGTTAGTATATAGTCACATGCCACCAGTTATTCCCCAATTATGACCTTGAGACCTTCACACAGAATCGCATTATCTTACTAGCTATTCATGCACTACCAATATATCTTATATATTTTTCATCCATGCATAACATAACTTGCACCTATAATACCTGGCTCTGTATGTTGCATGCTCACCTTGCATGTTTACTGTTTAAATTTCTTGTAAGGCCAAACTTACTTTATCTTTTCAGCATCTGCCCACACATATTTATGGACAATGGCCATACAACCCATTTGGTCACCAAAAATATATCTATATCTCTTACATCATCAAGTAGGCAAACACTTCATAACCAAACTACTGCCTAGGAGTGTACACTGACTATACTTGGATCATTACTATATTCACGTGGTGTGACACTAGTTAATCACCCTAGGCATTAAAATCTACACTCTATCCTGTGTTGCACCTTAATGGCATTTCATAAATCATCCTAACCTCCATTTGGTGACGTATTCAATAGGGGTAGTAAAAAATTCAATAGGCTTAACTAGTCATGAACATCTTCCTCTGACATGGGGTTTACAGTTACCCCTAATTTATAGGTTAGACTGGGGTCAATAAATCTTGCATTGCGCCTATGCATTCCATGCATCCTTATTAATGCATCTTACTAAGTTCATGCTTATCTATTTATGTAGCTAACTCTTCCATTCTTTTTCTCTTTTCAGACATCATGCCACCTAGGAGAGAGGTTGAGCCAGTAGCCCAAGGCTATGATGTTGACCGATTCATTTCCTACCATGCAAGCAAATGCTGGGATAGGTTTGATTAGAGCCTAGTGATAGATGGCCTTAGCGTACACTCAGAAGAGTTGGCCAGATTTGGCCTTCACAATGCATTTGATCACTTTGGCTAAATAGCAGCCATGTGTATCCAGGATGACACCCATTTAAACCTGGTGCGCCACTTTTTCTGCAACATCAGCCAGTGGGTAGATGAGGCGACTAGTAAGTTGATAGTGACCAACCGGGTCAAGGGGGTTGATATTATCCTGGTAGTTATCGCTTTGGCAACCAAATTGGGCATCTCATCAGAAGGGGAGAAGATTTACAGAGTCCCCAGGGAGTCTCTAGGCATGACAAAGGAGGATAACATGTGAGTAAAATAGGCACTCACCCTACTCAAGATGATAGGGTCTAGGTTTGAAGATAAGGAGTCTTCCTTTAAGCCCACTCCTAGACTGCTTAGTAGGATTATATAGCACGACATTAACCCCATATCTGGTCATAGAGAGTAGTTAAACCAATTTTGTGTATATTAGCGGATCGACTGGTGCAGATGAGACCCGTATGCCTTCTATCTGCATACCATTCAACACTCCTTCTGACATTCACCCAACAAGGGCCACTTACCATATGGATGTCTCTTGACACACGTCTTTGTGCACTTCCGAATGAACCTCGATGGAGAGGCCATAGAGAATGAGAAGGAATAATCCATGCTCAACTAGGACACCATCACATGGATGCATCTTGCTAATATAGTCATGGAGGATCCCATTCTTGAGGCATGCTCTAGGCCACCTAGAGCAGTACACCCTTCAAGGAGAGCACTAACATAAGCAGCATGTAAGGCCCGTGTCAATCTAACCCGGTCTTACCACCTTGAACCAGGTTTACCTATCATGGTCGAGTCAAATGGACCAAGGGCGTGAGGAAGATCGAGATTCCAGGTATCAAATCGACCCAAAAACACTTAATTTAAGGGGAGGGTCGCATACCCAGCTAAGCAGGGTAGAACCTCCCAAAGCAGAAAGTCAGACCCACAATTTTGAAGGGAGGGTCGGACATCTTGAATCCTAGGGTCGACGGGATCATCGACCCTCCCATCGACCCTCGGTTATCGTAGGAAATAGAATTAGGAAATTTCTTAATTTTCGATTGGGATTCTTTCCTAATCTCAAAGGGACTTATTTTAGGATGTTCCTACTCTATTTAAAGGACGCCCCTAAGCCTCTTTCACTCCTTTTACCACCCTTATTGAATTGAGAGAAGGAGAAGAGAAGGAGAAGAGGAAGAAGAGAAACAAGGAAGATAATTTAGCCAAAAGAGAATATTTGCAAAGAAGGAGTATTCTTCTCAGGTATGGATACTAATTCTATGAGTTTCTAGAGACCTTAGGTTAGCTATTGATGAGAGTGTGATCTCGGAGAAACCCAAACCATCAACCCATGGTTAGGTTTTCATGGAAAACCATAGGAGAATGCATGAAAGCTACCTAGGTGGGTTATACATGGTTTTAGACCATGGAAAGAATGTAGAATGGAAAGTAGGAGCAAGCCATAGGATCCCAAGCATGAAGAATGGACTAAAAGAGGGAATTGGACCAAAGTGCACCGAGGGTCGATGACCATCTGGCCCTAGGTGATCCTGACCATCGACCCTCAGTGTTCGGGAAGTTCAGAGTTCGGGGAGGGTCGCACCCAGGGTCGATCAGGACTCCGACCCTACCTCCGACCCTCAGTTGACAGAAAAGTTTTAAAATTCAGAATTAATTCTAATTAAATTCTATCGACTTTGTTAGGTCTTCTAGCAAGATAATAACATTATAAAGGTGATTATAAAGCTTGGAAAAGTATCTATTAGCAAGCTAAGGTGAGGAAACAGAACTCTAAACTAATTGGTTAATAACAAACTATTTTCTATTTCTTGAGTCCAATGCCATGATTGATTCTATGCGAATATTTTTGTAATGTGCATACAACATGTCATCCAATATTTCTATTATTTGTTCATGCATATTTACTTTATTGTTTACAACATGAGGATTGGTTAGTTGCGAGCCCAGTTTGCAAGCCCTCGCTAACAGGGGCTTACGTGTTGGTATGGTATTATATAGCAATAAACGTTAACCTTTGTTGTATAATGTCATGATTAGGGTGGATGGGGACAACGATAAACGTTAACCTTCGGGCGGACTTCCACACCCTGTGTATAGAGGCGGGGTCAATAAAAGTTAACCTTTGACCACCCAACCTTTCTATTGCGCATTGCAAACTATAAACCAGACCAAAGATATGAATTGATTGCATGCATATGTATTGTTGCATTGTTTTGTCTACTCACTGAGCCGTGATGTATGCTCACCCCCTCGACGTCGAATAGTTTTAGTTGATGATGCAGGTTATATAGTTAAAGATTACATGAATGCTCCAGCGTACGCGAACGTGGCGGCAATGGAAGCTGAAGCAGAAGTAGATACACATGACTACTCTTGCGAGTGCAACTCATGTGTATTCGACTAGATTTTTCTTAGTTTTCTTTATTTGGATTTAATAAAGACATGTATTTGATAATTAATTATGTCTTAGTTGTTACAGAATAATTTTGCTATTTAATATTACTATCACAGTAGATCCTCAGTTCATTTTATTATAAGATTTCCGCTATTGTATATATACTCTGATTATGATTACGGATGTGTGTAAGTTTAGATAACGCGGGGATAGCCTACTTGAGATCCTGGTTGAACGGATGGTTTGCTAGCGGTTCATCACACCATTTTGAACAGTACGGAATTGGGGTGTGACAACTTGGTATCAGAGCTAACAACCGTGGTGATGAATCTGGCTCAGCAGCTGCAACAGATGCAACAAGTACAGGCTCAGATGCAAGTTGTGATGGGTATTATGTTCCAAGCTACGCAAGCTGTACCTATGCAGACAGGACAAGCCAGTGCAGCACCGGTGGGTAACCACCCAGCACCTCAGACACCTCAACAACCTGCTGCACAGATTCCAGTACAGGCTCCGGAAGCAACTCAGGTTAATTACCAGTATCCACCCCATATGTTTGGGGCATACCAAAATCAGGTGGATCACTTTCGACTGGTTGAGAGGTTTTTGAAGATGAAGCCTAGGGAATTTAATGGCAAGCTGTCTGATCCATTATGGTCAGCACACTGGATAGACGAGATGGAGAGAAATTTTCTTATGATGACTATTACAGAAGAAGAGAAAGTATTATGTGCCACCTTCATGCTCAAAGGCGATGCACATTACTGGTGGAAATCTACTCGGGACTATCTATTGACCAAGCACGCCCAACTGACTTGGGCTATATATAAAGAAGCTTTCTTTGAGAAGTATTTTCCACGAAGCTTCAGAGATTCTATGGAGAAGGAGTTCCTGAGTTTATATCAGGGACAGATGTCAGTGGATGCATACCAACAGCGTTATGAGGAGCTGTTTTTCTTCGCACCACTTAGTATGCAGGAAGAAGAAACCAAAACCCGTAGGTTCGTCACGGGAATGAGAGGAAGCATCAGAGAGCATGTTCTGGGCTTAGAAAATAAGATTTATAATGAAGCTGTCCAAATAGCTCGAGTTATTGAATCGAGCCAGAAGGAGAGTTATTTCACACAGAACCGGGGTATCAAAAGGCCAGCTGGAAGTTCTTATAACGGAGGCAATAACAAGACATATAAGCCTTTCCGCCCTCAGAATTTTAATGCTGCAACCAAGACTACTCCAGGGACACAACCTCAGTCGAAGCCAAATTCTGAAGGTCCGAAGTGTTATAACTGCAACCAACCAGGACATATGGCAAGAAAGTGCCCTAAGCCCAAGAAGCAATTCCATCAGGGATAGGTATATGCTGTTACATCCGAGGATGCAGCCGCATCACCCGATGTGGTCATAGGTATGACTGAAACTTTTTGAAGTTGTAATTACATTGTGTGCTAAGTTAAAATAAATCACAGGTATCGTACCTATAAATGGTGCACCCACCAGAGTACTCTTTGATTCAAGAGTTACTCATTCATTTATATCTGTGTCATTCGGAAAGAAGATAAACTTACCCATCAAAACATTAGACTACAAATTACTTGTATGGTCACCGATGGGGTTAGAAGTGGAATTAGAGAAAGGATATGGACCATGTCCAGTCCACATTGTGAGAAAACCTTAGATGCAACCTTGATGCAACTTGAGATGGCAGACTTTGACGTCATCTTGGGCATGGACTGGTTAGCTCGGCATTCTACGAACCTACTATGTGCCAAAAAGAAGCTAACATTTAAAGACCAAGCAGGAGCAGAATTCAGTTTTACGGGAACCAAACTTCCCCGTAGACGCAAGCTCATACTCTCAGCACTAAAGGCTAAGAAGTGCCTCGAGAAGGGGGCAGTCGGGTATCTAGTATCAGTGGTCGACCTAACCAAGGAAGCACCACAAATGGGAAATATTGAAGTTGTGCGGGACTATCCCGACGTATTTCCGGAGGAACTACTAGGATTACCACCCGACCGAGCCACAGAGTTTGTGATAGATCTGATACCTGGAGCTGCACCAGTATCCAAAGCACCTTATAAAATGGCTCCTATGGAACTGAAGGAACTGAAGGTGCAACTACAAGAACTACTGGACAGGGGTTATATTCGACCTAGTATATCACCATGGGGAGCGCCGGTGTTATTCGTGAAGAAGAAGGACGGTAGTGTTCGATTATGCATCGACTATCGAGAGTTGAACAAACTGACAATCAAGAATCGATATCCACTACCACGGATCGATGACTTGTTCGATCAGTTTCAAGGAGAAAAAGTATTTTCTAAGATCGATCTTCAATCGGGCTATCATCAATTGAAGATTAAAGAGGGTGATATTCCTAAGACAGCTTTCAGGACCAGATACGGACATTATGAGTTTTTGGTCATGTATTTTGGGTTAACAAACGCACCCGTAACTTTTATGGAACTAATGAACTGGGTTTTCCACGACATGTTGGATATGTCGGTTATAGTATTTATTGATGATATATTGGTATACTCCAAGGATGAAGAAATTCATATCAAGAACCTAAACGCTGCCCAACAGCGTTTAAGGAAAGAGAAGCTATATGCCAAATTTTCAAAGTGTGAGTTTTGACTAAGTGAAGTCGTCTTCTTAGACCATGTAGTATCTGCTGAAGGGATCAAAGTGGACCCCAGCAAGATCGAGGCTATTGTAAAGTGGAAAGCACTAAGGAGCGTTTCAGAGATTAGAAGTTTTCTGGGTCTAGCTGATTATTATCGAAGATTCGTAGAAGACTATTCTCGGATTGCCGTACCTCTCACTAGTTTGAGTAAGAAAGGTGAGATGTTCGTGTGGACCGATAAATGTGAGAAGAGTTTCCAAATGCTGAAGACCAGATTGATATCCGCTCCAATTTTAACTATTCCCGTTCTAGGACAGACATTTACTTTATACACTGATGCGTCGGGACTGGGATTGGGATGTGTGCTTATGCAAGGAGAGCAAGTGATTGCTTATGCTTCAAGACAGTTAAAGGTACATGAGAAAAATTATCCCACTCATGATCTGGAGCTAGCGGCAGTAGTACATGCTGTCAAGATATGGAGACATTACCTATACGGGGAGAAATTCCAAATTAAGTCGAACCATAAAAGTCTTACTTATTTATTTAATCAGAAGGAGTTGAATATGAGACAAAGAAGATGGCTGGAACTATTGAAAGACTATGATTGTGATATCCAGTATCATCCGAGAAAAGCAAACGTAGTAGCGGATGCGTTAAGCAGAAAAGCAATGATAAAATCACAATGAGAGATTAGCACAACTGCAACAATGTGTACTACCGGAATGGTATTCAATCACGGAAACGAGCAGTATGTGATAGACGCAACGGATGAATCAGCCAACCAAGGGTTCATTCATCAGTTTTCAAATATGTTCGCTGCATTGAAGATTATACCGGATATAATGGATGAAGTGAAAACAGCTATCAAATCAGACCCTTATTTGAGAACAGTACAAGAAGATATCGAGAAAGGTAGGACTAACCCTGAGTTCACCTTGGACGAAGAGAAGGTACTGAAATACAAAGGAAGAATATGCGTACCTGAAAGAGAAAGTATGGACATTAGACTCCGACTAATGAAAGAAGCCCATACCACCATCTATTCGATACATCCTAGAAGTACAAAAATGTATCATGATATGAAGAAACTATATTGGTGGAGGGGAATGAAAGCAGATGTAGCCAAGTTCGTGTCTCAATGCCTAAATTGTCAGAAAGTAAAGGCTGAACGACAAAGACCCGCAGGACTGTTACAGCCATTATCGGAACCAGCATGGAAATGGGACTGCCTCACTATGGACTTCGTCACGGGACTACCACTGACTCCTCAAGTAGTTGACGCAGTTTGGGTGATTGTGGACCGTCTGACTAAAACAGCTCGCTTCATACCGATACGACCTCAGTATACACTGGAAAGGTGAGCAAAGTTGTATGTGGATAATATTGTTCGATTACATGGTGTTCCAGAAAGCATTGTGTCTGATAGAGATCCACGATTTTCTTCTAAGTTTTGGGAAGGATTGCAAAAGGCTATGGGTACAACGTTGAAGTTCAGTACTGCATTCCACCCACAGACAGACGGCCAGTCAGAGCGTACAATCCAGATTCTAGAAGATATGCTACGAGCATGTGTAATTGATTTCATAGGATCATGGGATGAAAAGTTACCATTGATCGAGTTCGCTTATAACAATAGCTATCAGGCTACTATACAGATGTCACCTTATGAAGCACTGTATGGCAGAAAGTGTCAAACTCCTTTGTTTTGGAATGAAGTTGGAGAACGTAGTATTGTTGGGCCAGAATTTATTGAAGAGACTTGCCGAGTGGTCGATATTATCAAGGAAAGAGTAAGAACAGCTCAGAACCGTCAGAAGCAATATGCTGATACTCGACGCAGAGATCTTGAGTTCGCCGTAGGTGATAAAGTATTCTTGAAAGTATCACCTATGCGAGGATTGAAAAGGTTCGGGCAGAAAGGGAAACTAAGTCCAAGATATATCGGGCCGTACAAAATTCTATCTAAGCATGGAAAAGTGGCTTATCAGTTAGCACTACCACCATCTATGTCAAGTGTGCATGACGTATTTCACATTTCCCTATTGAAGAAATATGTCAAGGATCCAACGCACGTTTTGACCGAAGACTTACCTGATTTGACTGAAGATTTGACCTTTGAAGTAACGCCAACTGAAATCACCAGTAAAAAGGTTCAACGACTACGCAACCGAGATATCTATTATGTTAAGGTCACATGGAAAAGTAGAGGCATGGAAGAAATTACTTGGGACGAAGAAAATGCTATGCGAAAGCAATACCCTCACTTATTTGATTCAGAAGCTACGTACAATTTCGAGGACGAAATTTTTATAAGTAGGGGGGAGTTGTAAGACCCGTGTCAATCTATCCCGGTCTTACCACCTTGAACCAGGTTTACCTATCATGGTCGAGTCAAATGGACCAAGGGCCTGAGGAAGATCGAGATTCTAGGTATTAAATCGACCCAAAAACACTTAATTTAAGGGGAGGGTCGCATACCCAACTAAGCAGGGTCGGACCTCCCAAAGCAGAAAGTCAGACCCTCAATTTTGAAGGGAGGGTCGGACATCTTGAATCCTAGGGTCGACGGGATCATCGATCCTCCCATCGACCCTCGATTATCGTAGGAAATAGAATTAGGAAATTTCTTAATTTTTGATTGGGATTCTTTCCTAATCTCAAAGGGACTTATTTTAGGATGTTCCTACTCTATTTAAAGGACGCCCCTAAGCCTCTTTCACTCCTTTTACAACCCTTATTGAATTGAGAGAAGGAGAAGAGAAGGAGAAGAGGAAGAAGAGAAACAAGGAAGATAATTTAGCCAAAAGAGAATATTTGCAGAGAAGGAGTATTCTTCTCAGGTATGGATACTAATTCTATGAGTTTCTAGAGACCTTAGGTTAGCTATTGATGAGAGTGTGATCTCGGAGAAACCCAAACCATCAACCCATGGTTAGGTTTTCATGGAAAACCATAGGAGAATGCATGAAAGCTATCTAGGTGGGTTATACATGGTTTTAGACCATGGAAAGAATGTAGAATGGAAAGTAGGAGCAAGCCATAGGATCCCAAGCACGAAGAATGGACTAAAAAAGGGAATTAGACCAAAGTGCACCGAGGGTCGCACCGAGGGTCGATGACCATCTGACCCTAGGTGATCCTGACCATCGATCCTCAATGTTCAGGAAGTTCAGAGTTTGGGAAGGGTCGCACCCAGGGTCGATCAGGACTCCGACCCTACCTCCGACCCTCAGTTGACAGAAAGGTTTTTAAATTCTGTATTAATTCTAATTAAATTCTATCGACTTTGTTAGGTCTTCTAGCAAGATAATAACATTATAAAGGTGATTCTAAAGCTTGGAAAAGTATCTATTAGCAAGCTAAGGTGAGGAAACAGAACTCTAAACTAATTGGTTAATAACAAACTGTTTTCTATTTCTTGAGTCCAATGCCATGATTGATTCTATGCGAATATGTTTCTAATGTACATACAACATGTCATCCAATATTTCTATTATTTGTTCATGCATATTTACTTTATTGTTTATAACATGATGATGATGATTATAGGAATAGGCATGTGATTGTATGTGTGTGGTTGGTTACTTGATGCGAGCGAGTATCAGGGGGGGTGTGATGAGAACGTCAATAAACGTTAACCTTTGGTGGGTCTCAGCACTTTAGCTCTGTCTCTAACTCCAGTCTTGTGCATTAGGATCGTCGTATCGCCATTACTTTAGCAGAACTATTATGTCGTAGAGTATCAAGGGAGGTGGTCTCGGTCCTTGTAGTCTCTGACTCTACCGGGGGACCTTAGCTCTATCTCTATGGACATTCTGAGGAATGCTAGGGTGAGGCCTTGGATATACTGTTTGGCATTAGGATTGGTTAGTTGCGAGCCCAGTTTGTAAGCCCTCGCTAATAGGGGCTTACGTGTTGGTATGGTATTATATAGCAATAAACGTTAACCTATGTTGTATAATGTCATGAATAGGGTAGATGGGGACGACGATAAACGTTAACCTTCGGGCGGACTTCCACACCCTGTGTATAGAGGCAGGGTCAATAAACGTTAACCTTTGACCACCCAACCATTCTATTGCGCATTGCAAACTATAAACCAGACCAAAGATATGAATTGATTGCATGCATATGTATTGTTGCATTGTTTTGTCTACTCACTGAGCCGTGATGTGTGCTCACCCCCTCGACGTCGAATATTTTTAGTTGAAGATGCAGGTTATACAGTTGAAGATTACATGAATGCTCCCGCGTACGGGAACGTGGCGACAATGGAAGCTGAAGCTGAAGTAGATACACATGACTCCTCTTGCGAGTGCAACTCATGTGTATTCGACTAGATTTTTCTTAGTTTTCTTTATTTGGATTTAATAAAGACATGTATTTGATAATTAATTATGTCTCAGTTGATACAGAATAATTTTGCTATTTAATATTACTATCACAGTAGATCCTCAGTTCATTTTATTATAAGATTTCCGCTATTGTGTATGTACTCTGATTATGATTACGGATGTGTGTAAGTTTAGATAACGCGGGGATAGCCTACTTGAGATCCTGGTTGAACCGTTGGTTTGCTAGCGGTTCATCACACCATTATGAACAGTATGGAATTGGGGTGTGACACAGCAGCTACTGGAGTAGGTACTAAGACTAGTGAGGGCACCTACTATGGTATCCAGAGAGTGACCACAGCACAACAGTCATCATCTAGTGATGAGGAGGAGTATGTTGATGATGATGACGACGGCTGTGAGGACAAATGATACAAGGGAAATCTTTGTCTCCTTGGGATTTTAAAATTTGATTTATAGTTGGCACCTAGATTAAGGTCTGCGACCTCAAAAATGTAGTCTCACCCCAAGGTAAGACATTAATTGACTCATGACCCTTAGATTGGCTTTTGATCCATCAAAGATTGGATAAGCATCAGGTTATGATTATAGGAAGGGGTTAGGCACCCAAACCACCCGATCGAGAATGGTCTCCTATACCATTCCTATTTTAGACTCTATTTTTTGAACTGAAGCAAACCAAGTGGTTTGATATCATTGAACCGAATTTAGAACCTTCCAGATTGCCTACGTATCTTGGACTTCTTTTAAAAATCAAGTTCACCATTATAGTTCAGGTGTGATTAAAGTTTATGGTTGTAATTTATGCTATACATTATTAAATTCATTATTAAAGTTAAAGTTTATGCTTGAAAGGATGAGAAACCCTATGGGTCAGCCTCTGGATAGTCCATGCTGACTGATAAATAGTCCTACTAGGTCTAAGAATGGATAACCCATACGGCTTAAACTATATATCCCTAGTGGGTGGATTGTAAGACCGCGCGCCACGAACCCGGTCTAACCTTATGTTCTCATGTTGTGACCGGTATTTTCATCATAATCAACTCAAGTGAACCAATTGTATGAAGAAACCACAAGATGAGGTACACCACAAGTCAAATTTAGTTGGTATGGTTAACTGTTTAAGTTTGTAAGGAAGCAACCAGTCAAAAATTAAAAACGAGTAAATTTTGGATGTACGGTGGCATTTTTTAGGGGTATAGTTGCACGTATGGTCGACCATATTGAGATCGTACAATGTATGGTTGACTGTTTTGAAAACGTATGGTCGAGGGATTATGCGACCGCATGATCGACATTACGAACCCAGAACCGACTCTGTGTTTAGGAAACATTCCTGATTTGAAGAGGACTCTTTCCTAATTAAAAGAGGACTCTATATGGAGGTTTTCTTCTATATAAAGGACAACCCTTAGCCTCTCTTACTCTTTTAGAACCTAAATTGAAACTCTAAACCTAAGAGAGAAAGAGAGAGAGGAAGAGAAGGAGAAGGAGATTTGGAGAAGAAGGCCTCTGAGAGGAAGGTTTTTGCAGAAAAGAGTTCAATCTCTCTACAGCAAGCTTAAGGAATGGACTTGACTCTATAGGGTAGATCAGATAGAATAGGTTCTTTTCAAATTGATATATGGAACCTAATACAATGATTTAGTTATAGGTTTTCTATGGGAAATCATAGAGAGTAGGGTAGGGATAATTAATAAGGATAAACTGTGATTAAAGGCCATAGAATGATTTTAGGATGAATCCCATTGATAAGCCAAGAGGAGGAACTCGTATGAAAAGTAAAAATTAACCTGACTATGTATGGTCGCAGCTATGGTTGACCATAAGATGAGAAGAGCCATAGCTATTTCGGAAGAATTTAGGAAACGTATGGTCGCAGGTACGGTCGCATATAGTGCGACCATAAGTATCGACCATACGTCGTATGATCGCATATATTGAGACCATAGGATTGACCATAGGGTATCAACCATACAATAATAGCAAGTATATTTTGAGATGAAACATGGTTTTTGACTACTGTAACTTGGTACAATTGAACCCTAACTTAAATACATTAATTGTTTAGGTTCCCAATAAATTCAAAGTGATTTCCAAAGCTTGAAAGAGGAACAAACATCAATCAAATGTAAGGGAATAAGACCTAAACTAATTGGATAATAACAAACTGTTTTACTTTATTGGTCCAATGCAATGAATATTTCTATACTTGTATGCTTGTAATGTGCATCTCACATGTCATCCAATATTACTGATATTTTTGTTCATACATATTTATTCTTGTCTATTTATAACATGATGATGATGATGCTAGGAATAGACATGTGATTGCGTGTGTGGTTAGTGTGCTTAATGCGAGTGGAGCATTAGGGGGAGGACGTGTGTAAGACCCGTATCGTACTAACCCGGTCTTACCACCTTGTATTAGGTCTTCCTATCATGGTCGGACCAAGCGGATCAAGTGTGTGAAGAAACCACAAGGCTAGGTATGTAATTCAAACCATAAATCATCTAATTGAGACGTGTGGTCGCATACCTAAACAGGTGTAGTCGACCACACCATAAAATAGTGGGACCACAGGAGTCTGAGAAGTGTGGTTGTAGATTTGGGATGTGTGGTCAACAAATCCTACGACCCCATGTGCAACCACACAATGTCAAACTGACTCTGTGATTAGGAAACCTTCATAATTTGAAGGGGGTTCTTTCCTAATCTAAGTAGGACTTTATATGGAGGGTTTTCCTCTATATATAGGACGTCCTTAGCCTCTTTCATTTTTTTAGAACTCAAACTGAAAGAGAGAGAAATAAAGGAGGAAAAAGAGAAGGAGAATTAAAGAGGAAGACTAAGAGGAAGAATTTCAGAGAGAGCTCTGATTCTTTAGCATGTTTAATGTATGAAAACATCTCCTACATTAGTTGAATGCCTAGAATAGATCATGGAGGATGTATTGATTCAAAGTAGGATCTCAACCATGTGACACATAGACGAAAACTCAAAGGAAATCCATGAAGAGTAGATTGGAGTAGATAATTGTGAAAAATATAAAATTAAGGCCAAAGATCAATCATAGGAATGACCCTAATGATAGTTTAAGGAATCAAATCATAAAGGGATTAGACTGAGAGAGAAAGTCGACCAAATACTCGTGTTGTCACAGCTATGGTCGACCACACGAGGCACATTTGTCGACCACAAGCCCTCGGGAAGTTTCTAGGGAGGGTGTGGTCGCATGTGTGTGGTCGCATGATATGCGACCACACGTACCGACCACACCCTGTGGTCGCAGAAACTGAGACCACAGGTGTAGCCACACCTGTGACCACTCAATTTTTAGAGGTCTAATTGATTCTAGATGGGACATTTGAACACATAATTAATGACTATGAACTCTAACTTAGAATTCATAAATTTATTAGGTTTCTAAGTGGTCCAAAAGTGATTTACAAAACTTGTAAGAGGAACATCCAATAATCAAAGCTGAGGGAATAAGACCTAAACTAATTGGATAATAACAAACTGCTTTATTTTTATTGAGTCTAATTCCATGAATGATTCTATGCTTGTATGCTTATAATGTGCATCTCACATGTCATCCAAGCTATTACTATTCATGCATATTTAATTCTTTTTATTTATAACATGATGATGATAATGATGGTAGGAATAGGCATGTGAATGTATGTGTGTGGTTGGTGTGTTGGATGCAAGTGGAGCATCAGCGAAGGACGTGGCATGGTGGTCTTCAACCTTGTCACCAGACTCTAGCTCTATCTCTACTAAGTCTTTCCCACTAACATCGTCGTATCGCCATTACCTTAGCAGAACTATTACGTCGTAGGGCATCAGGGGAGGTGGTCTTGGACCGTGTGGTCTCTGATTCTGTCAGGGGGCCTTAGCTCTATCTCTATGGACGTATTGAGCGATGCTGGGATGAGGCCTTGGATACACTATATGGCATTAGGATTAGTTAGTTGCAAGCCCAGTTTGCAAGCCCTTGCCAATATGGGCTTACATATTGGTATGGGTAGGGCATTAGGGGAAGTGTTGACAGTATTTGATCTGGACACTTTAGCTCTATCTCTATTCTATGGTGGGTGTATGTGGGATGACAATGGTGTTTTATCCATTAGGAAGATTCACACACTCGTGTATAGAGGTGCGGCCACCAAAGCTTTCTATAGTTTATTGCAAACTTATAAATCAGACCAAAGATATGAATTGAATGCATACATATGTTTGTTGTATTGTTTTGTTTGCTTACTGAGTCGTGATGTGTGCTCACCCTTTCGACGTCGAATATTTTTAGTTCTTGATGCAGGTCCTACTGTTGAAGAAGAATATATGAATGCGCCGACGTATGGACACGTTACTGCGATGGATGTAGAAGCTGAAGAAGATGCGTATGATTCGTCGTGCGAGTGCAACTCATGTGTTTTTATTAGCTTAGTTGTTTAACTATTGAGACATGTAATTGATTATTTTACTTTACTTTATGTCTTGAGGTACATTGAAGATAATTGGATACTTAATTATGCTATCACTGTCAGATTCTCAGTTCATTAGTATTAAAGACTTCCGCTATCATTTATTTACTCCGAATTTGCTTGTAATGTATCTGGTTTAATCGAATGGGCACGGCCTATACGAGATCCTACTTAAACCCTTGGTCTCTGGACGGTTCATCACACCATTTTGGTTAGTTCAGAATTGGGGTGTGACAATGTGACATTGTGGTTCAGCCTGGTCACCAAACTCTTGCTCTATTTCTACTCAAGTCTTGCCCACAGACATCATTGAATCGCCATTACTTTAGTAGAACTATTACATTGTAGGGTATCAGGGGAGGTAGTCTCAGATCGTGTGGTCTGTAACTCTGTCGGGGGGCCTTAGCTCTATCTCTATGAACATATTATGGGATGCTGGGGTGAAGCCTTGGATATACTGGATGGCATTAGGATTGGTTAATTGTGAGCCCAATTTGCAAACCCTCGCCAATAGGGGCTTACGTGTTGGTATGGGTAGGGCATCAGGAGAAGTGTTGGCAGTGTGTGATCTAGACACTTTAGCTCTATCTGTATTCCATGGTGGGATAGATGTAGATGACAATGGTGTTTGATCCATTGGGTGGGCTTACACACCCATGTATAGAGATGCGATGGGTACCAAACCTTTCTATAGGACATTACAAACTTAAAACCAGACGAAAGATATAAATTGAATGCATGCATATGTTTGCTGTATTGTTTTGTTCACTTACTGAGATCAAGTTGGAAAGCTGACCCTCGCGCTCATAATTCATTTTAGTTTCTGATGTTGCAGGTGTTATCGTTGAAGATTATATCGATGCACCAACGTATGAACATGTGACGGTTATGGATGAGTAAACTGTAGAGGACGAATATCACTCGTCAAGTGAGTGCTTCAACTATGATTATGTTTAGTGGTTAACTTTCTTATTTTGATACTTGTAATAGGTATTAACTTTCTTTTGGTTACTTTGAGATAACTTGTTTAATATTTATTTATTATGTTAAACCTCAATTCATTATTTGTAAGACTTTCGCTATTTAATTATTTACTCTGATTATTACTGTCGATTGTGTTTTGGTTTAACATGGTTGGCAAAGCCTATATGAGATCCTGATTGAACCGTTGGTTCTCATGAAGGTTCATCACACCACTGGTTAGTCCATAATTAGGGTATAATATGGATAGTCCAAGTGGAACATCGATCTGAGTAAGGATTGGTTAACCCATGCAGGTTTGCAATGGATAGTCCAAGTGGTCTAAGGTAATTTTAGTGGATCTATTGTGAATATCCTAATGGATCTATGGATAATCCAAGTGGACTGAACATTGGGACCGTATTTTGGAATCTTTCCAAATTGCCTATGTATTCTAGGGTTTGTCCTAGGAATATCTCGCGTAGTTCGGAACTAGTGGGATAACCTGTTCTAGGTTAAGGGGCAATCTGTTCTAGGTTTGGGATTGAGAACCTATTCTATGTCTAAGGGTTTAAAACCTATTCTACATATAAGGGTTAACCTGTTCTAGGTTAAGGTATGCTGAAGGGCAGGGATCATCCTAAACTACCCTTTCATCTTAAGCTCTAATTTTAGAAGGTTTGGCAAGGCATTCTTTTTATTCATTAAGATTTTTATGCTTTTTTCCTTTTTTTACCCTTCCCATGAATGTGGGTGCCTAAATGCACGTCCCCACTCCTAGATTGTCTTCTAGAAGTGTGCAGATATGGCAATTCAACTAGGGTGTTGCTCAAAGTAAGTTATTTTCCAAAATTTAAACATGGCATATAGCAATAGATCAAAATAGTAAAGGCATTTTAAGCATGGCATACATGCAAATATAGCAGTGTAAACAAGACAGATGCTTAAATATTGGCTCAGATCCTCAATCTAATGGTCGGATCTCTTCCAAACATGATAATCATGATCAACGACTTAGAATTCATCAAAAATGGCCATTATCAATGGCTTAGATTCATCTAATCAACTCATGGTAATCATCCAATGGTTCAAATCACTTAAAATCATAATACAACCATTCAAAATCATTTAAATCACTCTTAGACAATCCAATAGTTTAGATTATCCAATCAACTCATAATGACCATCTAATGGTTTAGATTCAAATAAACATCCAATGGCCATATTTAATATCCATCACATGATTAGAATAAAAATCAATCATCCAATGGTCCTTATTTTCATATCATCAGATGATCAAAATTAATGATCGACGGCTTGATTTTCAACTCATCAAAAGATCCAAATCAAAGGGCCATAATAACTTCATATCGAAATTCTAAATCAAATGGGCACATTTTATTCTCATGAAATTTAAGATCAAAGGCTATATCACAAAAATTCAAAATCTATGGTCATGATTTAATCACATTCAAAATTCATCCAATTGCCATAACATCACATGATCCAAGTCATCGAACGACTCATATCTATTATTATCACATGATCAAAATCAATGATTCAGATTCAATCAATATCACATAAACAAACCAATTATTTAAATTTAATAATCAAAATTATCATGGTTTAATTGGTCGGATCAAACATCAACATTATCAAATTATTAATGTTGCAATTCAAACTTAATTAATGATGCTTATCGGGTGGTTCTGATCATATGGGGAAGGGATCAATGGTGCGAGCAGAGGTGTGATGGTTGCAGTAGTAAATGTATCGGGTTTGATCGGGATAGCAAGGTACAAGTGCATGGTTGATCAGATGTTGTCCACTGGTTGTGAGATTGAGGAAATCGGTTTGCAGGTTAGGGAACAGTAAGTTGTTGTAGGTGTTTAAAATGGGATAATATGTGGGGATAAGCATGGTGCATAGGTGTTTTGATCATAGCAGGTTATGGAGTTGAGTCAGCTATGGCTGGGGTGGAGAAGATATGTGATCTGGGTGGAGTAGATAGGTGTTGAGATGGGGTTAAGACAGATGGAGGGTATGGATAGGTGTTAAAAATTGGGGGCAAGGATATTGCAAATGGTGGTGAGGTAGATGTTAGTTGGTGAGGGATGTGCAGGTGTCAATTGTGGTGGTAAGTGAGGGGGTGATTGCATGTGCAATCTCCCTTCTTTCTCCCTCATCGTCTTTCTAAGTTCCCTCTCCGTCTTCAACTCTCTCTTCCTTTTAAAAATACAAAACTCAAATCCCCTAAACTGAGATAAATAAATAAATCCAATGGCCTAGATCTTGTATTAGTCATGAACATTACAGTCAGACAAGAGAGAGCTTTGTGAAAAGGAAGAAACATAGCTATAACATTGAATCTGGCTTACCTAAGTTAACAGAGGTTGTTGGAGTAGACTTGGCCGATCAGTTCACCATGCTTTTCTTCACTTTCTCCAAGCTCCAACACTGCCTTAATCTTCTCTTATCCCTTCTCTCAGCTCTCCTCTTTTCTCGCCTCTCTCTCAATTCTTTCTTCAGTTTTAGATTTTTTTTTCTTTCACTCCACTTTCTCTTTGTGCTTCGTCTCCTTTTATTTCCACTTTCTTTTGGTTTTCTCTAGATCTCTTCTCCTCTCAATCTTTCTTGATTCCCGACTGGCCATCTCCCTCTCGATTTCCCTTTTGGTCTCTTTCCAAACTTTCTCTATTCTTTGCTAATTCTTGAACTCTTTCCCTCTAATTCCTTCTTCTGAATCTCATGATCTCCCCAGCCTTCATTCTTTGTAATTGAAATATTCTCCTTCATTTTCTTTCTTTTTTCTTTTCTTTCCAGAGTCCTATTATCAACCCTAGCCTTTCTTTTTCTCTCAATTCTCGATCTCCCTTCCTAAAACCAGCCATGACCAACTCCATGATCTTCCCCTCTTTTCACTTTCCATTTCTTTCTCACAACTGTCTCTCTATTTCATTATTTCCTTTTCTTTCACTAATTGACCTCTCTTTCCTTAATACTTTCCTCGTGGTTTGTTTCTTTCTTCTTGTTTTTATTTCCTTGTCCTCCTCTGATCTTCTCAGATTTCCTCTCCCTCGATTTATTTTTAAATTTTTCTCTCATCTCAATTTGTCTTTTCTTCCGTTATTAAGCCCAATCAATTGACTTCGACACCTTGGGTGTTGGTGACACCTGGCAGCACCAAGGATCCCCTCCATGGCACCTTATAGGTTTCCTTCTATATTCCTAATCTTGCCAAGTTCACCGTGGAGATTTCCTTCCATGATAAACTTACGCGACCCAGCCCTCAAGCAATTTCTTGACTTTACTTTCCTTGCTTTGGTGACACATAGCTATCATTATTGTGAACCTACACCCATAAAATATGGGTTAATTTATATATCTTTCACATAATAGGTTCTCCTACAAACACTAGCTTATAATCACATCATCAATGGAGTGTATGGAACTCTACGTAATAGTTAAAACCTTCTTATTATTAATGTATAAGTTCTATGTGGAAAGAATAAGTCAAATCAATAAAGACCTGGCTATTCTGAGTCAATTTAGAGTACGCAGTCAACCAAGGAGGTCGACCAAATTGAGTCGATCGACCGCACGAACCCAGAATTGGGCCATTCCAAGTCTATTTTAGTTGGGCTTAGTTCTAGTTTGTTCTAATTGGTTCCTAGCTATCTATGATCGTCCCTAAACATGTGGGACCTACTTTTGAATGTATTGGAGTGTCAATTGACAATAGCCAAGCCTCCTTCATTACACTCATACTAGGACTAGGACTCTCAAGAGAAAAATTGCAATATAACTCTAACTCTTGCATAAACCCCTCACAAAACTCTCTATGAACCATAATTGAGAACATTAAAACCTCTTATATGTTTTGAGAGAGAGAAAGTAAATTAGAGCAAGTTGAAGGAAGAAGAAGAGGAAAAATAACCATTGAAGGTCCTCCCTCAAGCTTCTCTGTGCAACAGGATGTGTTAAGCATTGAGGTAAGTCTGAAACCTAGTCTCACTTAATTTAAAATGAACCCTTGATGATCCTATGAGGTAAACCCAACCACTGATCATGTTGGAACATGATTCCTGAGAAGCCATTAATGGAGAATAGGTAGAACCCTTGCATGGTGCTGATAATGAATAAATTGATATAGGCATTAAAGTAAGACCTTAGGCTGATGTTTAACATTCAATTATGATTATAATATGTCTAATAATATTGTTCTAATACTTATAAATCCCTTGGTATAGCCTTGGACCACATGCTTAGGAGAAAAGACTGAAACTAACTCAGTTCGAGCTCTCTGCTGTGAGGCAGTCGACCAAAGAGGTTAACTAAAGTGAGTTGATTGACCGCCTCTACTGTGATCTACTACATGGCTCACAGTGAGTTGTATTCTTGGTATTTTTCATCCTAATTGACTATTTGGACTATGTTAAGCATCCTACACCTCAAGAATAACATAATAAACATGTTTGAATGATTGGATTGAGTAGAATATGCTCCCAAGTGTATAGGTACGTGTGGTTGGAAAGACGATATTTTATGTCATAGACCATACTTGCACATAACCTATGGGAACAGGATTCTATCCTAACCAATGGCTTAAACACATCATAAAACATCTATAGAAGTTATCCTATAGAGATGCAAGCCACTAAAACTCATCTAGGCTAAATTTACCTAGGTACTTGACAAAACAGAGACGATCGACCATCATAATTGATCGACCACCTCATTATAGCAAGCCTATTTTGGTTGTATTCTCAATCATGGACTTTGAAACATAACCAAGTGACTTTAGGACATGTTCCTAAGACTAATGAAGATACCCTAAACTTAATGGAAGTGGGAATAAACAATCATAAGTAACATTCATACCTTAATTACAAGGTAAGCCGACGTAAGAAAACAAGGAGTAAGACTCTGTCTGCTATAGATTAAAGCTTAGCTCAACAGATTCAGGTTAGGGAGTAGTACATGTTTTATTTTCTTGTTTATGTGCGTATAGGTTTACTACTTGATTGGATTACTGTGTGATAACATGCCATCCAATACATGTAATACTTGTTCAATCATTTACATATTATAACTTTATTGGATTGGTTGATTATGAAATTATTTGATAACATGTAGATGTTTGATAACATGATTGTTTGCCATTCGCTTGTGTCCTAGTGGATTCGGATAGTTGGAATGGGACAGTTTATCTTGGTTCATTAACCTAGGATACGGGTACTTGCATTAGTAATATTTCTTAGTTTAGGTTTTAACATCTCGTGATAGGAAACCTTTGTCAATAGGGGTTTAGGTATTGACATAAGCTTATTTATGGACCAACATTTGATATGCCCCTTTCGTAGCTGGAGTAGGGAAACAGACAGGGTTGGGAGCCAGCCTCAAGTATCTCAAGTGAGAGATAGGGATGAGTATGTTCTATGTGCTTAATCATCAAGGATTGGGCAATGAGCACCCAATAAAGTGGTCGAGGCATAAAATAAGATGCTAGGAGGAAGCCTATGATGGGGGAATACTGGTGCAATGCTAGGTTGGTATACTTGGGATGTACTCTTTATTCATTGGGTAATGTTTCACATGAGGTGAGGAGCCAAGTGTGTTGCATTTGCCTCACCTGTGCTTGCATGTTTATTATCAGGATTTAGGTGTGATGTGACTTGCGCATACTTACCATTTGGACCTTAATACCTTATCATGTATTGTGTGCTTGAGTATGCTAATTTCTTACTGAGTGTGTGGTTTTGCTTACCCCCTTGTACATACACTTTTTTTTTAGATTATTGTACATATTATTTAGATGATAATTATGTGATTGAAGATGAAGAACTTGAAGATAATTCACATGTATCTACATGTCAATGTGATGACTGTCTATATGGTTAGAAGACAATGACTAGAGAGTAGAAGACTTCTCTGTTTGAGAGAGATGATTACTTTAGTAGTTTTTGCTTAGGAAAAGATATAGTTTGTTTAGTTGTTTGTTTCGGACATTGTTTTGACCCGTGAGTTTAATTAATTACTCAGTACCTAGTATTATGTCTTGGTTTGAAGATAGATAAACCTTTATACATTTGTTTAATACAATTAGAGTTGGTTTGTGGTTCCTTAGTTATTGATTCTGCTATTATTTGATTTACACTCTGTATTTTTGATAATTTATATTGTGATTAAGGGAAAATTTATGTTATATTATGCACTGTAAATGGATCTTGGTATGGAAGCACTTGCACAGCGAGGAAAGCATGGTCATACCAAAACACTAGGGTTTTGGGGTGTGACAAAAGGTGGTATTAGAGTCGCTTACTTTGCATACATATACAATGACAATCAGAGTAAACCGAACCAGAAACCAGTTAGGATTAAATAGAAGCTTATAAGAAAATAATAAGCACTTGTTAGTTGAGACCATAGCATAAACTACAAAAAGAGCATAATGCACTAAGTATTCAAACATCCTGATTCTCATTACAAAATGATGTTTGATGCAATATAGAGTACAATTCACAACCTGGACTGTTACTCGATCAACCAAAAGAAAGGAAAATACGTACAAGGAAAAATAAAGTATAAACTAAAAGGAAAAGTATATGAGCCTTCTGTTAAGGAATATAAAAATCTAATGACTGCTGCTTACTGGAGGAAACACAAAGCCTGCAACTCTCATAGCCTCTAGCATCTGATGCACATCATCCCTAAGTCCTTGGATAATGGCGTACAGATCCCGAATGCTAAGCTCAGGTACAGTGGGCATAGGACTATGAATATCCACTGATGCTAGTGGTATATCTTGACCCTCAGTGACAGGTGTCCCCTGTTGCTGAGTGACCCTTGCATGATTCGCATCATCATCATCATCCTCGTCCTCTGCATCATAATCAAAACTGGTAGAATCCATAGGAACGTCCTCTACCTGTGCACCCTCTGCAGCCATCTCTATAGTGTTAGCTTCTGCCTCCTCTTCTGTAAGTCCCCAAAAAGCAATAGGAGCGATGATTGGTGGAAGAATATCCTCAAACTCATCATCACTCAGAATTACATTTTGTAACCCGTGCATGTGACTCAATGCATGCCAGCCAAAGTTTGAGTGCATTGACCTCTCAAGTCCCTCGTAAGCAATGATGTCAATACCCATCTCCCTAAACAGCCATGTAAGTAGTCGGCCATATGGCAAATTCCTCTCACCACCATATGTAGTACTATCATCGTCTTTATCAAAATATAGGGTAAGCATAATTAGTAAAGAGTACAGACGAAGTAGGTTACATACTCGTTGAAGCTCGCAATCACATCCTTGTGACCACTCCTAGGGATAACATTATGCTGGATGATCCGACTGTAAACCCTCAGAATAGGTTGACACCTGGACTCTACATGCCTCCATCTAGGTATACACAACTGTCTCCATATCTCCTACCTGAAAGTCTCTGTAATAAGATCAAAAGAAGAAGAACCCGGCCTGGCATATACGCGGTCGCCTACCGTAGAAATGTAAAACCATTCCACCAACTGACCAACGTCAATGGAAATATCCCGACCAAGCACCCTGCTAGATTTCCTCAGACCCAAGTCCAACTGCTCATCTTCGAGATCAGTCTCCACTCAAAGATTACAGTAGAATAATCGGACTAGGTTAGGCTAGGTGACTACCCTATATCTCAAAACTAGTGCCCAGCCTAAAGAGGAGAAAGCCTCACCCACAACAAAGCATTGTAACCTCTCAAAGTCTATGAACCTCCTAAACTCGATGAAAGCTCACCAGAATCGAGGCCAATCATCTTGCTTAGCATAAGAACAGAATCTATGACCATTACAAGCTGGTGGTCTAACCCTTTTGCTACAAAAATACACAAAAATGGAAATTATGTGAGGAACTAAGTTAAAGCAAAAGTTAGACAATGCCAAGTATTTATAATGGAATGATACACGGTTTAAATTGATTACAAACCTAGTAAAAGAGGCTTCATTGGAAATTTTGATTAAATTGCATCGATAGCCGACATGGAAAATATGGCATGCTGGTCGATACACAAAAAAGATATCCTAAATGTCTAGAAATGTTCTAAACGTGTCGAAGAAGGACTATTTTGACATTTGAAGCATTAAAAGTCAACAAGTGATTGATTAGAAGAAAATTGATGATTATGGGAAAAACTGATATGGGAAAAACATAAAGTTAACAAATATGCGAAAAAAACCAAATTTGATTGGTTAGAATCATCCTAGCAACTTTTAAATGTGATTTGCAATGAGTTATAGCAAGTTACAAGGAGTAAATAGGAGTTAAATTGAATACCTAGGTATATATCAATTCAAATGGGAAAAATTTCGATATTTCAATGGTATACTCACCTTGGATGAAGTTTGAATCTTGGTTTGAGATGAAAATGAGTGGATTTGACCAAAAAAAATGATTGGAAATGGTCTCTAGCCCTTCTCGCCTTCTCTACCTTTTTTAAAATGAGAATGAGAGGGAAAATGACCACTTGCGGCTCTTTTAAAACTCGTTTTCGAGTCAGTCGATCAACCATCAAATTTGATTGACCACCTCGATCGATCGCCTGCTGACAGAAAGCCCTGTTTGAGTATTTTTTTGGAATTTTTTGTCATGAAGCCTATTGTTACGTGCTCTAACATGATTATAAAGTTATTTTGGATGATAATTAATCATTAGAGCATATTTTTTGGATACGCTAAATTATACTAATGCTAAATATTGATTGTTGTATAGGAGTAGACAACATCCATCTCAATGGCCTTAGTACTCATGGTAATTGTCAAAATCCAAATGACAATCAATGGAGCCAAGACATTCCTCAAGGCAGTATCCAGGACTCTAGTGATATCTCTCCCCCTCTGCAACTTGTTGGAGTTTCTCCTCATTTGACCCAAGAAATGGAGTCTAAAACAACTAAGACCACAGATCAATAGCTTGAGGACGATCCAATCTTTTCAAAGAATTCATCCACCAGATTCAAAGAAGTTGAAGCACTCGAGTGCGCTCAGGTATGAACTGGCTTTTGGGTGCAGCTCCCCAATCATTACCTTCTTGTCTTTGAGAGCCGGAGGAGGCTATTCATGTTAGTGTTAGTTAAGTGCCCACATCCTCTATTTTATTGCTGGAAGTACAGTTCCGAATGCACGGCCATGCACCTAGTGATTTTTCACAGAAGCCTAAAGACATATGACTTTCACTCAGCAATCGAGCTATTTTGACAATGGAACATGTCCTTAGGTAGAGATCTAGACTCTGGGCTTGTAATACATAATAATGCTAAAGGTTCCTTCAGTCGAGGATGAGGATGGTTCAGTTGGCAGTGTCACAATGGGAGGCCAAAATAGTACCATCTACCATCCTAGGGACCCTTCAGGGAATGAAAAGAGCTACTATCTGATCTTCCCAAATCAGCGCAGCCATCTGTGCCTCTTGAGTGCTCCCCATTGTAAATCAATCCCTACTATTGAATCGCCTTTGTAACATCATCACCAACAACACTCCAAGCCTGCTTGTAGAAGTGAGCTGTATACCCATCTAGGCTAGGAGCCTTGTTGTCCTTCAAAGTGAACATAGCTTGGCTCACCTCTTCAGGGGTCACCTCTGGGATCAGATCAAGAGCTTGCTAATCATCTAACTTCCTTTCAAAGTTAATTAAATTTTCCACATCTGCACTTAAAGGAGGTAAATCTTAAGAACCCAACAGCCCCTTGGTTTAAGAAACAATGCAAGCCCTGTTCACTTCAGGAGCTGCCAAGCATTCGTGGTGCCATTTACATAAAGAGATTGAATTCTGTCACTTGGCAGCACCTCACCTCTACGGCATTAGCGTGGCTCCAGCACCACAACCCAGCTGAAAAACTACAGCGTGCGCGTTAGTGCAATGGTGCTCGTAGATGTCGCTTGGCAGCACCTCACCTCTATGGCATTAGCATGGCTCCAGCACCACAACCCAGCTGAAAAACTACAGCGTGCGCGTTAGTGCAATGGTGCTCGTAGATCACCTTGACGGAACCCAAGTGCTTGCCCCAGCAAGATAAGGCCAAAAAGTCGTGTCAACGCTCAAGCACCCTTACCACGTACACCATAGACATATGCGCTTCCCTAGTGATCAGAAGATCTAGTAGGGTCCATTCTCCTAGTTCCATCATCCTTCTAAACTTAGCTCTTAGTCTGTACGATCATTCACTTGTGGTGGGAGGGGACTCTTTCAATCTCTGTTTGCTTTGCGGTCTGTTGATGGCCGAATGACATCGTCTTCGGATGTGCAATGACTAAGGTTCAGAAGGCTGAGCCGGATGGAATTGGGGTAGGTAGGGCAACTTAGGATGATAGGCTGTTAAGCCCAGCCAATGAGCAAGGAAATAGTAACGAGGCAGAGGTGCGTTAGGTTCTTATTAGAAGAAAGTCACAGTTGTTGCTTAGCTGTTTTCTGGGAGAAGACTCACACGATACCCAATACTCAAGGATGGAAGTAGCAAAATCATCAATAGAAGAGAAAGCCATAGCCGTAGTAGATAAAAAATTAGAGTAGAAAACAAGTCAAAGGATACTTGCCCTGAGACCCGAAGTAAGTAGCCACAAGGAAATCGCGAATCGGAAGTGAGCTTGTATTCACATCTTGTTTTCCAATCTTTCCAATTCTTATAAAATCTTGTTTGTAATTAGAGGAGAGGAACATTGAGGGGTGATTCTCAATTCTAGAGAAAAGCAAGGTGAAGCAGCACCCTCCATCCATACTTTAGAAGTCCCCTGGGCTTGTTGGAGCTACTTAGCATAACGAATCAAAGTCAAAGATGGATTAAGGTAGCTTGCCTGCCTAACCTAATTGTATGTGAGCAATCAATCGTAACAAATCGACCTCTAACGACACGCACTATAGATGCAATATGGGTTATTGTGGATAGGTTTAGTAAAACTGCAAGATTCATTACATTTCAACCTCAGTGCTCCATGGATAAACTAGCCAGACTATATATCGAACAAGTCATCCATTTACACGGTGTCCTAGCTAGTATTGTATCCGATTGTGACTTCAGATTTACATCCAAGTTTTGGAAAGGATTACAGAACACAATGAGTACTCAACTAAAGTTTTATACTACCTTTCACCCTCAAACAGATAGACAATCTAAGAGAATAATTCAAATATTGGAAGATATGCTGAGAGCCTACGCTCTTGATTTCAAAAGAAACTAGGATCAAAATCTCTCTTTGATGGAGTTTGCATATAACAATAGCTATCAGTCTACTATCAAGATGGCACCATATGAAGCATTGTATGGAAGGAAATGCAGAACTCCCATGTATTGGAATGAAGTTAATGAAAGAAGAATACTTGGACCAGATATTGTCCAAAAGACCAATGAAAATGTGGATCTGATAAGGGAAAAGATTAAAGTTGCTCAATCAAAACAGAAGAGCTATGCATACCTTCGTCATAAAGATCTTGAATTTGAAGTAGGTGACAAAGTATTCCTAAAAGTCTCACCATTCAAAGGAATTTGAAGATTCGGTAAGAAGGGAAAGCTAAGACCAAGATACATAGAACCATATGAAATATTTAGCCGAAGTGGAGCTATAGCTTATTAATTAACTCTACCTCCTGCACTTGCTGGTGTCCATGATGTGTTCCACGTGTTGATGTTAAAAAAGTACATCACCGAACTGACACACGTGCTGAATACAAAACTTCCTATGATGAATATGGACTTGACTTATGAAGTGGAACTGCTAGCAATCCTGGATAGAAAGGTTCATCAACTAAGAAGATGATCTATTCCTTACATCAAGGTGTAATGGAAGAACCATACTAAGGATGAAGTGTCATGGGATAAGGAAGATGAAATACGTGAGAAATACCCACACCTGTTCAAAGAACAAGGTAAGCAAATTTTGAGGATAAAATTCTTGTAAGTGGAGGGGAATTGTGAAACCCACACCTAAAAATACGGGCTAATTTAAATTTTTCTCACATAATAGGTTCTCCTGCCGACATTAGCTTAGTAACCGCATCATCAATGGAGTGTATGGAACTCTAGGTAAGAGTTAAAACCTTCATACTATTAGTGTAAAACCTCTGTGTGGAAAGAATCAGTCGAACCAATCAAGACATAGCCATTCTAAGTCAATTCAAAGTAGGCGGTTAACCAAGGAGGTCGACCAAATTGATTTGATC
The DNA here is from genome assembly GCA_028583415.1 of Protea cynaroides. Lineage (NCBI taxonomy): Eukaryota > Viridiplantae > Streptophyta > Magnoliopsida > Proteales > Proteaceae > Protea > Protea cynaroides. Next base: position 49,676,709 of record CM053273.1, on the reverse strand, counting down.
GACCGCCTATATTCGATTGACCACATGAATCCAAAATTGGGCCATTTTGAGTCTATTTTAGTTGGGCTTAGTTCTAGTTGGTTCTAATTGGTTCCTAGCTACCTATGATCATCTCTAAAAATGTGAGACCTACTTTTAAATGTATTAGAGTGCCAATTGATAATCTTCAAGACTCCTTTATTACACTCATACTAGGAGTAGGACTCTGATGAGAAAAATTGTAATATAACTCTAACTCTTGCATAAACCCCTCAATAAAACTCTCTATTAACCCTAACTGAGAAATTAGAACTTCTGATATGTTTTGAGAGAGAGAAAGTGAATTGGAGCAAGTTGAAGAAAGAAGAAGAGGAAGAATAACCATTAAAGGTTCTCCCTCAAGCTTCTCTCTGGAACAGCTTGTGTTAAGCATTGAAGTAAGCGTGAAACCTAGTCTCACTTAATTTAGAAAGAACCCTTGACGATCCTATGATGTAAGCCCAACCTCTGATTATGTTGGAATATGATTCTAGAAAAATCCATTAATGGAGAATAGGTAGAACCCTTGCATAATGTTGATAATGAATAAAATGATATGGATATTCAAGTAAGACCTTAGGGTGATGTTTAACATTAAAATATGATTAGAATATGCTTGATAATATTGTTTTAATACTTAAAAACCCCCTAGTGTAGCCTTGGATCCCGTGTGTGGGAGAAGGGACTGAAATTGAGTCAGTTTGAGCTCTCTGGTGTGAGGCGATCGACCAAGGAGGTTGACTAAAGTGAGTGGATCGACCGCCTCTGCTGTGATCGACTACATGACTCACAATGAGTTGTATTCTTGATATTTTTCATCTTAATTGACTATTTGGACTATGTCAAGCATCCAACACCTCAAGAATAACATAATAAACATGTTGGAATGATTGGATTGAGTAAAATGTGCTCCCAAGTATATAGGTATATGTGGTTTCAAAGATAACATTTTTTTGCCATAGACCATACTTGCACATAACCTATGGGAATAGGATTCTATCCTAACCAATGGCTTAAACCCATTGTAAAACATCTTTAGAAGTTACTCTCTATCACTCTCTCTCTCTCTATTTTTCTCTTTTTCAGTCTCTCTCTCTCTCTTTCTCTGTATCTACTTCTCTCACTCTCTACTTCTTTCTCTCTCTTTATACTTCTCTCTCTTTGCATCTGTCTCTCTCTATCTCCCTCATTTTAGCCCTCCCTCTTTCTCTCTCTACTTCTCCCTCTCTCACTTTCTCTCTCCCTATCTTTCAACTTCTCTCTCTTTCTCATTCATCTCTCTCTCTCTTTCTCCCATTTTCGACTTCCCTCACTCTCTCTAGTTTACTCTCTCTCTCTCTCTCTCCTGTTCTACCTCTCTCTCTATCTTCACCTTTTCTCCTTGTTCAACTTCTCTCTCTCTCTTTTTCTTTCCACTTCTCTCTCTTTCTATTTCTCTCTTTCTACTCATCTCTCTCTCACTCTTTCTTAATCTCTCTAATTCTTTTTAATCTCTCTCTACTTGTCTCTCACAATTATGTTTTCTTCTACCCTCACTCTCTTTCTCTCTCTCTCTCTCTCTCTCTCTCTCTCTCTTTCTACGTTTTTATCTTTTTACTTCTCTTTCTGTCTCTCACACTCTCTCCCTTTCTCCCTATCACTTTATACTTCTCTCTGTCTCTCTGTCTCTCTCTCTCTCTTTCTACTTTTCTCTCTCTATCTCTCTCTTTGTCTCTCTCTCTAGCTCTCTCTCTCTCTCTTTCTCTTTTAACATCACTCCCTCTCTCTTTCTCTCTCTCTTTCTCTACCTCTCTCCCATACTTTTTATTTCTCTCTCTCTTCTCCTTCTACTTCTCTTTCTCTCTACTTCTCTCTCTCTCTCTCTCTCACTCTCTCACTCTCTCTTTCTCTCTACTCTTTTCACATCTCTCTCTCTTTCTCTCTCTCACTCTCTTTCTACATCTCCCTACTTTTTTCTCTCTCTCTCTCTTGACTTCTCCCTCTTTCTCTTTTTCTCTCTCTCTCCCTCTCTCTTTTTCTACTCACTCTTTATCTACTACTCTCTTTCTCTCTCTCCCTATCTCCCCTGTCTACTTCTCTCTCCCATTCTCACTGTTTTTATTTCTCTCTCTCTCTTTCTACTTCCCTGGCACTCTCTTCTCTATCTCTTTCTCTCTCTTTTCTTTCACGTTCTCTTTCTCTTTTCTTTCCACTTCACTTACTCTCAGTCTCTCACTTTCTCTCTCCTTCTAGTTCGCACTCTCTCTTCTCCATCTTTTTCTTCATCTCTCTCTCCCTACTTTCCTCTCTTTCTACTTCCCTCTCTCTCATTTTTAACTTTTTATCATTTTATCTCTCTCTTCTCTCTCTCTCTCACAATCTTTCCACTCCTCTATCTGCCCCTCCTTCCACTTCTATTTCTTTTTATTTCCATCTCTCTTTCAACTTCTCTCTCTCTCCCCCTCTTTATCTTTCTCTCTCTCTCTCTCTATCTCTCTCTCCCTCAATCTTTTTCCCTCTCTCTTTTTACTTCTCTCTCTCTCTCTCTCAATCTCTCTCTCTCTACATCTCTTTCTCTCTCTTGCTCTCTCCTCTCTTTCTACTTCACTCTCGCTTCTCTCTCCCTCTCTCTCTCACTCTTTCTACTTCTCTCTACTTTTTCTCTCTCTCTCCCTCTCTTGACTTCTCCCTCTTTCTCTTTTTCTCTCTCTCTCTCCCTCTCTCTCTTTCTACTCTCACTCTTTATCTACTACTCTCTCTCTCTCTATCCTTATCTCCCCCTTTCTACTTCTCTCTCCCATTCTCATTCTTTTTATTTCTCTCTCTATTTATCTCACACTCTTTCTTCCTATTCTTCTCTATCTCTCTCTCCTTATCTCCCTTTCTCTACATCTCTCTCCCATTCTCTCTCTCTCTTTCTATGTCTCTCTTTGTCTCTCTTTGTCTCTCTCTCTTTCTATCTCTCTCTTTGTCTCTCTTTCTCTCTCTCTCTCTCCTTATCGCTCTCTCTCCCTCAATTTTCTACTTCTCATTCCCTATCTCTCCCTCTCTATCTCTCTCTCTCTCTCTCTCCCTTCCAACTGCTCTCTCTACTTCTCTCTCCCCCCTATCTCTCTCTCTCTATCCCTCTTTCTACATCTCTCTCTCTTTCTACTTTCCCATCACTCTCTTTTCTATCTCTTTTTCTCTCTTTTCCTTAAAGTTCTCTCTCTCTTTTCTTTCCACTTCACTCTCTCACTCTTTCACATTCTCACTCTTTCCACTTATCACTCTCTCTCTTCTCTGTCTTTTTCTTCATCTCTCTCTACTTCTCTCTCTTTCTACATTTCTTTCTCTCTCACTTTCATCTTTTTATCTTTCTATCCCTCTCACTCTCTCTCTCTTTCTCACAATCTTTCTACTCCTCTAGCTCCCCCTCCTTCCACTTCTATATTTTTTTATATCCGTCTCCCTTTCAACTTTTCTCTCTCTCTCTCTCTCTCCCCCTCTCTATCTATCTCTCTCTCTTTTTCCCTCTCTCTTTCTCTCTCTATCTCTCTCTCCCTCAATCTGTTTTGCTTTCTTTTTCCTTCTCTCTCTCTCAATCTCTCTCTTTCTACTTCTCTCTCTCTCACTCTCTCATTCTCGCTCCCTCCTCTCTTTCTACTTCTCTCCATTTTCTCTCTCTCACTCTCTCTCTCTCTTTCTACTTCTCTCCACTTTTTCTCTCTCTCTCTCCCTCTTTCTCTTTTTCTCTCTCTAACTGTCCCCATCTCTCTTTCTACTCTCACTCTATATCTACTATGCTCTCTCTCTCTCTCCTTATCTCCTCCTCTCTACTTCTCTCTCCTGTTCACACTCTTTTTATTTCTCTCTCTCTCTCTTTATCTCTCTCTTTCATCCTCTTCATCTTTTTCTCTCTCCTTATCTCCCTTTCTCTACTTCTCTCCCCCATTATCACCCTTTTTTATTTCTCTCTGTTTTTCTCTCTCTCTCTTCTCTCTCTCTCTCTCTCTTGCTCTGTCTCTTTCTCTCCTTCTTCTTCTTCTTCATCTTCTCTCTCTCTCTTTCTACTTCTTAATCTCTCGCTCTATCTCCCTCTCACTCTTTGTCTCTCTCTCCCTCTTTCTCTTTCTCTCTATCTCTTTTCTTTCTCTCTCTCTGGCTCTATATCTCTTTCTACATCACTCTCTCTCTCTTTTACTCTCTCTCCCTCTCTCTCTCTCTCTCTCTCTCTCTCTCTTTCCCTCTCTCTCGCTCTCTCTTTCCCTCTCTCTCTATCTCTCTCCCCCTCTACTTATCTCTTTCTACTTCTCTCACTCTCCCTCTCACTCTCTCTCTTTCTCTCTCTATCTCGCTCTCTCTCTCTCACTCTTTTGACTTCTCTCTCTATATCACTCTCTTTCTCTCTTTTTCTCTCGATTTCTATTTCTCTCTCTCTCTCTTTAAACCATTCTCTCTCTCTCTCCCTTTCTACTTCTCTCTCTTGGTCCTTCTGTTTCTTCCTCTTTCACCTCCTTTATCCTTCCCTCTCTCTCTTTTTACTCTCTCTCTTTATCAACTTTTTTTGCTCTCTCTCTCTCTCTCTCTTTCTACTTTTCTCTTTCTTCTTCTCTATCTCCCTTTCTCTCTCTTTCGGAATTTCTCTTCCTCCCTCTCTCCCTCCATGCACTTCTCTCTCTCATTCAATATTTCACTCACTCTCTCTTTCTACATTTCTGTCTCTCTCACTCTCTCTTTCTCTCTTTCTCCCTCACTCTTTCTCTCTCTTCTCTCCCTCATTCTACTTCACTCTCTCTCTTTCAACTCTCTCTCTTTACTTCCTTCTTACACTTCCTCTCTTTCTAATTTTCACTCTCTCTTTAATTCCCTCTCTCCCTTCCTTTCTTTTTTTCAGTCTCTCTCTCTATTTTTACTTTTTTTCTCTCTCTCTACTCCTTTCTCTCTCTTTCAAATTCTCTTTCTTTCTGTATCTCTCTCTCTTTCTACATCTCTCTCCCTCTTTCTGCATCTTTCTCTCTATTTTAATTTTTCTCTTTCTCTCTCTCTCTCCCTCACTCTCTCTCTCCTACTCTCATTCCCAGTCTTTTCTACTTCTCTCTTTCTACTTCTCTCTCTTCTCTTTTTACTTCTCTGTCTCTCCCATTCTCTCTCTTTTTCTCTACTTCTCTCTCACACCCCAATTATGCACCATTCAAAACGGTGTGATGAGCTGCTAATAAACCAAGGGTTCAACCAGGATCTCTAATAGGTTGTGTCTGCTGAAAATAAAACCATACACTTCCACAAACATAATCAAAATAAATACACAATAGCGAAAGTCTTAATAATAAATGAACTGAGGAATCTAACTGTGATAATCATAAATAAAGTATCAAATTATGTTGTATCAACAGAGACATAAGTAAATAAAATAACAATTACATTTCCTTAATAATTCAAATCAAAATCTAATAAAAAACGCATGCGTTGCACTCGCATGAAGAGTCATGCGTTTTCACTAAGTCTTCAGCTTCCATCGCAGCGATGTGCCCGTACACAGAAGTATTCGTATAGTCTTCCACAGTGATACCTGCATCATCAACTAAAAATATTCGACGTCGAAAGGATGAGCACACATCACGGCTCAGTGAGCAAACAAAACAATGCAACAAACATATGCATGCATTCAATTCAAATCTGTGGTCTGGTATATAAGTTTGCAATGTGCTATAGAAAGGTTCGGTGGCCACCTCACCTCTATACACGAGTGTGTGAAACCGCCCAATGAAAACGACACTGTCGACCCCACATGCACCCAATATGACACAATATACCCCCATGAAAATGGCATGGTTGGCTCATACCAACACGTAAGCCCCTACTGGAGAGGGCTTGCAAACTGGGCTCACAATTAACCATTCCTAATGTCAATCAGTATCCAAGGCCTCACCCCAGCATCCCTCAATACATCCATAGAGATAGAGCTAAGGCCCCCCGACACAGTCGAAGACTACACGGTCTAAGACCACCTCCCCTGATACCCTACGATGTAATAGTTCTGCTAAGGGAATGGGGATACGACGATGTCAGTGGACAAGACTTGTATAGAGCTATGGCACAATATACCCAATGAAAACGGCATTGAAATACCGGTTGATACCATCCCCTATCCGTATCAACTACACTAACCAAACACAAACATTCACATGCCTATTCCTATCATCATCATCATCATCATCTTCATGTTATAAACAACAAAGTAAATATGCATGAACAGTAATAATAGAAATATTGGATGACATGTTGAATGCACATTACAAGCATACACGCATAGAAATAGTCATGGCATTGGACTCAAGAAATAAAATAGTTTATTATTAGCCAATTAGTTTAGGTCTTGTTCCCTCACCTTTGCTTGAGTGTTGATCCTCTTCCAAGCTTTAAAACCACTTTTATATCAATAGAAAAACCTAACAAGTCGATAGATTTTTGTTAGAAGTCATTCCGGTATCATTAGGCTTGTTTTTAAGCACGGGTCGCAAGGTGGGTCGCAGGTAGGGTAGCAGTCTACATCGACCCCCAGGGTAGGGTCAATGCCAGGGTCAGATGTTCCATCGACCCTGGGTGCGACCACCCCTATTCTAGACTTCCCGAATACTGGGTGTCGATCCTGTGGTCTGGTAGGGTCGATTCCCAATCGACCCCACGTGTGACCCCCCGTGGGTTGAGTCGAGATTTTCATTCTACAGTCCATTCTTTCACGTTTGGGTCCTATGGCTTACTTCCATAATCCATTCTAGGCTTGTTCTATGGCTTAGAACACTAGGTTTTTTCCTTACCTTGTCTACCATGATTTCTCCATGGATTTCATCGAAATCTTCCCATTGGTGTATGATTTGGGTTTCTCCTAGACCATACTCTCTTCATGAACTATTCTAAGGTCTTAGATTATCAAATAGAAAGCTTGCCCATACCTTAGGTTTGGTGAGATTCAAAGATTTTTCTGAATTCTTCAATTCGGTCCCCTTTTCCAACTTTCCTTCTCTTCTTCTACTATTCTCTTTCTCTCACTCTCAATTAGGGTTTCAAAAGGAGTGAAAGAGTCTTAGGGACGTCTTATTTATAGAGTAGAATCTCCAAAAATAAGTCTCATGGAGATTAGGAAGGAATCCTATTGAAATTTGGAAAGTTTCCTATTTGCGTTTTCTGTCGGCAAACAGGGGGTCGATAAGGGGGTCGGAGATCCCGTCGACCCTCAGTTCCTAAGTTGTCCGACCCCCAGTGAAAAATCAGGGGTCTGACTTCTATGTGAGGGGGGGGGTCAACCTTGCCTACCTAGGTATGCGACCCTACCCTCTAATTTACTATTTTTGGATCAATTAGTACCTGGTTTCACCATTTCCTTCACGCACTTGGTCCATTTGGCTCGACCATGATGGGTAGATCTGGTACAAGGTGGAAAGACCGGTTAGTTCGATACCGGTCTTACAACTCCCCCTACTTATAAAAATTTCGTCCTCGAAATTGTTCATACCTTCCGAGTCGAATAGATGAGGGTATTGCTTTCGCATAGCATTCTCTTCTTCCCATGTGATTTCTTCTATATCCCTTCTCCAAGTGACCTTAACATAATAAATGTCACGGTTGCATAGTCGTTGCACTTTTCGGCTGGTGATTTCAGTTGGTGCTACTTCAAACGTCAAATCCTCAGTCAAATCAGGTAGATCTACTGTCAATACGTGCGTTGGGTCTCTGACATACTTCTTTAATAAGGAGATATGAAATACGTCATGCACACTTGACATAGATGGTGGTAGTGCTAACTGGTAAGCCACTTTTCCACGCTTAGCTAGAATCTCATATGGTCCGACATATCTCGAACTTAATTTCCCTTTCTGTCCGAACCGTTTCAAACCTCGCATAGGTGACACTTTGAGGAATACCTTATCACCTACGGCGAATTCAAGGTCTCGGCGTCTAGTGTCTGCATATTGCTTCTGACGATTCTAAGCCGTTCTTACTCTTTCCTTGATAATGTCGACTACTCGACAAGTCTCTTCAACAAATTCTGGTCCAACAATACTATGTTCTCCAACTTCATTCCAGAACAAAGGACTTCGACACTTCCTACCATACAGTGCTTCAAAGGGTGACATCTGTATAGTAGCCTGATAGCTATTGTTATAAGCGAACTCAATCAGTGGTAGCTTTTCATCCCTTGATCCTTTGAAATCAATTACACAAGCTCGGAGCATGTCTTATAGAATCTGAATGGTGCGCTCCGACTGTCCGTCTGTTTGAGGATGGAATGCAGTACTGAACTTCAATGTTGTACCCATAGCTTTCTGTTATCCTTCCCAAAACTTTGAAGTAAATCGTGGATCTCTGTCGGACACAATGCTTTTAGGTACACCGTGTAATCTGACAATATTATCCACATACAACTTAGCTATCCTTTCCAGTGTATACTGAGGTCGTATAGCTATAAATCGAGCCATTTTAGTCAGTCGATCTACAATCACCCAAACTGCATCAACTACTCGGGGAGTCAATGGTAACCCTGTGATGAAGTCCATAGTGATGCAGTCTCATTTCCATGTTGGGTCTGGTAACGGCTGTAACAGTCCTGCTGGTCTTTGTCGTTTAGCTTTCACCTTCTGAAAATTTAGGCATTGAGACACGAACTTGGCTATATCTGCTTTCATTCCCCTCCACCAATATAATTTCTTTAGGTCATGATACATTTTTGTACTTCCAGGGTGTATCGAATAGGCAGTGGTATGGGCTTCCTTCATTAGTCCGTGTCTAATGTCCAAACTTTCTATTTTGGGTACACATATTCTTCCTTTGTACTTCAGTACCCTTTCATCATTTAAGGAGAACTCAGGAGTAGTCCTACCTTTTTTGATGTCTTCTTGTACCGTTCTTAGATAAGGGTCTGATTTAATCGTTGTTTTCACTTCATCAAGTATATCGGGTACAATCTTCAATGTGGCGAACATATTTGCAAACCGATGGATAAACCCTTGGTTGGTTGATTCACCCGGTGCATCTATCACAAAATGTTCATTACCATAACTGAATACTTTTTCGGTAGTAAACAGTGCAGCAGTGGTGCTAACCACAACTTGAGATTTCATCATTGCCTTTCTACTAAGTGCATCCGCAACCACATTAGCCTTTCTTGGATGATACTGGATATCACAATCATAGTCTTTCAATAGTTCCAGCCATCTTCTTTGTCTCATATTCAACTCCTTCTGATTAAAGAGGTAAGTAAGACTCTTATGATCTGATTTAATCTAAAATTTCTCTCCATACAAGTAATGTCTCCATATTTTGACAGCATGTACTACTGCCACTAATTCTAAATCATGAGTGGGATAGTTCTTCTCATGTGTCTTCAATTGTCTTGAGGCATAAACAATTACTTGTTCTCCTTGCATAAGTACACATCCTAATCCCAGTCCACACGCATCAGTGTACAAAATAAATGGTTGTCTTGGAATCGGAATGGTCAAGATTGGAGCTGATATCAATCTAGCCTTTAATGTTTGGAAACTCTTCTCGCATTTATCAGTCCACACAAACTTTTCGCCCTTCTAAGTCAAACTGGTAAGAGGTACGGAAATTCGGGAATAGTCTTCCACAAATCGTCGATAATATCCATCTAGACCTAATAAACTTCTAATTTCTGCAACGCTCTTCGGTGCTTCCCACTTCACAATAGCTTCGATTTTGCTAGGATCCACTTTAATTCCTTCAGCGGATACAATATGGCCTAGAAAAGCGACTTCCTTTAGCCAAAACTCACACTTTGTAAATTTGGCATAGAGTTTCTCCTTCCGTAATCGCTGCAGAGTGGCGTTTAGATTCTTTATATGAGTTTCCTCGTCTTTGGAGTAGACCAATATATCATCGATGAATACAATAACCGACGTATCCAACATATCTTGGAATACCCGATTTATAAGTTCCATGAATGTTGCTGGTGCGTTCGTCAATCCGAAAGACATGACCAAAAATTCATAATGTCCATATCTGGTCCTGAATGCTGTCTTGGGGATATCATCGTCCTTAATCTTCAACTGATGGTAGCCTGACCGAAGATCGATCTTGGAGAACACTTTGGCACCTTACAACTGATCGAACAAGTCATTGATCCGAGGCAATGGATATCGATTCTTGATTGTTAGTTTATTCAGTTCTCGGTAGTCTATACACAATCGAACGCTACCGTCCTTCTTCTTCACGAATAATACTGGCGCTCCCCATGGTGATATGCTAGGTCGGATGTAACCCTTGTCCAACAGTTCTTGTAGTTGTACTTTTAATTCCTTCAATTCAGTAGGAGCCATTCGATAAGGTGCTTTAGATATTGGTGCGGCTCTTGGTGTCAGATCTATAACAAACTCTGTAGTGTGGTCGGGCGATAATCCTGGTAGTTCTTCAGGAAATACATCTAGATAGTCATGCACGACATCAATATCCTCCATTCGTGGTGCTTCTTCGGTAAGATCGACCATAGATACTAGATACCCAACTGCTCCTTTCTCAAAGCACTTCCTAACCTTTAATGCAGAGAGTATGAGATTTCGTTTACGGGGAAGTTTGGTTCCCGTAAAATTGAACTCTGCTCCTTCCTTGTCCTTAAATGTCAGCTTCTTTTCGGCACACAATAGGTATGCAGAATACCGAGCTAACCAGTCCATTCCCAAGATGATGTCAAAGTCTGCCATCTCAAGTCGACTGAGGTTGCATCCAAATTATGTCCATCCATATGCTTTGGACATTGTTCGTAACACTCATCCCATACCACATCTAGTCCAAAAAGGGCTTGAACTAGAAAATCTGGTGTAACGGTCTTAAGAGCTTGTCTAGTTCCTTCATCTCTTATGATTTTCAAAGACTATCGCTAATAATCTCATATCTTGAAAAGTTCATTAGCTTATATTTCCTTTATCACTTCTGTTCTATCCTGATCTCTCTTTCATATACCTCGAAAAAATATCTTATGATTGTTACTTCATATCCCAAGTCTATATATAAGCATTAAGGTATATGCTTATAAATTCTTTAATCCAACCAAACTCTTTTGGTCTTTACTTAATCATCTCACTCGACATTTGGCATAACCCAGTATTACTTATACTAATCTAAATACTATCAATGCCATAATTTTGACTTTATCCTTGTATCCACTCTTAGATTTGCTTTTAGGAATCTTCTACTTTATCAAAATTCATACCGATATAGCCATCTTTAACTTTACTTGAGTGCTAGCTACTCTTTACTAGTTACTCTTGATAGTTTTCACTTTTGCTCATGCACTCTTGTATGACCATATCCGTCTATTCAACAATCTCGAAACAGGTCCTCCATTTCTTCATCTGAGGTTCCTTGGCTATAGAATCTAATCTGAATATAATCATCTTACTTCCCGTAATTCCTTATTCCCTAAACAACTTATTAATGGATGTCGAGAAATGTAGGAATCAAAATGTTTATCCAAAAGCAATTCATTTTCTTCTTTCAATTTAGCATAATGACAAACACTTGCTTTATCTAATGAACTTAAGTTTAAAGGATCAGGAGTAAATCTATGGTAATCCAACCGGTATCAAAAGATCGTCAAGTTGCACGGTGGTCTAAATATCTGAAAATAGAGGTTTTACATCTCTTAACCTCATGGTTACAGGTTCTATTGAGTATATATAATGCAATTTGTCAATGCACTATAGGAATAAATCTGGAGAAGTTTTCGTACATCAATAAATCAGGTAAAATTGAATAGATGTACGCTCAACATGATTAAACATTTAACTGTTCATTCAGTTCATATCTTAGTTCATGTTGTCAATTATGAGAGTGGCTCAGTTTGGTATAATCAGGACTAATACTAAAGAAGCAATATCTATAACTCCAATTGACAGGTTAAATCAAGAAGGTATTCTGTCAAGACACGAGAAATTTAAATCTGGTATGTGCATCCTCTATCATCATCAGAGTAAATCAATAATACACCGCATCCTATATAAACCTATCTAGCTCTTTGGATGTTCTATATTCTACTCTTGATATAGTTTCCTTTTCAATTTGGTGGAAGGTTATGATTTTTCTCACCTATCATTATGGTTCCATCTTTAATATGTACATTATTGTCTTTCTAAATTTTGTCTCAAACAACATAGGTGCTTACAGTGTGTTCTTATTAAAGATTTTAATTATCCTAATTCAGTTCATGGACTTCAGTGGAAGTGTTCTGGTTTAAGAGACAGGGCCTGAGAGCTCTGATACCAAGTTGTTACACCCCAATTCTGCACCATTCAGAACGGTGTGATGAACCGCTAATAAACCAACGGTTCAACCAGGATCTCTAATAGGCGGTGACCGTTGAAAATAAAACCATACACATCCACAACCATAATCAGAATAAATACATAATAGCGGAAGTCTTAATAATAAATAAACTGAGGAATCTAACTGTGATAATCATAAATAAAGTATCAAATTATGTTGTATCAATTGAGACATAAGTAAATAAAATATCAATTACATTTCCTTAATAATTCAAATCAAAATCTAAGAAAAAACGCATGCGTTGCACTCACATTAAGAGTCATGCGTTTCCACTAAGTCTTTAGCTTCCATCGCAGCGACGTGCCCGAACATAGAAGTATTCATATAGTCTTCCACAGTGGTACCTGCATCATCAACTAAAAATATTCGATGTCGAAAGGGTGAGCACACATCACGGCTCAGTGAGCAAACAAAACAATGCAATAAACATATGCATGCATTCAATTCAAATCTGTGGTCTAGTATATAAGTTTACAATGTGCTATAGAAAGGTTCGGTGGCCGCCTCACCTCTATACACGAGTGTGTGAAATCTCCCAATGAAAACGGCATTGTCGACCCCACGTACACCCAATATGACACAATATACCCCCATGAAAACGGCATGGCAGTACTGGTTGCCTCATACCAACACGTAAGCCACTGCTGGCGAGGGCTTGCAAACTGGGCTCGCAACTAACCAATCCTAATGTCAATCATTGTATCCAAGGCCTCACCCCAGCATCCCTCAATACATCCATAGAGATAAGGCTAAGCCCCCCCGGCAGAGTCGAAGACTACACGGTCCGAGACCACCTCCCCTGATACCCTACGACGTAATAGTTCTGCTAAGGTAATGACGATACGACGATGTGTGTGGACAAGACTTGTATAGAGCTATGGCACAATATACCCAATAAAAATGGCATTGAAGTACCGGTTGATACCATCCCCTATCCGTATCAAGTACACTAACCAAACACAAACATTCACATGCCTATTCCTATCATCATCATCATCATCATGTTATAAACAACAAAGTAAATATGCATGAACAGTAATAATAGAAATATTGGATGACATGTTGAATGCACATTACAAGCATACACGCATAAAATCAGTCATGGCATTGGACTCCAGAAATAAAATAGTTTATTATTAGCCAATTAGTTTAGGTCTTGTTCCCTCACCTTTGCTTGAGTGTTGATCCTCTTTCAAGCTTTAAAACCACTTTTATATCAATAGGAAAACCTAACAAGTCGATAGATTTTTGTTAGAAGTCATTCCGGCATCATTAGGCTTGTTTTTAAGCACGGATTGCAAGGTGGGTCGCAGGTAGGGTAGCAGTCTACATCGACCCCCAGGGTAGGGTCGATGCCAGGGTCGGATGTTCCATCGACCCTGGGTGCGACCACCTCTATTCTGGACTTCCTGAATACTGGTGGTCGATCCTGTGGTCTGGTAGGGTCGATTCCCAATCGACCCCACATGCTGTCACACCCCAATTCAGCACCATTCAGAATGGTGTGATGAACCTTTAACAAACCAACGGTTCAACCAGGATCTCAAAATAGGCTATCCCACATATGATAAACCAAAACACATTCCACATTAATCAGAGGTAATAAAGTAAATAGCGGAAGTCTTACAGATAATGAACTGAGGTCTAAACATGATAAATAATTAATATTCCATTTATTTCCAAGTAACCAAAACATAACTTAATACATATTACAATATCCAAATACAAAAACTAAACACTAAACGTATCCATCGCTGAAACGCTGGCTTAACGAACCGTGTTCGTCCTCCACAGCTTTCTCATTCGTAGCCTCCACCCGTTCGTATGTTGGCATGTAGACATAGTCTTCAATCATAGTACCTACAATATCATAAACTAAAAAGATTTGCGCGCGCGAGGGTCAGCTCCACAACTTGAGCTCAGTGAGTAGCCAAAACAATGCAACATTACATATGCATGCAAAAAAATCAATTTATATCTTTGGTCTTGGTTTATAGTTTGCAATGTGCAATAGAAAGGTTGGGTGGTCAAAGGTTAACGTTTATTGACACCGCCTTTATACACAGGGTGTGGAACCCCGCCCGAAGGTTAACGTTTATCGTCGTCCCCATCCACCCTACCATAACATTATACAACAAAGGTTAACGTTTATTGCTAAATAATGCTATACCAACACGTAATCCCCTGTTAGTGAGGGCTTGCAAACTGGGCTCGCTGCTAACCAATCCTAATGCCAAACAGTGTATCCAAGGCCTCACCCCAAGCATCCCTCAAAACATCCATAGAGATAGAGCTAAGGCCCCCCGGTAGAGTCAGAGACTACAAGGACCGAGACCACCTCCCCTGATACTCTACGACATAATAGTTCTGCTAAGGTAATGGCGATACGACGATGCCAATGCACAAGAATTGAGTTAGAGATAGAGCTAAAGTGCTGAGACCCACCAAAGGTTAACCTTTATTGACATTCTCATCACACCTCCCCTGATACTCGTTCGCATCAAGCACATCAACCACACACATACAAACACATGCCTATTCCTATCATCATCATCATCATCATGTTATAAACAATAAAGTAAATATGCATGAACAAGTAATAGAAATATTGGATGGCATGCTGTATGCACATTACAAACATATTCGCATAGAATCAAACATGGCATAGGACTCAAGAAAACGAAAATAGTTTATTATTAACCAATTTAGTTTGGGGTTCTGGTTCCTCACCTTAGCTTGCTAATAGATACTTTTCCAAGCTTTAGAATCACCTTTATAATGTTATTATATTGCTAGAAGACCTAACAAAGCCGATAAAATTTAATTAAAATTTATTTAGAATTTAAAAACCATTCTGTTAACTGAGGGTCGGAGGTAGGGTCGGTGCTAGGGTTGATGGGTCTATCGACCCTCCCTCCATTCTGAACTTCCCGAACACTGAGGGTCGATGCTAGGGTCGGATCTGCCATCGACCCTAGGTGCGACTCTCCATGGTTTGAGTCAAAAAGATCAGATTTTGTCCATTCTTCCATGTTTGGGTCCTATGGCATACTTCCACAATCCATTCTATACATGTTCTATGGTTTAGAACTATACTTTATTCACCTACATGGTTTTAATGATCTCCTCCATGGTTTTCCATGAAAACCTAACCATGGATGGATGATTTGGGTTTCTTCTAAGTCATATCATCTTCATAAACCATTCTAAAGTCTTAAATAAATCACGGGGAATGTATCCATACCTTAGTTTTGCTGAGATTCAGAGTTCCTCTGAATTTCCTCTTCTTCCTTAGCCTTTTCTTCAAGTTTTCCTTCTCTTCTTCTCTTCCTTCTCTTCTCTTTCTCTCAATCCAATTAAGGTTGTAAAGGGAGTGAGAGAGGCTTAGGGACGTCCTATTTATAGAGTAAAACCTTCCAAAATAAGTCCCATTGAGTTTAGGAAAGGTTCCAATCGAAATTAGGAAGGTTTCTCAATTTTCGGTTTCGTGCTGTTTTTCCCAAATGTCGAGGGTCGATGGTGAGGGTCGATGGGAGGGTCGGACCTGTCTGTTAAAACCTGCGACCCTACCCTCATTTTGACTGTTTTTGGGTAAATTTTCATATTGGGTCTTGGGTTTCTTCACACACTTGGTCCACTTGGCTCGACCATGTTATGTAGATGGGTCCCGACACAAAATGTAAGGTTAAGCCGGGTTCGTGGTTTGCGGGTCTTACAACTCCACCACCCTTAAAAGAAATTTCGTCCTCGAAATTTGAAAGTACGGATCTTACAACTCCCCCATCCCTAAAATAAATTTTGTCCTCAAAATTTTGAATTTACTTCGGAGTCAATAGGTGGGAATTCTATTTTCGCATTGCATCTTCTTCTTTTCATGCCATCATCTCCACGTTTTGTCTTCGTCAAATTATCTTCGTACAATTGATACCAAGTTTTTAAGGTGTTATACCTTTCAACTAGTGAACTAGGCTGGTACCATTTCAATAGTTAAATATCCTATTTAATCCAGTGATTACGTGGTCAATACTTTTGATATGGATCTCCAATGTACTTCTTCAATAGAGACACACGAAATACATCATGCACACTAGACATGGATAGCGGTAACACTAATTGATATGCAACTTTTCTACGTCTCCCCAAAGTTTATAAGATCCAACACATATATAAATTATGACTTCCCCTTCTTGTCTAATCGTTTCAAACTACACATAAATGATATCTTCAAAAATACTTTGTCACTTATGGCGAACTCATGGTCTTGGTGTCTCTTCTGACCTCTTGAGCTATCCTACCCCTTTTCTTTGATCTTGTTTGTCACTCGATAGTTTTCTTCATTAGCCTTAGGTCTTAAAATTCTTCATTCATCGACTTTATTCCAAAATAAAGGAGTTTGACCTTTCTCCCGTACAATGCTTTATAGGTAACATTTACATGGTAGCTTAATAGCAACTTCAATTCACGGTAACTTCTCAACTCAAGTTCCTTGAAATCAATTTCATATACTCGGGGTATATCTCTTAGGATTTGTATAGTCCGCCCCGACTGTCCGTCAGTTTAAGGTAAAGTGTGGTACTAAACTTCAACTTTGTCCCCATTATTTTCTGTAGATCCTCCCACAACTTCGAGATAAGGCATAAGCCTCTGACCGACACTAAGCTCTCATGCATACCATTCAATCTAGCAATATTATCCATATATAGCTCAGTTAGCCGCTCCAAAGCATACCGAGGTCGTATAGCAATGGAATGAGCTATCTTCATAAGGCGATCAACAATCACCCAAACTGCGTCAACCGATCAGTGGTATACCGGTGACATAGTTCATTGTAATGCAATTCCACTTTCAGACTGGCTCCGATAGTTTTTATTGTAAACCATGGTGGTTTTTGTCTTTCAGCCTTTTCTTGCTGATAATCCAGACACTGGAACACGCACTACACCACCTTTGTTATCATTCCTCTTTACCAATACAATCTCTTTGGCTCATGATACATATTGGTATTTCAGGATGACCTGAATATTGAGTACAATGGGCTCTTATCATTATCCTCTTCCTGACATCTGAATCTTTATCTTCAGGTATTCAGAATCTACCACTGTATATGAGTACTGTCTCCGCATCCAAAATAAGTCAGGTTTGGTTTTCCTTTCTCCAAATCTCCTTGCATTGTTCTTATATACAGATCTAACAAAATTACTACTTTTACTTCATCCATTAATTCAGAGATGATCTTTAATGTACTGAACGCAAGCGAGGAATTATTGCTCCATAAGTTCATCCATAAGTTCTCGCTTAATTGGATCATCCCTAGCTTCTATTATAAGTTCCTCTTCTTCCAAATCTGAATCTGTTGCTGTGGAACATAAGGCAGCATTTATACTGGGTCCTTCCTTCAGACCTCATAATCCCTTTTTGCTTAAGGCTTAGCTACTACATTAGCTTTGCCCAGTAACCTTGAATATCATGGTCTTAATCCTTCAATGTTCAAACCATTTTTTCCTATCCTCATGCTCAACTCTTTCTAATGAAGAGATAAATAAAACACTTGTAATCCGATCTAATCTAAAATTCTTCTCCGTTCAAATAATGTCTCCAAGTCTTGATTGCATGAATCACAATTGTTTACTCCAATCATGGGTTGGGTAACTCTTCTCATGCTCTTTCCATTTTCTTAAAGCATATGAAATCGCTTATTTACCTTACATTAACCCGCATCCTAGATCCAATCCGAAAGCTCCAATGGATAGGGTAAAAGGTTTCCCTGGTGCCGAAACGATCAAGATGGGAGTTGATATCAATCTTACTTTAGAATCTAGAAATATTCTTCACCCTTGTCAGTCAAATTAAATTCATCTCCCTTCCTGGTTAGCTTGGTAAGAGGTTTTTCGATCTTAGAGTGGTCATCCAAAAATCGTCTGTAATAACCAGCTAAACTCAAGAAACTTCTGATCTTCGCAATATTCTTCAGGTGTTTCTCACAATACAATTGCTTCTATCTTAATAGGGTCCACTTTAATCCCTTTTTTGATGCTACGTGATCTAAGAAGATCACTTTGTATAATCAGGTCTCATATTCCTTGGAATTGGCAATAAGCTTTTCACTTCTCAGTTGTTGTGAAGCTATTCTAAAGTCCGTTGTATGAGTTGCTTCATTCTTGGAATAAACTAAAATAACATTTATGAAAACTATGACCGACGTGTCCAACAGGTCATGAAACACCCAGTTCATCAGTTCCATAAAAGACGTAAGGGCATTGGTTAATCCAAACGTTATAATCGAGAACTCATAATGTCCAATCCCGATTCTAAAGGCTATCTTGGAGATATTTCTGTCCAAAATCCTTCGGCTGATGATATCTTGATCGAAGATCAATCTTAGAAAATACCTTTGCTCCTTGTAACTATTTAAACAAGTCATCGATCTGAGGTAGTAGATATCGATTCTTGATCTTGAACTTGTTTAGTTCCCGGTAGTCTATGCATAATCTGACACTACCTTCCTTCTTCTTTACGAGTTGCGTTGGCGCTCTTCGTGATACAATACTTAGCTGATTAGGACCTTGGCCTAGTAACTCTTGTAGTTGAGTCTCAATTCCTTCAATTCTATAAGATCTATTCATAGGTGTCTTTGACACAAGTATCGTCCTTGGGTAACAAGTCGATGACGAACTCGGTCACTTGATCAGATGGAAACTCCAGGTAAGTCTCCTGGAAACATATCAGGAATTTATGCATCACATCAATATCTTCCATCTGTGGTGCTTCTTTGGTAACGTATACCACAAGATACCATATATCCAACTTCTTTCTCTTTAAAGCATCTCTTCGCCTTTAGCATAGAGAAGATCAGCTTTCGCTTACTAGGCAATATGCTTCCAATAAAACCAAATTATATGCCATCTTTATTCTTAAATGATAACCTCTTCTATGCACAAAACAACTTTGTAGAGTGTTGAGACAACCAGTCTATCCCTAAGATGACGTTAAACTCTTCCATCTCAAGTCTAATTAGGTTGCGTCGAAATTTCATCCATCCATTAAGCAATATCAAAACAAATCCTTTATTACTTCATCTGAGGTTCATTGGTCATAGCATTTAATCTGAATCCAATCATCTTTCTTCCAATAATTATATTACCACTAATCATCTCTATCAACAAAGGTCAGGGAGTGTATGAATCAAAATGTCCATCCAAAAAGTGATTCACTTCCTTCTGTCGATTTAGCATAATGACAACACTTGCTTTATCTAGTGAATCTAGGTTTCAAGGATCAGGAGTAAATCTGTGGTAATCCAACCGGCATCAAAAGATCATTAAATTGCACGGTGGTCCAAATATATGAAAATAGAGGTTCTACAGTTCTTGACCTCATGGTTACAGGTTCTATTGAGTATATATAATGCCATTGGTCAAGGCACTATAGGAATAAATCTGGAGAAGATTTCATACATCAGTATATCAGGTATAAATCTAGAGAAAATTTTTGTACATCAATAAATCAGGTATAAATCAGTAGATGTACACTCAACATGATTAAACATTTAACTGTTCTTTCAGTTCGTATCTCTGTTCATGTTGTCGATCATGAGAATGGTGCAGATTGGTATAATCGGGACTAATACTAAAGAAACAATATCTGTAACTCCAATTGACAGGTTAAATCAAGAAGGTATCCTGTCAAGACACGAGAGTTTAAAATCTGGTATGTGCATCCTCTATAATCATAAGAGTAAATCAATAATGCACCGCATCCTATCATATCCAGTTATATGGCCACAATTAGATTTGATCCTCTACTGAAAATGTTTAAGGCTTCGTCTTCAGAAAATATTCTTCAATCCTTGGTCGGATCATTGCAACTATCCCATACATCGGTGGCTGGTAAGGTTAACCACCTTGATATACTGCTTGTTGTACACCAAACTTCTGCTCTGGGGTACGCATTACTGGGACTTACTGTATGGTAAAAACTGTGTGCTAACATGTACAGGGGTACAGTGTTGCTACTAGTTGGTAACGTACTTGGTTTGACTCGGAGGTGTTGATGTAGCGTCGGTAACTTGGGTAGTGATTTACATAGCAACTTGCATAGTCGGTCTCATCTGTTGTTGCTCTTGTATTTTATTGGGCCAAGTTTATTACAACCATGACTAAGGTAATTGGTAGTCCAGGTGGTTGGCTGTAGTGGCCTGGTTGTTCACCTCCTCTTATTTGCTCTAATCTGATTACCAACTCAGATGAGTTTTCATTACCCGTTCTCGACCCAGATAGTGGTGGGGTCAAGTTGCAACATCCTCTTCTTGCTTAGTGGGCAATAGATCAGCTTATAATGGATCTCACTCTGAGGCTCCACGTCATCCAGGAGTATAGCTTAAGCTTCTTTATAGTTGCTCTTATTCTTAATGTGTGGCCATTATTCTCTTATCTCTGTCGGATTTAGCCTGAGATTTTTCCCTTTACCTTTGCGGGGAATTAGGCATTACTAGCCATTTTCTCCTTCCTTTGTTATACATCGAGTTTCACATTTTGTGAGTACCAACTCGGTATTCAAATTTTCTGTTGTACAGATGCTTCCTTCTTGCTACTGTACTATATCCTTGTATGCTTGGATAACTACCCAACTTATAGATAATACCCTATATTGTTTGTTTATTAGGATAATTTTTGGTCTTCTCTTTCTGTGTGAGTGTATATATATGGTTCCACCTTTTATATGTACATTATCATCTTGTTTAATTTTTGTCTCAACCAACACAGGTGCTTATGGTTTGTTTGTATTAAAGCTTTTAATTTATCCTAACTCAGTTCATGGACTCCAGTGGAAGTATTCAGGTTTAATGGGTAAGGCCTACGAGATGCTCTGATACCAAGTTGTCACACCCCAATTCCGTATCATTCGGAACGGTGTGATGAACCGTTAACAAACCAACGGTTCAACCAGGATCTCAAAATAGGCTATCCCACATATGATAAACCAAAACACATTCCACATTAATCAGAGGTAATAAAGTAAATAGCGGAAGTCTTACAGATAATGAACTGAGGTCTAAACATGATAAATAATTAATATTCCATTTATTTCCAAGTAACCAAAACATAACTTAATACATATTACAATATCCAAATATGAAAACTAAACACTAAACGTATCCATCGCTGAAAGCCGCTTAACTTAACGAGCGGTGTTCGTCCTCCACGACTTTCTCATTCGTAGCCTCCACCCGTTCGTATGTTGGCATGTAGACATAGTCTTCAATCATAGTACCTGCAATATCATAAACTAAAAAGATTTGCGCGCGCGAGGGTCAGCTCCACAACTTGAGCTCAGTGAGTAGCCAAAACAATGCAACATTACATATGCATGCAAAAAAATCAATTTATATATTTGGTCTTGGTTTATAGTTTGCAATATGCAATAGAAAGGTTGGGTGGTCAAAGGTTAACGTTTATTGACACCGCCTCTATACACAGGGTGTGGAAGCCCGCCCGAAGGTTAACGTTTATCGTCGTCCCCATCCACCCTACCATAACATTATACAACAAAGGTTAACGTTTATTGCTATATAATGCTATACCAACACGTAAGCCCCTGTTAGCGAGGGCTTGCAAAATGGGCTCGCTGCTAACCAATCCTAATGCCAAACAGTGTATCCAAGGCCTCACCCCAGCATCCCTCAGAACATCCATAGAGATAGAGCTAAGGCCCCCCGGTAGAGTCAGAGACTACAAGGACCGAGACCACCTCCCCTGATACTCTACGACATAATAGTTCAGCTAAGGTAATGGCAATACGACGATGTCAATGCACAAGACTTGAGTTAGAGATAGAGCTAAAGTGCTGAGATCCGCCAAAGGTTAACGTTTATTGACATTCTCATCACACCTCCCCTGATACTCGCTCGCATCAAGCACATCAACCACACACATACAAACACATGCCTATTCCTATCATCATCATCATCATCATGTTATAAATAATAAATTAAATATGCATGAACAAGTAATAGAAATATTGGATGGCATGCTGTATGCACATTACAAACATATTCGCATAGAATCAAACATGGCATAGGACTCAAGAAAACGAAAACAGTTTATTATTAACCAATTTAGTTTGGGGTTCTGGTTCCTCACCTTAGCTTGCTAATAGATACTTTTTCAAGCTTTAGAATCACCTTTATAATGTTATTATATTGCTAGAAGACCTAACAAAGCCGATAAAATTTAATTAGAATTTATTCAGAATTTAAAAACCATTCTGTTAACTGAGGGTCGGAGGTAGGGTCGGTGCTAGGGTCGATGGGTTTATCGACCCTCCCTCCATTCTGAACTTCCCGAACACTGAGGGTCGATGCTAGGGTCGGATTTGCCATCGACCCTAGGTGCGACCCTCCATGGTTTGAGTCGAAAAGATCAGATTTTGTCCATTCTTCCATGTTTGGGTCCAATGGCTTACTTTCACAATCCATTCTATACATGTTCTATGGTTTAGAACTATACTTTATTCACCTACATGATTTTAATGATCTCCTCCATGGTTTTCCATGAAAACCTAACCATGGATGGATGATTTGGGTTTCTTATAAGTCATATCATCTTCATAAACCATTCTAAAGTCTTAAATAAATCACGGGGAATGTATCCATACTTTAGTTTTGCTGAGATTCAGAGTTCCTCTGAATTTCCTCTTCTTCCTTAGCCTTTTCTTCAAGTTTTCCTTCTCTTCTTCTCTTCCTTCTCTTCTCTTTCTCTCAATCCAATTAGGGTTGTAAAGGGAGTGAGAGAGGCTTAGGGACGTCCTATTTATAGAGTAAAATCTCCCAAAATAAGTCCCATTGAGTTTAGGAAAGGTTCCAATCGAAATTAGGAAGGTTTCTCAATTTTTGGTTCGTGTTGTTTTTCCCGAATGTCGAGGGTCGATGGTGAGGGTCGATGGGAGGGTCGGACAACTCATAGACCCTGCGACCCATGGTTGAGGGTCGATGGTGAGGGTCGATGGGAGGGTCGGACCTGTCTGTTAAAACCTGCGACCCTACCCTCATTTTGACTGTTTTTGGATAAATTTTCATATTGGGTCTTGGGTTTCTTCACACACTTGGTCCACTTGGCTCGACCATGATATGTAGACGGGTCCCGACACAAAATGTAAGGTTAAGCCGGGTTCGTGGTGTGCGGGTCTTACAATTTAGCCTAAATCTAGGTTAGCCTAATAGTTCGAATTTAGCCTGAGACGAAGCCTGAGGTAAGAATCACCCATCCACTGTGAGGACAAAGATGGAAATCTTTAGAAGTCGCCACCTAGATTTAGGTCTTGGACCTTAGAAATGTGAAATCTCAGCCCAAGGTAAGACTTCAATTGACTCATGACCCTTAGATTGGAATTCTGGTCCATCAGAGATTGGGTAAGCGTCAGGTTACGGTTATGGGAAGGGGTTAGGCACCCATACCGCCCGATCGAAATCGGTCTCCTATACCTTTCCTATGCTAGACTCTATTTATTAAATTAAACCAAACCAAGTGGTTTGATATCATTGAACCGAATCTGTATCCATCAGATTGCCTACGTATCACGAAATTTTTCCGAAAATCAGGTTCACCATCGTAGTTCAGGTGTGATTAAAGTTTATGGATGTGATTTATGCTTGTGCATGATTAAGTTCATTGTTCAAGTTGAAATTTATGCTTGAATGGTTGAGAAATCCCATGGGTTAGGATCTAGATAGTCCATGTGGACTGATAGATAGTCCTAGTGGATCTAAGAATAACCCTATTTGGGTTGGAATGTGGATAATATCCTAGTGGATCTATGGATAGTCCAAGTGGATTAAGGTTTGAATAACCCTTTCTGGGTTAGAATATGGATATCCTAGTGGATCTATGGATAGTCCGAGCGGACTAAGGTAAATATCCTAGTGGATCTATGGATAGTCCAAGTGGACTAAGGTTTGGATAACCCTTTTTGGGTTAAAATATGGGGGGTATCCTAGTGGATCTATGGATAGTTCAAGTGGACTAAAGTGTGGATCCGAATTTGGGTTTCTCCCAAATGGCCTACGTATCCTAGGGTTTGACCTAAGAATCAGAATCCGCGTAGTTCGGGGTGGATAACCTGTTCTAGGTTAAAAATTGAGAACCTATTCTAGGTTTAGGGTTTAGAACCTATTCTAGGTTTAGGGTTTAGAACCTATTCTAGGTTTAGGGTTTGCCGAGGGGCAAATCGTCCAAAATTACCCTTTTCATTCTGAATTTTAATTTTGGAAGGTTTGGCAAAGAATTCTCTTTCTTTATTAAGGTTTTATTATTCTCATTATGCCCTTCCCAAGAATGTGGGTGCCTAAATGCACGTCCCCACGCCTAGATTGTCTTCTAGAAGTGTGCAGATATGGCAGTTTGACTAGGGTGTTGCATAAAATAAGTTATTGCCAAAAAGTAGAATATTCTATCTAAATATGGCACATAAAACATTTATGACAAAAAAATCACATACAGTAAGATTGTTTAAAAATCTTTCAAATATGGCATGTATTGCAAATAAGGCAAGAGCCTACATGGCATGATCTAGTATGCTATTTTCTACCCTAATTGTTATTTTCTTTCCATTTTAGGGTTTTCTACCCTAATTATTATTTTATTTCCATTTTTTAGGGTTTTCTACCCTAATTGTTACATTCTTTTCATTTTAGGGTATTCTACCCTAATTGTTATTTTATTTCTATTTTTTGGATTTTCTACCCTAATTGTTACATTCTTTCCATTTTAGGGTTTTCTACCCTAATTATTATTTTATTTCCATTTTTTAGGGTTTTCTACCCTAACTGTTACTTTCTTTCCATTTTAGGGTTTTCTACCCTAATTATTATTTTCTTTCCATCTTAGGGTTTTCTACCCTAAATGTTACTTTCTTTCCATTTTAGGGTTTTCTACCCTAATTATTATTTTATTTCCATTTTTTAGGGTTTTCTACCCTAATTGTTACATTCTTTCCATTTTAGGGTTTTCTACCCTAATTATTATTTTATTTCCATTTTTTAGGGTTTTCTACCCTAATTGTTACATTCTTTCCATTTTATGATTTTCTACCCTAATTGTTATTTTCTTTCCATCTTAGGGTTTTCTACCCTAAATGTTAGTTTCTTTCCATTTTAGGATTTTCTACCCTAATTATTATTTTCCATTTTTTAGGGTTTTCTACCCTAATTGTTATTTTCTTTCTATTTTTTAGGGTTTTCTACCATAATTGTTATTTTCTTTCCATTTTAGGGTTTTCTACCCTAATTGTTACTTTCTTTCCATTTTAGGGTTTTCTACCCTAATTATTATTTTATTTTTATTTTTTAGGGTTTTCTACCCTAATTGTTATTTTCTTTCCATTGTAGAGTTTTCTACCCTAATTATGATAAAAAAAAACATTTAATATAGCATGTGAGATCATTCCAATCATGGCAGTAATCATCCAATTATGGCAGTGTGACCATTCCAATTATGGCAGTGTGACCATTTCAATTATAGTAGTGTATGCATACGAGCATCCGAACATAGCATGTGAACAAATATAGCATCAAATATGGCATGTGAGAAAC
Source organism: Protea cynaroides (assembly GCA_028583415.1). Taxonomy (NCBI): domain Eukaryota; kingdom Viridiplantae; phylum Streptophyta; class Magnoliopsida; order Proteales; family Proteaceae; genus Protea; species Protea cynaroides. The sequence continues at coordinate 49,650,806 of CM053273.1, read as the reverse complement.
AACCAAAGCATATGAAAATCAATCAAAAGATGATGGAACACGCAGCAAGATGACAGCTTTGTCAGGCTGGACCAAAATGGGCACATAGGGCACTGTACTTACTCAAAAAATTCTTAAAAGATATCCTCGGAAAGAGGACTCAAAGGCCAACATTTTTTCTCAAGGAAGCTAATCCTGAAAGAGACCATAGGCAGGTCGAAAACATTCCCCAAGTACAGGCAAATACACTGGTCAGATCTGTTCCAGATTCTGGCCAGTGGTACTATAAAATCAATATAAAATCATATATCTCATGAAAATAAAATCTGAATACATGGTCAGAAAGAGGACTCAGAGGCCAACATTTTGTCTCAAGGAACCTAATCCTAAAAGAGATCATAGGCAGGTCGAAAACATTCCCCAAGTACAAGCAAATACACTGGTCCGGTCTGTTCCAGATTCTGGCCAGTGGTACTATAAAATCAATATAAAATCATATAGCTCATGAAAATAAAATCCGAATACATGGTCAGAAAGAAGACTCAGAGGCCAACATTTTTTCTCAAGGAGCCTAATGCAAACAGAGGCATCTTCCTAATGCTAGACACCAATCTCAGACATGCATTTGCAATATGCTTTGACTTTGAAAAAATAAACTGACAAAAATGATGGGTGATTCTTACCTCAGGCTTCGTCTCTCTCCTTATCTCCTTTGCATCTTCTCATCATCCTCTTTGCTGCCTCTCTGATCCTTCTCTCTTTTTCCTCATGACCCTTAGATTGGAATTCTGATCCATCAGAGATTGGGTAAGCGTCAGGTTACGGTTATGGGAAGGGGTTAGGCACCCAAACCGCCCGATCGAAATCGGTCTCCTATACCTTTCCTATGCTAGACTCTATTTGTTAAACAAAACCAAACCAAGTGGTTTGATATCATTGAACCAAATCTGTATCCATCAGATTGCCTACGTAGCATGAAATTATTCCAAAAATCAGGTTCACCATCGTAGTTCAGGTGACTGTGATTTACGCTTGTGCATGATTAAGTTTATTTGTTCAAGTTGAAATTTATGCTTGAATGGTTGAGAAATCCTATGGGTTAGGATCTGGATAGTCTATGTGGACTGATAGATAGTCCTAGTGGATCTAAGAATAACCCTATTTGGGTTGGAATGTGGATAATATCCTAGTGGATCTATGGATAGTCCAAGTGGACTAAGGTTTGGATAAATATCCTAGTGGATCTATGTATAGTCCAAGTGGACTAAATGTGTGGATAACCCTATTTAGGTTAAAATATGGGGGATATCCTAGTGGATCTATGGATAGTCCAAGTGGACTAAAATGTGGATAACTCTTTTTGGGTTGGAATATGGATAGATATCCTAGTGGATCTATGGATAGTCCGAGTGGACTAAGGTGTGAATAAATATATCCTAGTGGATCTATGGATAATCCGAGTGGACTAAATGTGTGCATAAATATCCTAGTGGATCTATGGATAGTCCAAGTGGACTAAGTGTGGATCCGAATTTGGGTTTCTCCCAAATAGCCTACGTATCCTAGGGTTTGCCCTAGGAATCAGAATCCGCGTAGTTCGAATGACGGGTGGATATCCTAGTGGATCTATGGATAGTCCAAGTGGACTAAGGTTTGGGAAGATGCAAAGGAGAGAAGGAGAGAGACGAAGCCTGAGGTAAGAATCACCCATCGCTTTTGTCAGTTTATTTTTTCATTTAATCACGTTTTTCTCACAGTGGCCAAATTCGGATCCACACCTTAGTCCATTTGGAATATCCATAGATCCACTAGGATATTTATCCACACATTTAGTCCACTCGGACTATCCATAGATCCACTAGGATATATTTATTCACACCTTAGTCCACTCGGACTATCCATAGATCCACTAGGATATCTATCCATATTCCAACCCAAAAAGAGTTATACACATTTTAGTCCACTTGGACTATCCATAGATCCACTAGGATATCCCCCATATTTTAACCTAAATAGGGTTATCCACACATTTAGTCCACTTGGACTATCCATAGATCCACTAGGATATTTATCCAAACCTTAGTCCACTTGGACTATCCATAGATCCACTAGGATATTAACCCACATTTTGACCCAAATAGGGTTATCCATCCCGAACTACGTGGATTCTGATTCCTAGGGCAAACCCTAGGATACGTAGGCCATTTGGGAGAATCCCAAATTCGGATCCACACCTTAGTCCACTCGGACTATCCATAGATCCACTAGGATATCTATCCATATTCCAACCCAAAAAGGGTTATCCAAACCTTAGTCCACTTGGACTATCCATAGATCCACTAGGATATCCACCCGTCATTCGAACTACGTGGATTCTGATTCCTAGGGAAAACCCTAGGATACGTAGGCTATTTGGGAGAAACCCAAATTCGGATCCACACCTTAGTCCACTTGGACTATCCATAGATCCACTAGGATATTTATCCACACATTTAGTCCACTCGGACTATCCATAGATCCACTAGGATATATTTATTCACACCTTAGTCCACTCGGACTATCCATAGATCCACTAGGATATCTATCCATATTCCAACCCAAAAAGAGTTATCCATATTTTAGTCCACTTGGACTATCCATCGATCCACTAGGATATCCCTCATATTTTAACCTAAATAGGGTTATCCACACATTTACCACTGTGAGGACAAAGATGGAAATCTTTTGAAGTCGCCACCTAGATTTAGGTCTAGGACCTTAGAAATGTGAAATCTCACCCCAAGGTAAGACTTCGATTGACTCATGACCCTTAGATTGGATTTCTGGCCCATCAGAGATTGGGTAAGTGTCAGGTTACGGTTATGGGAAGGGGTTAGGCACCCAAACCGCCCGATTGAAATTGGTCTCCTATACCTTTCATATGCTAGACTTTATTTGTTAAGCCAAACCAAACCAAGTGATTTGATATCATTGAACCGAATCTGTATCCATCAGATTCCCTACGTATCACGGAATTATTCTGAAAATCAGGTTCACCATCGTAGTTCAGGTGTGATTAAAGTTTATGGATGTGATTTATGCTTGTGCATGATTAAGTTCTTTGTTCAAGTTAAAATTTATGCTTGAAAGGCTGTGAAATCCTATGGGTTAGGATGTGGATAGTCCATGTGGACTGATAGATAGTCCTAGTGGATCTAAGAATAACCCTATTTGGGTTGAAATATGGATAACCCTATCTGGGTTGAAATGGGAATGGATATCCTAGTAGATCCATGGATAGTCCCAGTGGACTAAGGTAAATATCCTAGTGGATCTATAGATAGTCCAAGTGGACTAAGGTTTGGATAACCCTTTTTGGGTTAAAATATGGGGGGTATCCTAGTGGATCTATGGATAGTCCAAGTGGACTAAAGTGTGGATCCGAATTTGGGTTTCTCCCAAATGGCCTACGTATCCTAGGGTTTGTCCTAGGAATCAGAATCCGCATAGTTCGGGATTGGGTGAAATGGTTGGATATCCTAGTGGATCTATGGGTAGTCCAAGTGGACTAAGGTGTGTTTTTAGAAAGACATGTATTTGATATTTACATAAGTATGTCTCAGTTGAAAATAGAATAATTTACTATTTAATTAATGGTATCATCTTAGTTCTCAGTTCATTTATTTATAAATTTTCCGCTATTGTGTATTACTCTGATTATGATTGTGGATGCGTGTAAGTTTGGATAACGCGGGGATAGTCTATTCGAGATCATGGTTGAACCGTTGGTTATTTAACGGTTCATCACACCATTCTGAACAGTGCAGAATTGGGGTGTGACAAAAGGTGCGTTGGATCCTTGACATATTTCTTCAATAGGGAAATGTGAAATACGTCATGCACACTTGACATAGATGGTGGTAGTGCTAACTGATAAGCCACTTTTCCACGCTTAGATAGAATTTTGTACGGCCCGACATATCTTGGACTCAGTTTCCCTTTCTGCCCAAACCTTTTCAATCCTCGCATAGGTGATACTTTCAAGAATACTTTATCACCTACGACGAACTCAAGATCTCTGCGTCGAGTATCTGCATATTGCTTCTGACGGTTCTGAGCTGTTCTTACTCTTTCCTTGATAATATCGACCACTCGGCAAGTCTCTTCAACAAATTCTAGCCCAACAATACTACGTTCTCCAACTTCATTCCAAAACAAAGGAGTTCGACACTTTCTACCATACAGTGCTTCATAAGGTGACATCTGTATAGTAGCCTGATAGCTATTGTTATAAGCGAACTCGATCAATGGTAACTTTTTGTTCCATGATCCTTTGAAATCAATTACACATGCTCGTAGCATATCTTCTAGAATTTGGATTGTACGCTCTGACTGTCCGTCTGTCTGTGGTTGGAATGCAGTACTGAACTTCAACGTTGTACCCATAGCCTTTTGCAATCCTTACCAAAACTTGGAAGTAAATCGTGGATCTCTATCGGACACAATGCTCTCTGGTACACCGTGTAATCGAATAATATTATCCACATACAGCTTTGCTAACCTTTCCAGTGTATACTGAGGTCGTATTGGTATGAAGCGAGTTGTTTTAGTCAGACGGTCCACAATCACCCAAACTGCGTCAACTACTCGAGGAGTCAGTGGTAGTCCCGTGACAAAGTCCATAGTGATGCAGTCCCATTTCCATGCTGGTTCCGATAATGGCTGTAATAGTCCTGCGGGTCTTTGTCGTTCACCCTTTACTTTCTGACAATTTAGGCATTGAGACACGAACTTGGCTACATCTGCTTCATTCCCCTCCACCAATATAGTTTCTTCATATCATGATACATTTTTGTACTTCTAGGATGTATCGAATAGATGGTGGTATGGGCTTCTTTCATTAGTCGGTGTTTAATGTCCATACTTTTTGTTTTAGGTACACATATTCTTCCTTTGTATTTCAGTACCTTCTCTTCGTCCAAGGTGAACTCAGGGTTAGTCCTACCTTTCTCGATATCTTCTTGTACTGTTCTCAAATAAGGGTCTGATTTGATAGTTGTTTTCACTTCATCCATTATATCCGGTATAATCTTTAATGCAGCGAACATATTTGAAAACCGATGAATGAACCCTTGGTTGGCTGATTCATCCGTTGCGTCTATCACATACTGCTTGTTTCCGGGATTGAATACCATTCCGGTAGTACACATTGCTGCAGTTGTGCTAATCTCTCTTTGTGATTTTATCATTGCTTTTCTGCTTAACGCATCCACTACTATGTTCGCTTTCCCGGATGATACTGGATATCACAATCATAGTCTTTCAATAGTTCCAGCCATCTTCTTTGTCTCATATTCAACTCCTTCTGATTAAATAAATAAGTAAGACTTTTATGGTCCGACTTAATCTGGAATTTCTCCCCGTATAGGTAATGTCTCCATATCTTGACAGCATGCACTACTGCCGCTAGCTCCAGATCATGAGTGGGATAATTTTTCTCATGTACCTTTAACTGTCTTGAAGCATAAGCAATTACTTGCTCTCCTTGCATAAGCACATATCCTAGTCCCAATCCTGACGCATCAGTGTATAAAGTAAATGTCTGTCCTGGAACGGGAATAGTCAAAATCAGAGCGGATATCAATCTGGTCTTCAGCATTTGAAAACTCTTCTCACATTTATCGGTCCACATGAACTTTTCACCTTTCTTAGTCAAACTGGTGAGAGGTACGGCAATTCAGGAATAGTCTTCTATGAATCTCCGATAATAACCAGCTAGACCCAGAAAACTTTTGATTTTTGAAATGCTCTTTGGTGCTTCCCACTTTACAATAGCCTCGATCTTGCTGGGGTCCACTTTGATTCCTTCAGCGGATACTACATGACCTAAGAAGGTGACTTCACTTAGCCAAAACTCACACTTTGAAAATTTGGCATATAGCTTCTCTTTCCTTAAACATTGTAGGGCAGCATTTAGGTTCTTGATATGAGTCTCTTTGTCCTTGGAGTATAGCAATATATCATCAATAAATACTATAATCGACGTATCCAACATGTCATGGAAAACCCGGTTCATTAGTTCCATAAAAGTTGCTGGTGCGTTTGTTAATCCAAAAGACATGACCAAAAACTCATAATGTCCGTATCTGGTCCTGAAAGCTGTCTTAGGAATATCACCCTCTTTAATCTTCAATTGATGATAGCCCGATCGAAGATCGATCTTAGAAAATACTTTTGCTCCTTGCAACTGATCGAACAAGTCATCGATCCGTGGTAGTGGATATCGATTCTTGATTATCAGTTTGTTCAACTCTCGATAGTCGATGCATAATCGAACACTACCGTCCTTCTTCTTCACGAATAACACCGGCGCTCCTCATGGTGATATACTGGGTCGAATATAACCCCTGTCCAGTAGTTCTTATAGTTGCACCTTCAGTTCCTTCAGTTTCGTAGGAGTCATTCTATAAGGTGCTTTTGATACTGGTGCGGCTCTAGGTATCAGATCTATCACAAACTCTGTGGCTCGGTCGGGTTGTAATCCTGGTAGTTCCTCCGAAAATACGTCGGGATAGTCCCGCACAACTTCAATATTTCCCATTTGTGGTGCTTCCTTGGTTAGGTCGACCACTGATACTAGATACCCGACTGCCCCCTTCTCGAGACACTTCTTAGCCTTTAGTGCTGAGAGTATGAGCTTGCGTCTACAGGGAAGTTTGGTTCCCGTAAAAATGAATTCTGCTCCTGCTTGGTCTTTAAATGTTAGCTTCTTTTCGGCGCATAGTAGGTTCACAGAATGTTGAGCTAACCAGTCCATTCCCAAGATGACGTCAAAGTCTGCCATCTCAAGTTGTATCAAGGTTGCATCTAAGGTTTTCTCACCAATGTGGACTGGACATGGTCCATATCCTTTCTCTAATTCCACTTCCAACCCCATCGGTGACCGTACAAGTAATTTGTAGTCTAATGTTTTGATGGGTAAGTTTATCTTATTTCCGAATGACACAGATATAAATGAATGAGTAGCTCCTGAATCAAAGAGTACTCTGGCGGGTGCACCATTTATAGGTACGATACCTGTGATTTATTTTAACTTAGTCTACATGCTCACACAATGTAATTACAACTTCAAAAAGTTTCAGTCATACCTATGACCACATCGGGTGATGCGGCTGCATCCTCGGATGTAACAGCATATACCCGTCCCTGATGGAATTGCTTCTTGGGCTTAGGGCACTCTCTTGCCATATGTCCTGGTTGGTTGCAGTTATAACACTTCGGACCTTCAGAATTTGGCTTTGGCTGAGGTTGTGTCCCTGGAGTAGTCTTGGTTGCAGCATTAAAATTCTGAGGGCGGAAAGGCTTATATGTCTTGTTATTGCCTCCGTTATAAGAGTTTCCAGCTGGCTTTTTGATACCCTGGTTATGTGTGAAATAACTCTCTTTCTGGCTCGATTCAATCACTCGAGCTATTTGGACAGCTTTATTATAAATCTTCTTTTCTAAGCCCAAAACGTGCTCTCTGATGCTTCCTCTCAGTCCCATGACGAACCTACGGGTTTTGGTGTCTTCTTCCTGCATACTAAGTGGTGCGAAGAAAAACAGCTCTTCATAACGCTATTGATACGCATCCACTGACATCTGTCCCTGATATAGACTCAAGAACTCCTTCTCCATAGAATCTCTGAAGCTTTGTGGAAAATATTTCTCAAAGAAAGCTTCTTTATAATTTCCCAAAGATTGTTTTCAACAGTATGATCTATCACTTATGGAAGGAGAGGAATTCAAGGAACTTTTCTAGACATTCAAGATCTAAGGAAGTGGTGACCAAGAGGATTATGAGGGAGGTTGAGGATAAAATCCTATCCTCTTCTTTCTCGAAGCCTTCTAATTAGGAAGAGGAGTTCATTGCTGCAAGCTGGAGTATAGATGTGCATTAGGATGTCCCTTCGTCCAATCAGATTGGATCCCTTTCTTTCTTATTGTTTCGTATGTCTAGTTGGTCCTTTTTGGTGTCTTTGCTTGTAGTAGGCAGTGTGATTTTCCTGTAGGAGTTTGGGCCTCTTAGGCTGGATATTGTATCTTTTCTTTTGGATTTTTTAATAAAATTAACTACTTACCCAAAAAAAAAAAAAAACAGCCCAAGTTAGTTGAGCGTGCTTGGTCAATAAGTAAGCCCTGGCTGATCTCCACCAATGATGTGCGTCACCCTTTAGCATGAAGGTGGCACATAATACTTTTTCTTCCTCTGTAATAGTCATCATGAGGAAATTTCTCTCCATCTCGTCTATCCAGTGTGCTGGCCATAATGGATCAAACGGTTTGCCGTTAAATTCCCTGGGCTTCATCTTCAAAAACCTCTCAACCAGTCGAGAGTGTTCCATCTGATTTTGGGGGTATGCCCCAAACATAGGGGGTGGATACTGATAATTAACCTGAGCTTCTTTCGGACCGGGTACTGGAATTTGTGTAGCAGGTTGTTGAGGTGTTTGAGGTGCTGGGTGGTTACCCACCAGTGCTGCACTGGCTTGTCCTGTCTGCATGGGTGTAGCATGAGCAGCCTGAAACATGATTCCCATTGCAACCTGCATCTGAGCCTGTGCGTGTTGCATCTATTGTAGCTGCTGAGCTAGATTCATAACTATGGTTGCTAGTTCCGGTGGTGGAGGTGGCAAATTTGTAGGATTTTCCTGATCTGGATTTCCTGGGACATATACATTCTCCTGGCTAGTTTCCTCCACAGGTGGTGGTGGTGGAACTGTATTTCGGCTCTGTCTGGTTACTCTTCTTCCAGACATATTTTTCTTCTGAGATGGGTGGTGCCTTAAAATCATCAAAATAAGTGAGAAAATCATTGATACTCCATGTAGGCACGTTAACCGATGTAAACTTTCAAATTTCAATTCATTTTATAAAAAAATACTGTCTTTTCTATGTAGGGTCGATGGTGAGGGTCGATGGTATGTCTGACCCTTAGTATCCGACCCTGGGAATAACCTGTTCTTCCTGAGAGCTGAGGGTCGATGTGAGGGTCGATGGGTGTCCGACCCTCAGTTCCGGCCCTTAGTTTTCTGTCAGATTCCCGAGAGCCGAGGGTCGATGGGAGGGTCAATCCGAAGGTCGATGGTTCTGGTCGAATTGTCCGACCCTCAGACCAAAAATCAGATTTTTAAGATCCGATTTTGGGTCATTTCTTATTATTTCCCTCCCGTTTCGACTCGTCTCTCCACTCTGAGTTGCTACAATGCCACTCCACTGTTTTTGGTCGGTTTGAGTCCGGGTTTCGACGTCTACGTCATCCATACAGGTATGTTCTCCTTTGTTTCCCTATTTTTAGGTTTCCATTCCTAGGTTTTTGCTCATTTAACTGCTATTCTTCAAATTAAACTTTTTCCAACTGTAAAAATTTGATTTTTATTGGGGGCTTTTGTTATTGGTATCTCGAGGAACAAAAGCCCTCAAAAATTTTTGACTTTCATCGGTTGGTTATCGAGAAACTCAAAAATTTGTCATTTTTGCCCTAATTTGTCAAAATTTTTGATTTCTGGAAATTTCTTCAAATTGGTCTTCGTAGGTTTCCATTTCCTACTATGTGAGTGTCGTAGGGTGTGTTGGAACCTAAGTAAGTCCTCCCGCCCACGTGTATGGTGAAAAGTGAGCCTTTTGGGCAACTTACCTCATAAATTTTGGATTTTCGCCCTATTAACTCCTTGTTTCCCTTTCTCTTTCTTATCTGCAGATACCATGGCTCGTACCAAGATACCCAGAGTGCGTGATCCACTTCGCTTCCGTTCTAATGAAGCCGAGGCACAGTATGCCGACTATGCCCGTAAGAAAGTGGAGGGCAGTCGTATGGTGAACTTGGCTAAGCTAGCCTTGTTCAACGTAGAGAGGGCATTTGGTGACATGGGGTGGCTCCCTGTCATCACCTACGACGCGTGCACAAGTCCGGATTTGGTGCGCCAGTTCTATTGTAATCTCCAGGTGGTGGGGAATTACAATGACGTTGAGCATGGTCAGAGGGTTTCTCAACCGACCCCGTTTTTTGATATACAAGATCTCGCACCGGACAACCGGTCCGCCTTCCTTACATCATCATGCGGACCATGATTAGTACTACATTGTCCGGTCATAGGGGTAATCTACCCTATGGACGCATGATTACTGATTATCGACCCGTGCGGGGTTGACCTAGTAGATGAGAAGATCCAGGAGAAGACCTTCTCGTCGCCTCTAGATTGGGAGGCTATCTGTAAGATGGGTATGCGGGATGCCCAAGTTAGTGATGATGAGAGGAACGAGATGGTGCGCCCTCACACTCGCATCGAGATGGCTGACGCCGAGGCCGTTGCTGCCGCTGCTAGAGCTCGTCTGGATCCTGTCGACGATGACGACCGTATGTATATGGATGTCAACTTGATACCACCGCCTTCCCCTACACATGCGGCTGGAGTTGGCACCTCGCCGAGGCGGCTCCCCGCACCCGAGGCTGGTCCTTCGCATGCGGCTGGTCCTTCACTCCACCTTCGACATGATGGAGATCTTTGCGAGGAGATCAGGGAGGCTCAACGCAGATCTGACCTGAGGATGGAGGAGTTGCTAGACGCTCAGCGTGTATCAGACACACGGATGGGAGAGCTTCTAGAGGTACAGTGTGCGATTGATCGGAGGGTAGCCGATCTCCCAGCTAATCTCCAGACGACCCAGACTCAGATAGCCTGGTTGACTAGAGTCTATGCTGAGGACTATGACAGAGATCGTGAGGCCCCGCCTCCTCCTTCGCCTCCAGCTTCTTGATTGTACTTTATTTTCTTGAACTACAGAGTAACCATCCGGGTTGTGGACTGTACTTTGCTTTATTTATGTATATACATTTATTTCTCTCACTCATTGTATGTAATTTGTTTCCCCTTTAATAGATGCATTATTCTCTTTTTAAGTTTGGTCTCAACCATCACTTGTGCTTACGGTGTGTTTATATTACTATTTTTACTTTTATCCTATCTCAGTTCACAATTGTCTCGAATGTATGTTAGTTTAGCGGATAAGGCCTGAGATGCTCTGATACCAAGTTGTCACGCCCCAATTCCGCACTGTTCAGAATGGTGTGATGAACCGCTAGCAAACCAACGGTTCAACCAGGATCTCAAGTAGGCTATCCCCACGTTATCTAAACTTACACACATCCGTAATCATAATCAGAGTACATACACAATAGCGGAAATCTTATAATAAAATGAACTGAGGATCTACTGTGATAGTAATATAAATAGCAAAATTATTCTGTATCAACTGAGACATAATTAATTATCAAATACATGTCTTTATTAAATCCAAATAAAGAAAACTAAGAAAATCTAGTTGAATACACATGAGTTGCACTCGCAAGAGGAGTCATGTGTATCTACTTCAGCTTCAGCTTCCATTGCCGCCACGTTCCCGTACGCTGGAGCATTCATGAAATCTTCAACTGTATAACCTGCATCATCAACTAAAAATATTCGACGTCGAGGGGGTGAGCACACATCACAGCTCAGTAAGTAGACAAAACAATGCAACATTACATATGCATGCAATCAATTCATATCTTTGGTCTCGTTTATAGTTTGCAATGCGCAATAGAAAGGTTGGGTGGTCAAAGGTTAACATTTATTGACCCCGCCTCTATACACAGGGTGTGGAAGTCCGCCTGAAGGTTAACATTTATCGTCGTCCCCATCCACCCTAATCATGACATTATACAACAAAGGTTAACGTTTATTGCTATATAATACCATACCAACACGTAAGCCCCTGTTAGCGAGGGCTTGCAAACTGGGCTCGCAACTAACCAATCCTAATGCCAAACAGTGTATCCAAGGCCTCACCCAGCATCCCTCAGAATGTCCATAGAGATAGAGCTAAGGCCGCCCGATAGAGTCAGAGACTACAAGGACCGAGACCACCTCCCTGATACTCTACGACATAATATTTCTACTAAAGTAATGGCGATACGACGATGCTAATGCACAAGACTTGAGTTAGATATAGAGCTAAAGTGCTGAGACCCGCCAAAGGTTAACGTTTATTGACGTTCTCATCACACCTCCCCTGATACTCGCTCGCATCAAGTACACCAACCACACACATACAATCACATGCCTATTCCTATCATCATCATCATCATCATGTTATAAACAATAAAGTAAATATGCATGAACAAATAATAGAAATATTTGATGACATGTTGTATGCACATTACAAATATATTCGCATAGAATCAAGCATGGCATTGGACTCAAGAAAATGAAAAATAGTTTGTTATTAACCAATTAGTCTAGAGTTCTATTTCATCACCTTAGCTTGCTAATAGATACTTTTTCAAGCTTTAGAATCACCTTTATAATGTTATTATCTTGCTAGAAGACCTAACAAAGTCGATAGAATTTAATTAGAATTAATTCTGAATTTAAAAACCTTTCTGTCAACTGAGGGTCGGAGGTAGGGTCGGAGTCCTGATCGACCCTGGGTGCGACCCTCCCCAAACTCTGAACTTCCCGAACACTGAGGGTCGATGGTCAAGATCACCTAGGGTCAGATGGTCATCGACCCTTGGTGTGACCCTCGGTGCACTTTGGTCCAATTCCCTCTTTTTTTTAGTTTATCAATTTAAAGTTTTTTTTATGTTATATTCCTATTTTATGTAAACTAGGTATACAAAAAAAATTGAGTTTTAAGATATTACAAGTTGGTAGGGGGTGATCGGAAAGAAATAATAAAAAAATTAAAATTTAAAAATAAAGTAAAATATAAGAAATTTAAAATTTAAAATTAAAAATAAATAAAAAAAGTTACACAAAAAAATTGAAAATTTTAAAAAATGAATACAAAAAATATAGAAAATTTAAATTTTTTTAAAAAAATAAACAAATAAATATATAAAAATAAAATAAATAAATAAATACAAAAAAAAAAAAAAAAGACATTACAAATTGACAAATGTCACTTAACACCGCGATTTCATAGTTTTTCAAGTTTGTCGATTTATTGTAACTACATGACTAGTATCTTCTTCTTTTTTTTTTCTTTTTTTTTTGTTGTTCTATTGTATTTTCATGTAAACTAGGTATCCCGAAAAAAAAAAAAGAGTTTTTAGGATATTACACATTGGTAAGTGTCACTTAACACCGCGATTTATTGATTTTTCTAGTTTATAGTCATAAGGCAACTACATGAATAGTTAGGTTTTTTTTTTTTGTTCTATTTCTTTTTATATAAACCTGGTATACCGAAAAACAGAGTTTCAAGTCATTACACATTAGCAGAGGTGAGATCAGCAAAAAATAAATAAAAAATAAATAATTAAAAATAAAAAAATGAACAAAAATATAAATAATTAAAAAATAAATGAAAAAAAAATAAATGACACCACACATTGGTAAATGTCACTTAACACCGCAATTTCTTTTTTTTTTCCTATTTGTCGATTTCACGTAATTATGTGAGCAACTTTTTTTTTTTTTTAACGTTCTATTGCTTCTTTATATAACCTAGGTATACCAAAAAAATGAGTTTTAAGACAATACACAATAGTAAATGTCACTTATCCACCGGAAATAATCTGAAGCACTTTAATTTTTTATATTTTACTTTATTTTTAAATTTTAATTTTTTTATTATTTCTTTCCGATCACCCCCTAATAATTTGTAATGTCTTAAAACTCAATTTTTTGGTATACCTAGTTTACATAAAATATCAATATAACATAAAAAAAACATTAAATCGATAAACTAGAAAAAAAAAACATGAACTCATAAAATAGTAATATAACATAATAAAAAACTTTAAATCGATAAACTAGAAAAAAAAAAAAGAAATCATGGTCTTAAGTGATATTCGCCAATGTGTAATGTCATATAATTACATTTTCAATTTGCTTGACCATTAAAAAAAAAGAACCAATATGTAATGTCTTAATAGACATTTTTTGGTAAACCAAGGATACAAAAAAAAAAAGCAATAGAATGAAAAAAAAATAGTTTTTTAACTACGTTAATTCGATAAATTAGAAAAAACCAAGAAATTGAGATGTTAAGTGACATTTAACAATGTGTATTGTCTTAAAACTCATTTTTTTGGTATACCTAGGTTACATAAAGAAGCAATAGAACGTTAAAATAAATAAAAAATAAAAAAAAAGATGCTCACATAATTACGTGAAATCGACAAATAGGAAAAAAAAGAAATCGCGGTGTTAAGTGACATTTAGCAATGTGTTGTGTCATTTATTTTTTTCATTTATTTTTTTATTTATTTATATTTATTTGTTTTTTTTCATTTTTTATTTTTTATTTTTTATTTTTTATTTTTTATTTTTATTTTTTATTTTTTGCTGATCTCTCCTCTGCCAATGTGTAATGACTTGAAACTCTATTTTCCGGTATACCAGGTTTATATAAAAAGAAATAGAACAAAAAAAAAAAAAACCTAACTATTCATGTAATTATGATAAAACGATAAACTAGAAAAATCAATAAATTGCGGTGTTAAGTGACTCTTACCAATGTGTAATGTCCTAAAAACCCATTTTTTTCAGGATACCTAGTTTACATGAAAAAGCAATAGAACAACAAAAGAAAAAAAAAAAAAAGAAGAAACTAGTCATGTAGTTACGTTAAATCGACAAACTAGAAAAACTATGAAATCGAGGTGTTAAGTGACATTTGTCAATTTGTAATGTCTTTTTTTATTATTTTTTTGTATTTATTTATTTATTATATTTTTATATATTTATTTGTTTATTTTTTAAAAATTTTAAAATTTCTATATTTTGTTGTATTCATTTTACAAATTTTTCAATTTTTTTTGTGTTACTTTTTTATTTATTTTAAATTTTTAATTTTAAATTTTTTATATTTTACTTTATTTTTAAATTTTAATTTCTTATTATTTCTTTCCGATCACCCCCTACCAAATTGTAATGTCTTAAAACTCAATTTTTTGGTATACCTAGTTTTCATAAAATAGCAATATAATAAAAAAAAAAAAACTTTAAATTGATAAACTAGAAAAAAAAACAAGAAATCACGGTCTTAAGTGATATTCGCCAATTTGTAATGTCATATAATTATATTTTCAATTTGCTTGACCTTTAAAAAAAAAGAACCAATATGTAATGTCTTAATAGACATTTTTTTTGGTAAACCAAGGTTACAAAATAAAAAGCAATAGAATGAAAAAAAAAATTAGTTTTTTAACTACGTTAAATCGATAAATTAGAAAAAACCAAGAAATTGAGATGTTAAGTGACATTTACCAATGTGTATTATCTTAAAACTCATTTTTTTGGTATATCTAGGTTACATAAAGAAGCAATAGAACGTTAAAAAAAATACAAAAATAAAAAAGTTGCTCACATAATTACATGAAATCGACAAATAGGAAAAAAAAGAAATTGCGGTGTTAAGTGACATTTACCAATGTGTGGTGTCATTTATTTTTTTTCATTTATTTTTTTAATTTATTTATATTTTTTATTTTTTTCATTTTTTATTTTTAATTTTTATTTTTTATTTTTTTTTTTTGCTGATCTCGCCTCTGCCAATGTGTAATGACTTGAAACTCTGTTTTCTGGTATACCAGGTTTATATAAAAATAAATAGAGCAAAAAAAAAAAACCTAACTATTCATGTAGTTGCGTTACAACGATAAACTAAAAAAATCAATAAATCGCGGTGTTAAGTGACACTTATCAATGTGTAATATCCTAAAAACCCTTTTTTTTTTTCGGGATACCTAGTTTACATGAAAATGCAATAGAACAAAAAAAAAAAAAAAAAAAAAAGATACTAGTCATGTAGTTACGATAGATCGACAAACTTGAAAAACTATGAAATCGCGGTGTTAAATGACATTTGTCAATTTGTAATGTCTTTTTTTTTTTTATATATTTATTTGTTTATTTTTTTAAAAAATTTTAAATTTTCTATATATTTTTTGTATTCATTTTTTAAAATTTTCAATTTTTTTGTGTAACTTTTTTATTTATTTTTAATTTTAATTTTAAATTTCTTATATTTTACTTTATTTTTAAATTTTAATTTTTTTATTATTTCTTTCCGATCACCCCCTACCAACTTGTAATATCTTAAAACTCAATTTTTTTGTATACCTAGTTTACATAAAATAGCAATATAACATAAAAAAAAAACTTTAAATTGATAAACTAGAAAAAAAAAAAAAAAAAAGAAATCATGGTCTTAAGTGATATTCGCCAATGTGTAATGTCATATAATTACATTTTCAATTTGCTTGACCTTTAAAAAAAAAGAACCAATATGTAATGTCTTAATAGACATTTTTTTGGTAAACCAAGGATAAAAAAAAAAAAAGCAATAGAATGAAAAAAAAAAAAAAAAAAAAAGCTAGTTTTTTTACTACGTTAAATCGATAAATTAGAAAAAACCAAGAAATTGAGATGTTAAGTGACATTTACCAATGTGTGTTGTCTTAAAACTCATTTTTTTTGTATACCTAGGTTACATAAAGAAACAATAGAACGTTAAAAAAAAAAAAAAAAAAAAAAAAAGATGCTCATATAATTACGTGAAATCGACAAATAGGAAAAAAAAGAAATCGCGGTGTTAAGTGACATTTAGCAATGTGTAGTGTCATTTATTTTTATTTATTTTTATTTTTTTTATTTTTTTTCATTTTTTATTTTTAATTATTTATTTTTTTTTATTTTTTTTGCTGATCTCGCCTCTACAATGTGTACTTGAAACTTTGCTTTCCGGTATACCAGGTTTATATAAAAAGAAATAGAACCCAAAAAAAAAAAACCTAACTAATCATGTAATTGCGTTAAAACGATAAACTAAAAAAATCAATAAATCACAGAGTTAAGTGACAATTTTCAATGTGTAATATCCTAAAACCCGTTTTTTTTTTCGGGATACCTAGTTTACATGAAAAAGCAATAGAACAAGAAAAAAAAAAAAAAAAGGAGAAACTAGTCATGTAGTTACGTTAAATCGACAAACTAAAAAAACTTTCAAATCGCAGTGTTAAGTGACATTTGCAAATTTGTAATGTCTTTTTTTATTATTTTTTTTGTATTTATTTATTTATTTTATTTTTATATTTTTATTTTTTATTTTTTTTTTAAATTTTAAAATTTTCTATATTTTTTTTGTATTCATTTTATAAATTTTTCAATTTTTTTGTGTTACTTTTTTATTTATTTTTAATTTTTAATTTTTTATATTTTACTTTATTTTTAAATTTAAATTTTTTATTATTTCTTTCCGATCACCCCCTACCAATTTGTAATGTCTTAAAACTCAATTTTTTGGTATACCTAGTTTTCATAAAATAGCAATATAACATAAAAAAAACTTTAAATCGATAAACTAGAAAAAAAAAAAAAAAGAAATCACGGTCTTAAGTGATATTCGCCAATTTGTAATGTCATATAATTATATTTTCAATTTCCTTGACCTTTAAAAAAAAGAACCAATATGTAATGTCTTAATAGATATTTTTTTTTGGTAAACCAAGGTTACAAAAAAAAAAGCAATAGAATGAAAAAAAAATTAGTTTTTTAACTACGTTAAATCGATAAATTAGAAAAAACTAAGAAATTGAGATGTTAAGTGACATTTACCAATGTGTATTGTCTTAAAACTCATTTTTTTGGTATACCTAGGTTACATAAAGAAGCAATAGAACGTTAAAAAAAAAAAAAAAAAAAAAAGATACTCACATAATTACGTGAAATCGACAAATAGGAAAAAAAAGAAATTGCGGTGTTAAGTGACATTTAGCAATGTGTAGTGTCATTTATTTTTTTATTTATTTATATTTTTTTTTCATTTTTTATTTTTAATTATTTATTTTTTTTTTATTATTTTTTTTGCTGATCTCGCCTCTGCCAATGTGTAATGACTTGAAACTCTGTTTTTCGGTATACCAGGTTTATATAAAAAGAAATAGAACAAAAAAAAAAAAACCTAACTATTCATGTAGTTGCGTTACAACGATAAACTAGAAAAATCAATAAATCACGGTGTTAAGTGACACTTACCAATGTGTAATATCCTAAAAACCCTTTTTTTTTTCGGGATACCTAGTTTACATGAAAATGCAATAGAACAACAACAAAAAAAAAAAAAGATACTAGTCATGTAGTTACGATAGATCAACAAACTTGAAAAACTATGAAATCGCGGTGTTAAGTGACATTTGAAAATTTGTAATATCTTTTTTTATTATTTTTTTGTATTTATTTATTTATTTTATTTTTATATATTTATTTGTTTATTTTTTAAAAAATTTTAAAATTTTCTATATTTTTTTTGTATACATTTTTTAAAATTTTCAATTTTTTTCTGTTACTTTTTTATTTATTTTTAATTTTAAATTTTAAATTTTTTTATATTTTACTTTATTTTTAAATTTTAATTTTTTTATTATTTCTTTCTGATCACCCCCTACCAATTTGTAATGTCTTAAAACTCAATTTTTTGGTATACCTAGTTTTCATAAAATAGCAATATAACATAAAAAAAAACTTTAAATCGATAAACTAGAAAAAAAAAAAACAAGAAATCATGGT
This sequence comes from Protea cynaroides, assembly GCA_028583415.1. Taxonomy (NCBI): domain Eukaryota; kingdom Viridiplantae; phylum Streptophyta; class Magnoliopsida; order Proteales; family Proteaceae; genus Protea; species Protea cynaroides. Next base: position 49,632,252 of record CM053273.1, on the reverse strand, counting down.
CTTAAGTGATATTCGCCAATGTGTAATGTCATATAATTATATTTTCAATTTGCTTGACCTTTAAAAAAAAAGAACCAATATGTAATGTCTTAAGAGACATTTTTTTTAAGTAAACCAAGGATACAAAAAAAAAAAAAAAGCAATAGAATGAAAAAAAAAAAAACTAGTTTTTTAACTATGTTAAATCGATAAATTAGAAAAAACCAAGAAATTGAGATGTTAAGTGACATTTACCAATGTGTATTGTCTTAAAACTCATTTTTTTGGTATACCTAGGTTACATAAAGAAGCAATAGAACGTTAAAAAAAAAAAAAAAAAAAAAAAAAAAAAAAAAGATGCTCACATAATTACATGAAATCGACAAATAGGAAAAAAAGAAATCGCGGTGTTAAGTGACATTTAGCAATGTGTTGTGTCATTTATTTATTTATTTATTTATATTTTTTATATTTTTTCATTTTTATTTTTAATTATTTATTTTTTATAATTTTTTTTGCTGATCTCGCCTCTACCAATGTGTAATGACTTTAAACTCTATTTTTCGGTATACCAGGTTTATATAAAAAGAAATAGAACAAAAAAAAAACTAACTATTCATGTAATTACGTTAAAACGATAAACTAGAAAAATCAATAAATCACGGTGTTAAGTGATATTTACTATTGTGTAATGTCTTAAAAACCCTTTTTTTCGGGATACCTATTTTAAATGAAAAAGCAATAAAACAACAAAAAAAAAAAATGAAGATACTAGTCATGTAGTTACGTTAAATCGACAAACTAGAAAAATTATGAAATTGCGGTGTTAAGTGACATTTGTCAATTTGTAATGTCTTTTTTTATTATTTTTTTGTATTTATTTATTTATTTTATTTTTATATATTTATTTGTTTATTTTTTAAAAAATTTTAAAATTTTCTATATTTTTTTGTATACATTTTTTAAAATTTTTAATTTTTTTCTGTTACTTTTTTATTTATTTTTAATTTTAAGTTTTTTATATTTTACTTTATTTTTAAATTTTAATTTTTTTATTATTTCTTTCTGATCACCCCCTACCAATTTGTAATGTCTTAAAACTCAATTTTTTGGTATACCTAGTTTTCATAAAATAGCAATATAACATAAAAAAAACTTTAAATCGATAAACTAGAAAAAAAAAAAAAAAAAACAAGAAATCATGGTCTTAAGTGATATTCGCCAATGTGTAATGTCATATAATTATATTTTCAATTTGCTTGACCTTTAAAAAAAAAGAACCAATATGTAATGTCTTAAGAGACATTTTTTTTTTAGTAAACCAAGGATACAAAAAAAAAAAAAAAAAAGCAATAGAATGAAAAAAAAAAAAAAAACTAGTTTTTTAACTATGTTAAATCGATAAATTAGAAAAAACCAAGAAATTGAGATGTTAAGTGACATTTACCAATGTGTATTGTCTTAAAACTCATTTTTTTTCGTATACCTAGGTTACATAAAGAAGCAATAGAACGTTTAAAAAAAAAAAAAAAGATACTCACATAATTACGTGAAATCGACAAATAGGAAAAAAAAGAAATCGCGGTGTTAAGTGACATTTAGCAATGTGTTGTGTCATTTATTTTTTTATTTATTTATATTTATTTGTTTTTTTATTGCTGATCCCTGGCTAGCATGGTCCATGGCCGCGGCACCAGGCCAGCTGCAAGCATGCCAAGCCCAGCAGCACCAAGGCCAGCATGCCATGCCCAGCAGGCAGCTGCGTGCACAGCAGCACAACACTGCCATGCCAAGCCTAGCAGCATAGCACAGCAGGCAGCCGCAAGCCAGCTGCACCCGCGTGCCATGCCGCAAGTCAGCACAGCCTCGCATCGCCATGCGCACAACAACATGCCATGCGCACAGCAGCAAGGCCATGCGCACAGCAGCATGCCGCGCGCAAGGCTATGCCGCATGGTCAGCAGCAGCACCGCGCATGCACATATGGTGTTCGACGTAATGCCACATAGACAGATTGACTTAGGACCCTACTAAAATTTTTTGGATATACAGGGCATTACCACACTTTGTGGAGGGGCATTTTGGTCCATTGAAAAAGTGAAAATTCCTCCTCAACGGCTCAGATCAAGCCACGATAGGTTGATTCCAGATCGGCGATCCCCGAAGAGGCGGGATTCTATACATCTCGCCGATCACGTCAAGGTGCTTGCGCGAGGACGCTGATTGGCTGATTGCAACTTAACGCGGTGATCCGCGTTGCATGGAACCAAATCTGTGATTCAGTGTAGCGCGCATGAGATGCGCCGGCGCTGAGGATTCTAATCCAAGAGCTCTCAATTGTGCCGAGTTTCGCTGACGGGATCTGATCGATCTGACGGCCAGGGTCTGATCCCGCCTTTTAAATAAGATCCAATGGTCTTAAAAATGAAGATACCATCTACGCCAATCAAGGCTCGACGGCGGTGTACGGTGGGTCAGAGGCGACGGCGATAATATGTGTCGCGGCGCACCAAATCAAGCCAGATGATTCCTTTTGGAATATTATGATTGGCAGAACTTGTTTGGGGCATATTTCAGCCGTCTGATCTCGGATTAGAGCATGTAATATATCAAACTGAAGCTTTTTCGAAGACCAAGCTTTTAGAAAGGGTTTGAGCTCGAGTAGAAGAAGAAAAATGGCGATTTTGGGGCAAACTCTTCATTGAAGCTTCTAGGAGCTATACAGTAACTCCTATTCTCTGTGTGAGGCCATTAAAGCTTCATTGAAGCTTAGGGTGAATGCTTGGACAAGCAGTGAGAGTCCAATGGAGCCAAAGTTGTGAAGAATGACCTGCATAGCCAGTAAAGAGGTCGAGAAGCTAGCACAGAGGGTCTTACATCAGCTGTGAGCAAGATCGGAAGGTAATCACGCACACAAACTCTATTTTTGTATCAATGCCATGTGGGAAGAGTTTGTAATCAATATTTGTTAAACATTTTGTTACCTGTCAAGTTGGGGGCTTGACTGGAGTGGGGGTTGTTGCCTAAGACACAGTTGTAGCTGTGAATGCGGTTGATGTTGTAGCATCGGGGATGTAGGTGCAACCGTAGCATTATAGTTGCGTATTGGGTATAATACGAAACCCTGGTTAGGGTATTACCCGTGGAGTAGCCATCACAGTGTGTGATAGGTGAACCACGTTACATTGTGTGTCATGTGGATGTGCCTATGAAATTGTCTATAAGTGTGGAATAGAAGTCTGTGTGCTGCAGGTTTGGGTGTACACACTTGGCAGGCCAAGCCCCTGGTATGGATACCTGTGGGTGTGTGGTTGGTGTGTGCATGAAATGTGTTTGATATATTGACAAAGAGAAAAGTCTAGTTGATAGCTCAAGACAGCACATAGTGAACAACAGCTCTTGGCAGCAATTTTTAAAGCAGTAGGTGGGCAAATCATAATAGTGAAAAGATTTTGAGAGAACTGGTTCACCCCCCTCTCAGTGACTACCTAGGATCAACACTCTTTCTCTCTCTCTATCCCTATCTCTCTCTCACTTTTTCTACTCTTCTTTTCCTCTCTCACTCCGTCATTCTTCTTCTTCTACTCTCTATCTCTCTCTTTCTCACTTTCCCTTTCTACTGCTCTCTCTACTTCTCTCTCCCCCTCTCTCTCTCTATCTCTCTTTCTACTTCTCACTCTCTATCTTTCTACTTCCCTTGAACAATATTCTCTCTCTCTCTTTCTCTCTCTTTGCATTCAACTCTCTCTCTTATTTCTTTCCACTTCTCTCTTTCTCACTTTCTCACTTTCTCTCTCTTTCTACATCACTCTCTCTCTCTCCTCTCTCTTTTTCTTCATCTCTCTCTCTTTACTTCTCTCTCTCTCTTTCTACTTCTCATTCTCTCTCACTTTCATCTTTTGATCTTTTTCTCTCTCTTTCTCTCTCTCTCTCTCTCTCTCTCTCTCTCTCTCTCTCTCTCTCTCACAATCTTTCTGCTCCTCTATCTCTCCCTCCTTCCACTTCTATCTCTTTTTATATCCGTCTCCCTTTTAACTTTTCTCTCTCTCTCCCCCTTACTATCTATCTCTCTCTCATTTTTCCTCTCGCTTTCTCTCTCTCTATCTCTCTCTCCCACTTTCTTTTTCCCCCTCTTTTTACTTCTCTCTCTCTCTCATTCTCTCTATCCTTTTACTCTCTCTCTCTCTCTCTCATTCTCTCTCTCGCTCTCTCCTCTCTTTCAACTTTACTCTCCCTTTTCTCTATCTCTCTATCTTTCTACTTCTCTCTACTTTTTCTCTCTCTCTTGACTTCTCCCTCTTTCTCTTTTTCTCTCTCTCTCTCCCTCTCTCTTTTTACTCTAACTCTCTATCTACTTCTCACTCTCTCTCTCTCCATATCTCCCCCTCTCTACTTCTCTCTTCTATTCACAATTTTTTATTTCTCTCTCTGTCACACCCCAATTCTGGTCTAACCAGAATAGTGTGATGAACCGTTAAATAACCAACGGTTCAACCGGGATCTCAAATAGGCTATCCCCGCGTTATCCAAACTTACACACATCCATAATCATAATCAGAGTAAATACACAATAGCGGAAATCTTGTAAATAAATGAACTGAGAACTAAGATGATATCAATAACTTAATAGCAAATTATTCT